>BLBF01000037.1:20509663-20549732 GCA_015471245.1 Laticauda colubrina
GATAGATAGATAGATAGATAGATAGATAGATAGATAGATAGATAGATCTATGAATATATTGCATTATAGAAATAGATAGATGTTGCTTAGTTTTGGTCAGAAATATGTTGGCCACAGCCAAACACCTTTCATTGTATTAAACTTTTCTCTATATCTCTTTTCAACTTTTCCCTCTCCTTCCAAAGAGTGTAGCTTCTCCGTTTGCCCCCTATTCCCAGAATCCTCGATCCCAGAACTTTTGGGTAACTCTGGTGAATCCCATGAGAAGCAAGGGACGTGTTGTTCCTGGAATTCCAGAGCGGAACCCTTTTCCCAGGCCTTCCGTGCCTCCTTCCAGCAACAGAGGGCTCAGTGTATCTTATCAGGGGGCAAAATCTGCTTTCCTCAGAGGAAGGAAAGGGCAGCTTCCAGATCGGCCCTTTAGCTCTGCAGGCTCTTTCCTCCCCTTCATCCGTAAGGTCAGGCTTTGAAGGGTCATTTCCAGGTAGTGCTGGGCGGGGAAGTAAACAGGATCTCCGGTGAGCCAGTCGCTTCCGCCATGCCATTTGATTCGTCAGTATGTGTGAGTGTGTGTATGTGTGTGTGTGTGTAGGGCATCTCCCTGCAGTGAGAATTCACTTTGATTTCAGTGATGCTCAAGCCAAGGAAAAAAATTTTCTCTTGGTTTTTAGGATATTATCCTGCTTGTACTAGAGTGACGGAGGAGGGGAGGGGAAAGGAATTAGGGTATCATCCTTATGTCATTCACTCAGGAAGCTGGAATCAGACTGAGCTATCTGGGACCCTCACCCAATTATTTAGTCATCATAAGGTTCCTTTCCGCAGTGAAATACAAAGGCACGTAAGCATGAGAACCAAGTTCGACTCAGTTCTTGGAAAAGGCCGTTTGCCACTTTTAAGAAATATTAGATGTGGTTTAACAAACATTCATTGACTTAATTTAATTTAATTACATTAAACTACAGCTCCAAGTCCAATTTGCCCCCAAGATTCAGCTGTACGAACTGCCATGTGTGCTATAAATGTAAAACCATTGTTTTATATTTATTATTTTATTGGATTGTTGTATCCTGCCCAGAGCCACCTGCCATGAGATGGGTGGCCATATAAATTTTATTAATAAAGTAAAATGTGTACTTTCATAGAAATCGAACAGGCCCTGCACCTAAAACGGCAACTTGTCTTTTCTTGTTTTTTCTTACTTTGATGACTTTTTCCCCCTCCGGCTGGTTGCCTCAGTAATCAGTTAAGTCTTCTTACACCCCTCCATCCAACCAATATCGAGTTTCCTGAGAGTCAGACGGTGTTTCCATTGTGTGCAATTTGATATCTGTCAGTTGCTGTTCTGTTGAACTTCAAAGCTGCCTTTCAGAGGTGATGAAAAAAAACTTATGGAAACAGTTCAGAAATAGACAAAATTCAAGAAAAGGAACTCACAAGAATAAGAAGGAGTGAAATGCCACAGGAAAATGGTAAAAGTGATAAAATTCTCTCAGCCCAGAGTTACAAGATCATTTAGGATCCCGTGATGTTTGAGGGCCACCAAATAGTTTAGAATATGGAGAGCGTGTAATTTGCACTCCCATGAATTGGTTCCCTGCCGTGGTGGATGCAACCACAAAGAGAGGCAGGCTAGACACTTGCAGAGGTAACTTTGCTCGTGTCAGAGTTCCACGTGGCTTCGGCTTCTGTAGCAGTAATAAGTTGTCCTCCTCCTCATCACCATCATGAGCAGAACAAGCCCTGTGGTTGAAGACATAATGACAATTGGTCAACAGATAAGTTGTGGTGGAAACGAAGGACACTTCTACAGAGTTTGGACAAAATAACTCAATTAAAAGCACTTATGAGAGACCCCAATCAATATGTCCCACAGGTGCTTTTGTTTTTTCAAAAGGCAACAGTACAAAACACTTGGTTTTGTTTCCAAAACACTTGGTTTTTCCTTGAAGACATTTTGCTTCTCATCCAAGAAGCTTCTTCATTTCTGACTGAATAGTGGTGGATGGAAAGATTTATATTCCTTGCAGTCATCTGGTTGTTAGCACTCCTGAGCGTCACTGAGACTCAGTTGGAACTGAAGAAGCTTCTTGGATGAGAAGCAAAATGTCTTCTCATTTTGCTTCTTTTCAAGGAAAGAACAAAGTCCAGCTGCCTTTTGAAAAGCACCTTTGGGACCACCTGGGTGGCTGAGAATCTCCATAGTCAAGTCAAGATGGACATTAGTATGTACTCAGAGCATAGAAATAGCTGGACTCACAAGTAAAAGGTGTGTAGGATGACTAGCAATTAGATTGTACAAATAATGAATAGAAAAAGGATTCCTTAAAAAGCAAACATCAATATTTTCCTCCCTTTAGTTCTTTGTTTGAATAAATGTGCAGAATGTGGAAAAGATACCTTAACTTCATAACCTGGACACCAACCACATTTAAGTTGTGGTTTACTAGACAGTTTTATGAATTAATGGTGATAAGAAGATATAATGTAAAAATAAGGAAGTCTCTTAATGGTTTGGAAGCTCAGGCTATGAACTAAGAACTCCCTTTTTCAGGTGTTATTTCTGTCAAGAACTCCCCATTTCAAAATCTTTCTATATTTCATTTAAAATATGGGAATGATGATACTAAACTACATTCCAGGCTTTTTTATTACTTATTGAGATTCTATTTTCTCTTTTCCTCCAAGGAACACAAAGTGGCATAAGTATTATTTCTGCATTTCCCTCCACCCTCTATGGTTAAAATAGGCTGAGGTTATCAGTAGTTTCCCCATGAGATTTGAGGTTGGGTGTGGAAAGTTTGCTTTGTTGAGTCCTAAACCAACAATGTTTTAGTTATATAAGTTGTTGTATAAATGTTACCTATTTATATTAGCATTAGAAAAGAAAATATTTATCTGTTGTTTGGGTTATTTTGACTTAGGACAAATATTTATATATAATTTCATTCTGGCTCATTTTTTCATCAGTTTATGAAATTCAGAAAATAAAATAAAAGAGAAACATGTATATCCTGTTTTGACATTTCCACACAATATAACCTTTTTAGCATTTATCCCAAAATAGATACGAGAAGGCAATACTCTGATTTCTTTCTGTATAATGTTCAGCAGAGAAAAACGAAAAAAGTAAGAGATAATAACTGTTGCATTCTAATTCTTAGATTTGTCCAAAAAGTGAACATAAATGGTTAGACAATAAATGAAATCCTGAAGTTCTTCCAATCATGGGAGATCAAAGAGGTTCCATGTTCTGGCAGTAGAAAGACAGAAGCCATTTCCAAATAAACCATTCACAAAGGCAAGCGATGTTGCCACAGCCTTTAGTTCACTTTTAATGTGTTGCTTTCTGTCTTTTTGTTAATACTCTCTTAACACTTTCTTTCTAACATGCAATCCCCTTGAATAGTTTTTTGATTTGCAGTGAAAGAAGGAATGGCTCTCATTGCCAGTCATTAATATGAGTCCAAGCTTGGAAAAGGACAAGGTTCCCTATGTCGTTGCTATGAAGATGAAGAAAATGAAGATGATTGATTGACATCAGTGGAATTTAAAGTCAAGAGATTATCAACTTCTGTCAGCACCAGTATAGACCACAGGACATTTGTCAAGGGCAAAAATATACAATGTCATCCTCCATCAATGAAGGGCTACACACAGGTGGAACATCAGAATATCATGGTTGCCCATAACAGAGGATTGGGGTGGGGTCAGGAAATGGATTTTTTAGAGCTGATTTATTGATGGAACTCCATCACCAGAATGGAAGGCGCCAGATCATGGCTGACTTTTTACCATTGGTTTCAGTGGGACCAAATTTTAGTTAGGATTCAGTCCTGTATGCAAGAGTGAGTGAGAGAGATCTGCAGCTTGTTTCACCCACAGTTAGCTATAATTAAGTCTCACTGAAAATGTATGGCATTTTTCAGTTTAAAAGTCTGTTTCAGCAGAAATGATGGGTGTTATTTAATGCATTGTCTTGTCTCTGTGGAATATTCCCCAAGGATTCTATAATTTGTAGGAAGCTGATACATCACTGTTCCAATTGACACTTCTCCATGGTGATTCTCCTGAAGGCAGTGGTGACCCCCACCCAAAATACTTGCATCCCCAGATCTTCTGTTTTGTACAAGATAATTTCTCTTGCAGCTACATGGGAAGGATTCTAATTTTAAGCATGGGCATCTTCACCTCCATAATTTCCATAATGATTGCCTTCAGTCATACATTTGGTATCTTAAGGTGTTTGGGTTGAGTTTCCCCAGTGGTTTTCCATAGATAAGGGTGGCCTTCACCTAGGTTGGCCCCATCTTTATCCAACACTAACCATGCTACCACATTGGCTCATGTCTAGGACTGAACTCAGGCCTAAACATGCTTTACATTTTCACTTTGTAGAGCCAAGATCAACAAAACCACTGCGTTTGTTAGGCATAGATTACGTAGACTTCAAAATAATCGACAACTCTATGAAATATAGATACTTTTAAGTGATTGTCCTCCTGCAGTGCTCCATCTCTCTCTCTCTCTCTCTCTCTCTCTCTCTCTCTCTCTCTCTCTCTGGCCAGCACAAGGTGGTTTGGCTTTGTTTTCGAGCAACATTGTATGCCATAGAAGTGATGCAATTCTCTCCTAAAGACGGAAGCAGCAGCACAGTTTGAAGTTTAGATTGCTCATATCCTTTCCCAGGAATTTCTGCCCCGGAAGAGGCTTTGAACATCTGCTTCTTTTGGCTGGACAGAAGACTTGCAGAGATTTCTTGGCATAGGCAAAGCCTCTTGCCATGGTTGGAACAGTGGGAGGTGTTCATCATACCTCTGTTTTACTTCACTAATGGTGAAGGTTTTGAGTGAGAGCGGTGGATTTTGTTAAGGCTGCATCTCCTCAAAAGTTTGCACAGCCCTAGATATTCCTGAATCTGAACTACCAGTCACAATGTTTGTTTAATTTACATCTTTGTAGAGTTTGTCTGTGTGCCTTGTTTTTTTCCCCTTGTTTGGAATTTAATCAAAGTTTTTTTTAGTATATCTAGTTCCACCAAGCCTGTTACAAATTAAGCATCTGAATGAAATATTGAAGAGCTGGTAGCAAGAATGAAAAGCCTGCTGTTTATGAAACTCCAGAGGCCTGAGGACAGCAAAGAAAGGAAGAAAAAATTCTAAACTTATGGGCAAACAAAAATACCAAAGGAAATCATGAGTATTGAACTTCTGTTCAAAGTGTGATGGGGTAGAGGGGTCATTTTTTCTCCATTTTACTGAAAATGATAGATGATAGACAGAAACAAAATCTGGGTTCCCTTCTATTCTTGATATGTATTTTTGAAAATACAAATTTGGTTTCCTTATAAGAAACACAGATACAATACAGATACAATCTGTATCAATACAGTGTTTACTTTATTGATTAGAAATATTTCTCATCATGGTGACTTGGGGTAAATAAATTCTGGAGTTAAAAAAAATCACTTCAATGATAAATGGACCATCTTGGCATCTTGTTATCTCAGAATGAATCTCAATTCTCACAATTCCCAGCTAATGTTGGAAAAGAAAATTAATGGTAAGGAGCTCAAGTCCATCTGGGAAGTTTTAGAACCAGAGAGAAAGAATCGGAAGTCAAAGTTTGAAATAATCACAGTTTTACTACCTTAATCTGGCCTGTTTTTCTTTCATGTAAAGTTTGCAAGGGTTCCATTGGGAAATTCAGTTCCAAGGTGATTTGATGAAAAGTCAAAATTGAACTTTTCAATTGGTGCGATTATTTGCAGAGGATTTTTTACTGATTCGAGAAGGATCAGGTCTCAGTGATGGCTGATGGCAGAAGATCACTTGAGACTTTCAAGAAGAGATTGGACTGCCATTTGTCAGAAATGGTGTAGGGTCTCCTACTTGGGCAGGGGGTTGGACTAGATGACCTATAAGATCCCTTGCAACTCTGATTATCTGTTAGATCAACCAGTTAGAACATGAGCCATTTAGAAGAATCTGTTTGGAGCAACCTGTAGGGCTTAATGATGAAGTGAACCTAATTGATGCAGAAAAAAGAATGCAAAGTTCAATGGGTGGCAGTCCAGGTTCTTGTCAGCTGTTTCTCACTTTCCATCCTACAGACCCTTGGCAAATGCCTTCCACTCCAGATGTAAGGAAGACATTCCCTTACCCCCTCCAGATGCTTCTTTAAAACCTCCCCTTCCATATCGTATCCCTGGAATCTGTTTTTCTCAGCTAAGTACTTGCAAATATTGGCTGAGATAACACTGTAGTTCCACTTAATCTTGACATTCATGGCATTTTCTTTGCAGTTGTCAGTCAAATATGTTTTGGTCAAATAATGTAGGGCTGTTAATCAATGAAAACACAGCATGTTTTCTTTCTTTGAATGGAATGATTAGGCTGAAAGGGGAGAATGTTCTCTGAAAGATAATGCATGCCTGTGTCACAATGAGCACTTTGGAAATAAAACCATCCTTATTGTGGGAGGAAAAGATATAACTTCTTTAGCAACAAATAGGTGTAACTCCTTAATTTAAAACAAGTCACAATTCTAAATAAGCTGGTTATTTTAAAGTCATTTATCTAATTGATAATACAGAAGTTTATTCTCAAATAACTTGTCATTATGGTCCAAGGCCAGCAAAAAATGTCATTCATTTTTTTCCAGAAGCAACACATGGATGTTGCAAATTTGCTAAATGACTGGATGATATTGATGGCTATTTGTTGGTAGTTTTACAGATCTGGACTTCATGGTACAAACGCATATTACAAATGAGAAGGAGGAGAAATCAAAATCCAGAAGTCTTCCCTGCTACTTATGTCTAGCTTGGTATTTGGTTATTATCTCCCTTTCTTAAAACATCTGTATTAAAATCTATGATGCGATCAATGGTTCAGATGCATGCATCTGCCTTGCTGTTCAGTTTTCAAAGAATGTGTGTGTGTGAGAGAGAGAATGAATGATGAGGGAAAGAGGGAATTTTGTCCACATATTTTTTATGTAAAGGAACAGCCTATGATCTATCCACTGGGAATACATTCAATTCAGTCATTCTCCTTGCTTTGTAAATCTATTCCTTCAGAGATTTGCTGGAAAGGCACACAAATCAAGTAGGCAGCGTTCCATTTTCACTTCTGCTTTGCTCATTGGATCACTCTTCTTACCCTGCTGAAGACAGCACCAGAAATTTTTGAAAACTAATATTTTAACAAAATTTATTTTGTATCATTAGCAAATTGCTGAGATTTCCCATTATTCATGCTACGTGCTGTTGGATCAAGCTGTCTTCCACCATTTATGCTTTTCATTCTGCAGGCCTCAGTGTGGCAGTAGAAGAACAAGATGTGACTTGGTCAGGTCAGGGAATGCATTTCAGATTTATCTCCACTTTAGTGAAAATGTGTTTTAGAAAGCCTGCCTGGGATATAATGGCTGAATGCATGAACTGTGAGCCAGAAAATCCCAAGTTGAGATCCCAACGATCAGGAGGTCCTGCCTGAGAGGTCTATACCTCACACTTAGCTCTTCGCCTGTAGTCAGCAGTGGCCAGAACAACTTTTGAATCTTCTGAGGCAGGTTCCATGTCCCAAAGATGAGATTATCAGATATTAAGATATGTTCTGCTCTGCTGAGGGAAAATTCAGGGTCAGCCATTTTGAATTTCATTGTAACTATATTTTTGGCTGGCCACCACATCTCTGCTGATCCAGTTCCAACATTACTTTCATAAGTGTAAGAACTCCTGGATGGGGCTTCCTCCAACTGTTGCTCTGGAATAACAGAAACTCCAGGAATATTTCCATAGGATATTTCTGACCCCATTAGCAATCTCCCACATCCGGAGATGAAGGCAGAACAAGGAACGTGCCCTTCCCATCTGCCCTCAATGGAGGAGGAGGATAAAATGTACACTTATTTGGGGGGAAATGGTTGGACCAACTCTTGGGTTAAAATGCATTTCTGGGTTTTTTTTTTAAAGTAAAGTAATTAAAGTCTTTTTTCAGTGCACTGAAATTTTCTAAGCAAAGACAAAAACATTTTTGGGAGATAATCTCATTCAATCCAGAATGAGCAAAGAGGAAAGATTTTTTTTTTTATGGGAGCAAGGAATAAAATGGCATGAAGTCAGAAGCAGGGAAAAGTTAACTACCACCCCATAAAAAAGGGAGCAGAGAAATAAACAGGGAAACCATTTTCTTTCTCACTTATAAAACTGGAATTGGACTCACTCAGGGAAGCTGAAAGATAAAGTGGTTGAGAATAACCAAAAATGCAAAAGTCAACGATCAAATTCATATTGCACAATAAAGGGATGAGCCACAATGCAGCGGCCTTGCCTTAAAAGGAAGTAGGCTTCTCATGGGTTTGTATTTAGCCACTGTGGAATGAATTGCTAGGGATGATTGATGCCATCAGTTATGTTTCTCTTGGGTCAGAGCCAAAGATTGGAATTGGGTTGTGCAAATGAACCAGTCCAATAATATTAGACCACAGGGCTCCATTGTCCCTTTCATCAGCAGCAAAGGACTAATGCAAACAGTTGTTATTTGTAATAGATCCTATAATTATTAATTGCATGTAAAAATGCGTGAAAACCAATACTGGCTTCAACATCAGGAAATGTTTATTGTACTACATTGATTGCAAGATCTATAAAAGATGGCTGCGGTTTATCCTTCAATGCCACATAGACTCTGTTACCAACAGGCTGGAGGAAACAACCCACTCGATGGCATACACCCAAGCACACACCCAGAGTAGCTCAAAAAACCCAGTCCGTTTTTCTTCGAGGGAAAAAAAGAAAAAAGAAAAAAATTGCATTCTGACCTGTGCAATATTGGAATACACGTCCAAAGCAGGCTTTTAAAATGTTGCATTGAACAAAAAGCCTAGAATGCCACTCTGAAAGTTGGAAATAAATGCCTGTCTTCATAGACTGCCCCTTCAAAGAATCCGTATTATTAGAAAGCATTTCTGCTGTCTCAGCTCCATGGCACCAACAGGGTCTCCCTTGGAAATCAATGATCCAGCCTCTTGGTTGCCCTGAACAAAAGCACTCTGGGTGTGGCCTAGGAGTTTCATCCATACATCGAATCAAATTGAGATTTTTGTCAGTTCGACCACTGCAGGCATTAAGAGTTATCTATTTAATTTTTCTGCCATCTGAATTTTCTACCATCTATTTTTTTCAAGCTTGCAAGATCAAAACCACATTCAATCTGTTTTGGAATTACTGCCTCCAAGCACTATGGCCTGCACTGATTGGCATTTTTGACTACTTTCAACCCATCCATTTTAGTTCTAGGCATGCTAACCATCTTGTTACATTCCTGTTCTTAGGAAATGTACAAGTGTAAAAACTGTCCTCCTCCAGATGTTGCTTGCCTACAACTCGGAGGAGCCATAATCCACATGGCCAATTATGAGGGATGGTGGGTTCAGAAACATCTGGAATACCACAATGGCCGATGGCATTCCTGCATGAAATGAGATGTCTAGAAATAAAGAATCTAAAAAAGATTATATACATTTACATGGAACATGTAAGATCTTCCAGAATAACTTTTTATTATAGTCCAAGAATATACCATGAACTTTATATGTCCACCGTTTATAGGTATCTAGCAATTACATGTGAATAAATGCAGACTTTATATCCCAGGAGTCATACTGGAACATCCAGATGTGTTTTTTTAGGATCATGTCATGTTTATATCTATCTTACTTGAACTTGAAACTGGACAGATGAGGGAAAGCTTTAAGGGATGCAGAATCATAATAATAACAAACTTTGTGAAATAATCACAAATAACACATGGAAGCTACAAAACAATATGGACTAAGTCTAGTAGAAAAGAGCTTCACAAAGAGGTATTGTTTTAGATGTTGTTGAACAATCTTCCTTTTTCTGGGTTCAATTTTCATATAACATATACTCTTCTTTATAAAATAAAAAGTTATAGTGTTTTTTCTTCTTCTGCCCAACAGCTGAAACCAGACGAAAGGGTCTTCAAGACAGAATACGGGCTGCTAATCCGTAGCTTGCAGAAGAAGGACACTGGGACATATTACTGCAAGGCACAGGAACACACGTTTGTCCACACCATTGTAAAGTTGAACTTGAATGTCATCGAGAATGGACAGATGGAGAACAGTCACAGAGTGGAAGAAGATCCAAGCCGGACGCGAGATCTGCAGGCTGAGTCCCGGCTGAGATACAAAGATTATCTCCAGCTGCTTAGCAGTCCCAGCTTCAGCTTAGACGAGTACTGTGAACAGATGTGGCACCGGGAAAAGAAACGGCAGCGTAACAAAGGCGGCCCAAAATGGAAGCACGCTCAAGAGATTAAGAAAAAACGGAACCGAAGGCACCACCAGCCCTCATCCACATAGATCCTAGGTCTTATTTAAGAGACTGTTGTGTCGTAGAAAGTACTTTTGTTATTGTTGTTGTTGTGGGCTTTTTTCCAGCAATGTTGCTTCTCAAAGAGCACATCATCATCACGAAGGTATTTAAGATCTTTGGACAAATACACCATTCATGGAGGAAAGCCTTCGGGATTTGTATGTTCTTCAGTTCTGAACTGAGATAAAACAATGTTCTGTAAAGTTCCTTGAAGAAGGAGATCCAGTGGCTTGCTTGCTTTCACATGGTTGAATGAAAGGCCTGAGGATTGAACTATTAGGCTCAAGGAAACTAAAAGTATATGTGTGGCTGCCAGGCTGTGGCTATATTTCTTCTAGCCATCCATGGAGCCTTATCCAGACCACACTTCAGGTCCACTCAGTCCTGGCTGGAATGTCCTGGCTGGAAATGGACAGGCAAGAAATGCCTTGAATTGGGGAAGAAGAGCAAGGCTTCGTATGTAGAACCAGTGTAATCTTAGCTTCATAGAAAGAAAGGTGGACATGAGTGTTTGAGAAGGTGGACAGACAGTTTGACAGCTGTCTGTTGAAAAGATACACTGATGCAGATTGGAACTGCCAACAGGGAAGACAATTGAGAAAAAGGTTGGACTAGAAGACCTCCAAGGTCCCTTCCAACCTATTATTCTATGTTCTCATAACCAGGAGGCAAGTGGGTGGCCAATGCAGGGTTCCTTTTAATAAGGACAGGATTTCTGGCAACACCTGTTTTCTTGGGAAGATATTTTTTTTCTCCCTCTTCTCTGCATCTCTCTCTCACCCTGCCATGTTGACTCTTTGGCTGCTTTTCAAATGCCTCTTTGACATGAAATCTAGCCTGATTAAGTCTACCAGCAAAAGGAGGGAAGCAGCATTGTTGAGAAGTTGTGGGGAAAACAGCTTTTCCCCCAGTATGTTAGAAGCGGTAGCACATTGGCGGAAATTGTGTTTTATATTTTTATTAAAATAAAATGACAACAAAGTCCATGTGCAAATAATGCGCACAAAAGAGACGGGCAGCTTCAACAATTTTATAAAATATTCTCTTTAAAAAAAAAAAACTTTGTAACTTTTCGCTGCTTAAATGATTGGCATGTATTTGCAAAAGGATGCCTTATTTTCAGCGGGCCGTTACTTTCAAGCAGACAAATGGAACAGGCCAGCCAAAGTTACAAACCTGGTTTCATGGAAACTGGTTTGTAGCATCAGGAGTGAGACCAAGGAGAACCTGGTTTGCTGATTTTTCAGGCTGTTTTTGCACAAGCATTGTCTTCTTGACTCCAATTCTCCATCTGTTGCCCTTACCTCACCTAACGTCCTGCTTTTCATGCCTTTTGTTAGTGTGAAATGACAAATTAGCCATTTTCCTTGCACAGAGGAAAGTTTTGATTGATACCAAAAATGACAGGTTTTTCTTATTTCTCATGTGTTCTCTTTCATCTTTGGAGTAAATTTTGTGGGAAATCCATGTAATTGGCATGGCAATGAAACAGAGACTGGTACTGGCTCCCAACTTTGGGGGAAAAATAGATGCTTCCTTATATACTTCCAATATTTATGTGTGTAATTTTTTTTTATTAATAGTTGTGTGGTCATATTCTGCCTTGGAAGTTGGGTAAAGGGCTGCCTCTTTTGGAGGGAGGGGAATATATGTGCTCGTGAGCCATTTGGCCTTGCATTCAAGTATCTAATATTTAAGCATTGCTGGAGCCCAAATCCAGATTGACTAAAAAATGTTACTGGAATAAAATACTGCTAAACATCCCTATCATGAAGGTCAACTGTCCAACCCAATGCAATTTGGAACAGGGGGGATGATTTTTTTTGTAAAACAGGAGATTTTTATAAAACAGAACAGAAAAAACATTGAGGTCAGATGAGGATTTAATTAAAATATATTGCGGGTGGATAGGATGAAATCAGGGCATCCAAATAGCTCAGTGGCTCCTGCATAACACAGTGAAACTCCCATGCAATTCCTATTTTAAAAACTAAGTGGAGGTTAACTATTTCAGCTATGTTTGATATGTTGTGTTCCAGGTTGCTGGGTAAAAAAACATTCATGAATAAAATAATACCGCAAGTAACTCTGGGGGTCATTATGGGCTCCCTTCATTGCTTTAATTGGTAGTATAAATTTTTTTAAAAATTAGCGTGATTTTTCAGTGGGATGAAACTGAGATTAATAGTATATGCAGTAGAGCTGCGATTTCTTTGATGCAAATTGTATGTGTCATTTTACAAAGGGTGGATTTTGAAAAACAATGAAAATGTGCATGAAATTGATATATCACAGAGATGACTTAATTTCTCTGTTTTTTAGACTAGATCATCCTAGCCTTCTTCCTAAAACTGGACTGGCCTACAAACAAACCTTCCTATTTTTCTGTATAGAAAATCCACTCTTCTATGAGTCCCGCTTGTGCTTGGATACTGGTAGTCCATAGGCATCCCTCTCCAAGCACAAAATTACAAAGTACCTTTATGACATCACAGGTGATACTTTCATGTCCCTTTCATGGCTTCGGTTACAAGAATAACACCTGCTTAACTCCTTGAGGTGAGCCAAAGCAAGCCAGGGCCTCCCAGCTAGACGGGCATGAAAAGAAGTAAAAATACAACAAAGGACATTTTGTTGCCTGAAATGACGCAGGATTTTTTTTTTTTAAAAAAAAAAAAACCTTTAAAGCAAGTTGAAGTTATAAAATAGTGGAAATGTTGAGATGATGTGTTGTCAGATTGTTGTCAGAACAGAGGGTGGAAAATAATCTGTCAGGGGAGAAAGGCTCAGAGGAAATGAGAGAGTACAAAAAGTCTTTGGACCATTTGGAAACTCAAGAATGAATGGATGACTGGTGTGTTTCGGTTCACAAATCATTAGTTTTGCTTCAAGTGCATGCTTTGAGCATCTTCATATACACACCAGGGCAAGGAAGGAATCTAGAAGCGTGTTTGATATGACCGTTTTTGACAAAGCCTGCAAGGATTAGTGAAAGAGGCTCCGAATATGGGACAAGTCTGTATCAAAAGTGAAGTTAAGAAAATGAATGGATGAAGAGGAAAAAGAAAAGAAGGAAGAAAAGAAAACATGAGACCTGTTTGTAAGTTAATTCTTCAATGGAATAACTGGAATTTGAACAAAAGCAAAAAAAAGTTGCTTTGAAACAAAGTGAAAAGAGTTTATCATTCTGGGAAAAATGAAAAGGGTGATTTCTGGAATGCTGACCTGTAGATAAAAGAAAAATACAAGAATGATTGTAGCAAAAATGAATATGTAACATATCTGTCATTGAAACGAGAGCAAGCAAAGTGGATTCTCCTAAAACCTAAAAACAGGTTAAAAGTGGGAGAAAAAATAATGCGATGCTATTTATAGAAAAGTTCTCAAAAAAACCCTAGTTAAACTTGGGCCAGATGTTCCATGGAGATGAAGATTTTCAAAAAGCTCAGGCACAGCCAATTGCTTCTCATTCTTTATAGATGAACAAGAGAGATAATTGGCCCATGAATGCCAAAACGTGTCCCTCACCAAGTTGTAACTTTGGGAGTGGAGGCCAAGAAGCAATTGATGGAAACTAATCAAGGAGAGAAACAACCTAGAATGAAAGAGGAATTTCCTAACAGTGAGAACAATTCCCCAGCAGAGAAGTTTGCTTCCAGAGGTTGTGGAAATCTCCAACATTGGAGACTTTTATGAAGAGACTGTACAGCCATTTGTCTGGAGTGGTATAGGACAGGGGCCCTCAAACTTAGTAACTTTAAGACTTGCAGACTTCAACTCCCAGAATTCCTCAGCCAGTTTAGAGACATCTGGTATAGGGACTCCTGATTGAGCAGAGGGTTGGTCTAGAAGACCCCCAAGGATCCTTCCAACTCTGGTATTCTGGTATTCTGTTAAGGACAGAGTAATAAAAGTTTTATTGAGAAACTGAAGAATGCAAGATTCAGCCTTGAAACTGCAGGGGGATATTACAGCAGACAGCCCAAAAACTATTGAATTCAAACAAGAATAATTTTGGAATTAATCAAGGACTTCATGAATGAAAAGAAGCCACAATCCCATCTTAAAAACAACTAATTTTGTGACCGATCATCTGGAAAAGCATGCCTATTGCTTCATCAGTTTCACCAGCTGAGTGTGAAAGGAATGAAGTTGGAAAAGTGAAAAACTGAGAGAAAGGAAAAAAAGCATCTAAGAGAAATAAACAAAGAGATTTGAAATTGCTTTCTGGCACCAGTTCTGCAATATTTTTCACAAACCTACACTGAGGGGAGAGCCAATTAAGTTGTCTCAAAAGGTTTAAAGGGGTCAAACATTATAGACAATTAGTGAAATATCTGATGCTCTGGGTTGTTTCTAATTATCAACCTTTCTGCAAAACTAAATAAATTCTCCTATATTAAGAAAATCCTATGAAGTTGACTGTATTCTTGGCGTAGATGGAACACAAGAAACTTGAACAGCAGCGCCAAAAAAAAAAAGGGGGCGGGGGAACCAAGAGAAAAGAAAAAATGCAGGGCTTTTTCAAAAACAACCCAGTGGTTTCTAGAAAAAGGCAAGATGAGAATTTCATCCCCTGGACTCACCACTATGTCCCTGGTCAGCTGAGGATGAATTGGCCTCCAGATTTCATGAGGTTTCACAGCTATTGTTAACTCAGGTGGTATACCACATTAATATATAATAAACCTTCCTTTGCCTTCTGACTACAATTTGTTTACAAGTAGTCCTTAATTTAAAGGGACACAGTGTCTCAATGGTAAAGACACTGAGCTTGTTGATCAGAAAAGCCCACAGTTCGGCAGTTCGAATCCCTAGCACCACGTCACAGAGGGAGCTCCCCTTGTCCTAGCTTCTGCCAACCTAGCAATTTGAAAGCATGAAAAAAATGCAAGTAGAAAAAGAGGGACCCCTTTGGTGGGGAAAGAACAGCGTTCTGTGCACCTACAGCATTTAGTCCTGCCAGCCACATGACCACAGATGTCTTCGGACAGCGCTGGCTCTTTGGCTTTGTAACAGAGAAGAGCACTGCCCCCTAGACCCAGAAATGACTAGCATGTATGTGCGATGGGAAGCTTTACTTAGTCCTTAATTTACAACCAGTTGCTCAGCAACTGTTCAATGTTACGACAGACTTCCCAAGAGCTACTTATGACCCAGTATCAAAGTTTCAATGGCTGGCCCCCATACACACATACTTTCCCCCAAAGTTGCTTACAAAATATAAACATTTCCACAAGCTTGTTGAAGATGTATATTTTGGGTGGGTACTGCAGAATTCTTGAACTCAGAAATCTTACCCAAGCAATCATTAGCAAATCAGCTAATGATTTACAGCTACAACAGAAATGAGACTTATTTCTTGAAATGTGAGGATGAGCAAAACAGCCATCTATGTAACTACAGTAAAAGAAATGCTCTTCTGCTAGAAGAGCAGAAGAAATGCTCAACCAGAAGAAATGCTCAAGAGCATCTACTCTAAGCTTAGGTAGAAGAACCAAAAGAATCGACTTCAGATTGGCCATTTCTTAGACCCCGATGTTGGGAAAGAGGGAAGGCCAAAGGAGAAGGGGACGCAGAGGACAAGACACTTAGGCAGGGCCATCAACACAAATGAACGTGAATTTGGGTAAATTCTCAGAATTGATGGAGGATGTGGGGGGACACTGATCATGCTATGGTCTGTGGAATTGCAGAGTCAGACACAACTTGGTGACTAAACAAGATGAAAAGTGGGGGGAGAGAGAAGAAATGCTTAGCTCTCTAGCTGCCCCCCAAGCCTCCCCTTTGGCAGTAGGTCAGGGGATGCTAAGACGTCAGAGGCAATGGAGTCGGCCTTCCCACCAAACCCAGCACTGGGATAAAGTCCACAGCGGGGGTGGGGGGGGAAACTCAGCATTACCAGGGGTGCCCTCTTTTCCAGAGTAAGCCAAGGGGCCTCTGCCACCACAAGATGCCAGGGGGAGAGCCAGGCTGTAGAGGAAGTGGCCCAGTGAGGAGCCGGTTCTCCTGATGGGGAACTGAGGGGCTGGGCTGGGCTGTAATTATCCACCATTATCCAAGAGTGCAGCTTGAGAGCAAGAAGGTGGAATGTATGGGGGTGTGTGTTTTATTTGGCATGAAGAATATAGTGGGGCTTTTTTCTTTTTCAAAAAAAGAAGGAATTATGGGCAAGGATGAGCAATAAAGGGAATGCAAAGGGAGACTGGCATTCTCCTCCTGGTTTAGGTAAGAGGTAGGGAGATTGTTACCAGGTGCTTTCATTATTAAATGTATACGACAATATGACAGCATAAAAATAGCCTTGTCAGAAACACAGGTAATTTTTCACTGGTTATTTTTCTGCCTTGTTGCATTTTATAAGTGCACAGTGGGATGGGAGGCCTTGGTGTTTATCTTGGAGCTGCTAGAAACACAGATTCAGTCAAAAAATTTAGCTGAAATACAAGTCCAGATCACCACAACTGCACAGAGAAAGGAAAAGCCATGTTTCTGTCCACCTGCTGTCATTTTTCCTTTTAAATTAGGAAAACGTTTACACAATCCTACAAAGGCCACACTTTTCCAGATGGATCAATCGACTGGAACTGTTGCAAATGGAGTTTTAAAAGCAACATCGAAGTACACTCTCTGGGTGTGACTGATGTTTTGTTTGGAAAGGAAAGGTTGTGGAAATAATTAGACTGATTCTCACAAGGCTAAGAGGTTGCAGCAATTAAATAAAACCTGGAAAAGGTTCTTATGGACAAGAAAAGTGTAACAAAAAAAATAACTCTCAGGAGCAGTTATGAATATCACAGAAATAAAGTGAAGGGGGAAGGAAGCACTTCTTGCAAAAAAAAAACAACTTCCAGATCTTTAAAATATAGTTAAAATATTTTTAACTATAACTTTAAAAAATATTAAAGAACTTGATATCTGTTTTGTCAGATTATAAAACAAAACTCCCATCAATTGCCCAAAGGCTACCATTCCAGCAACAGAGAGAATAAATATCTTTCCCATAGATGTATGTTTTGGATCATCAGATTTAGCACTTCAAAGATGTTTTTCAAATATACAGTCTATTGATATTAAGTTACATACAGTGGGTTTTTTTTAATTGGGCATATGGTCTTACACACAGACAGACACAAACAGAGAGACACCCAGAGAGAGAAATCCTATATATGGCAAATTACATCAATATCTGGATTCCTGTTGCTCGTAGGATTATGTTCAACCGGTATATAGTAAGCAGCTGCCCCAAAAGAGGATCTTTTTCTTTAGATTCCTTGTAATGGAAATCTTTGCATGCAGTCCAGAAATGCAGAGAGGGTTCACCTAAAAGCAAAGTATTGTACAAAGAGGAAACACATTTGTGGCAACAAAATTAAGTTTCGGACATTTAGATAAGGTATGCAAATTAAAATGTTTGATTTATGACATTTATCATGTCGGGTAAAATGCAGCAGTCATAAATTATAATGAAAAGAGTTAGTAATCAGACTTCCCTTCACAAATTGTGATACCAGAAAGGAAGAAAACACAAGATGTAGGTGACTTTGGGGTTTTGACTACATACTGGTCACACCAAGTACAAGCAGTAGTGGGAGTCTACCGGTTTGACATGGTTTGAGCAAACCAGTAGTAAAAAAATGCTACCATTCTGCCAAACTAGTATTTCTTTTCTTTTTTGCCTCCCAACGATCAGGTGTGCCAGGATCCCCCTCACTGTCTTGCAGCTTCGTTCAGGAGGTCAAAAGGGGCACTGGTCTGTGTGTGTGTGCTGTGCCCCCCCCCCCCCACTGTTTTTTGCCTTCCTGGGCCTTGGGGAGCAACCTCCTGGGAGCAAAAATGCCTCCCCAGGAAGCTTCCCTGAGGCCCAGAAGGCACAAAAAAAAAAGCGGGGTGGAGTGATGCAAACAAAAAGAAGCCACACCCACCCATTCACATGGCCACACCCACCTAGCCACTCCCACCTAACTATGCCCACAGAACTAAATATTTGCATCCCACCCCTGGTATCAAGATGTCCCCAGTGATGATTACTAAAGCAATTTTCAAGTGATATTTGAAGTCATGCAGAGAGAGAGAGAAAGAAAGAGAGAGATGAGATGGAGGGAGGGAGAGAGAAATGAATGATTGCACAACAATCCAGTGAGCAGCTGGATTTTTACAACCTATCCAAACATTAACTTTTAAACTCTGATTTTGGATTCCCCACATTTCTATCACAGTACAAACACCGTTAAGTCCCTCTCTCAGATATATTCCCATTAGACAACTGTGACCCATGCCTTTCCTCTGGCTTGTGGCATGGAGTGACCAAATCCTTCCATCTGCCAATCAAAAATAAGCTGAGCCTTCAAATATTTTCCCCATGTGTTTCTATTTTAAATCCCTCATTTTAGACCAAGCCATTCTAAACTTCTTCTGGTTTTAACATTAGAAAAAAGACAATTAGAAACTGATGGACATTGTTTTTCTTTTTTCCAAGGGCAACACACTGAACCAATTCCAAAGCAGATACTGTGCATTTAGTACATAGACAGATCCAGGTTAACAACAGGTGATTGTCCAAAATGTTTCTTATTAACAAATTTGTTAATAAATGAAAATTCTAAGTATGGAAAGGAAGGTTTGAAGATATTTCTTCCCTTTCCTTCCCCACAAAGCCCAGCTACAAGATGCCAATGAGGTTCAGGCGTCTTGTAGAAACAGATGGTTTGTGGTAACCGAAGAGCCTCGTGGCCTACAGAATATTCAACGTTTTTTGTTTTTTTTTATTAGATATCATGGCTGGCCTTTTTTGCCAACTGTTCTGTATTATCGTAATTTGTGTGCGTATCTTCAGCAGCGGCTCCTTAGGAAAACAGAAGTGAGGTCTTAAAGGAGCCACATGGGCTTCTGTGTTAAATCACATCAGACATGGGATCACAGGAGGGCCCCTCCTTGGCTTCTGGAACCTTCCTTCTGCCATCCTCTTCTGATTCCCCCAGCAGCCCCTGAGTTAAGCCTTCTCATGTGGATTTCATTCCTACGTTTAACCTTTCCAAAGATAAAACTAATAAAGATTATGTCCAACTGTCACTGGGTTAGATCACATCCTCTGGGTGAACATGTGCAATGTTAGGACATTGAGTTATGTATATCTTTCGAAGCTTGAGTCTGTGGCGAGGAAGAGGAAGGAAGTCCTGGCATCAAATGATTCTGGTTCAGTTCTGGTTGGAAATATAACTACCCATAAATATTAGAATGTCAAAATGTAAAGGCCCTGTCACACTGCCCAACGGATGCAAAAAGGACACAACGGAAGAGAAAACTGTTACATCCGTTGTATCCGTGCTCAAAAGGGGTGAAAATTTGCATAATTGGAGCGGATAACACGGACGCGGGGAGGACACAGGGCGGAAGCAAAGCGGATGTGGAATGGAAGCCCAGCGGATGGAAGCGGATGGCGCAACTGCAAGGCTTCCAGGGGGCCTCAGCAAAGCGGATGCGGAACGGAAACAACGGATGCAGAGCGGATGCACAGCGGATGAAGCGGATGCACAGCGGAAGCCTAGTGGATGCACAGCGGAAGCCTAACGGATGCCTGGTGTTAATTGCGCATGTGGGGGGGATGCATTGCCCAAGCCCCCCGGATATAAAGGGAAGCAGCTCGCATGTGGTCAGCATTTGGAGGAAAGACCTGCTGCTGGATACCTCGAGTTCTTGCCTGCATGTCTGCCTGCAAGCCTTGCTGCCAGCCTGCCTCCAAGCCTGCCTCCCAGCCTGCCTCCCAGCCTCCTGGGCAGCCTCCCTGCCATCCTTGCTGCCAGCCTGCCTTCCAGCCTTGCTGGCAGCCTGCCTTCCAGCCTCCCTGCCAGCCAGTCTGTCTGCCACCCTTGGTGCCTGCCTTCCTGCCAGCCTTCCTGCCAGGCTTCCTAACAGGCTTCCTGCCAGGCTTCCTAACAGGCTTCCTGCCAGGCTTCCTGCCAGCCTTGGTGCCTGCCAGCCTTCCTGCAAGCCTTCATGCCAGCCAGCAACCCCACAACCATGGGGAAGAAGCGAAAGTCTCAGCAACCTGCCGCCATACCTGGCAAGAGGGACAGGGCCAAACTCCCACCCCATGTCCCTGACTCATCTTCTGCTGGGGCTTCTGCTGCTTGGGCTCACTCTTCTGTTGCTGGAGCTTCTGCTGTAGCTGCTCCTGGCAGTGGTGCTTCTGCTGCATACTCTGCTGCAGCTGCTCCTGGCGGTGGTGCTTCTGCTGCTGCGTACTCTGCTGAAGCTGCTCCTTGTCCTGCTGGTCCTGCTGGTCCTGCTCGTTCTGCTCGTGCTCCTGGTCTTGCTGACCCTGCTGCTGGTGCTTATTCTGCTGCTGATGATCCTGGTCTTGCTGCTGCTGATTATGATCCTGCTGGTGATTAGGCTGATGATGAAGATGCTGATTATGATCCTGCTGGTGATGCTGCTGCTGCTGCTGCTGCTGTTGGTGTGGAGGGGCAGCCCATACAACCTGGAAGCCCCTCTGATGAGGGCCCATCTGGTCCTGCCAAAGGGAGGAAGAGGCGTATGCAACAACGGGAGAGGAGGCAGTACTACATTGAGGAAGCGCACGAGGATGAGGTGCTGGAGTGGCTGAGAGAGAACGACTATCTGTGGCGGAAGGGACACCGGCTGTACAGGGACACTAAGCAGAAGCAGGCTGCTTGGAGAGAGAGGGCGGAGAGTCTGGGCTACACATCAGATGTGTTCCTCGGCTGGTGGAAGCACATGCACACCTGGTACGGGAAGCTGCACCTGAAAAAATCTGGCCAGGCCAGGGTTAAGCTGACGGACAGAGAGACCTACGTCATGGCCAGGTGCAGCTTCCTGGAGGGTGAGATCCACCACCGAGGAGCACCAGGAGCCCCTCTGTCTACCCTCTCTCTCCGGCAGCCTGCTGCCACCCAGTCCTC
Source organism: Laticauda colubrina (assembly GCA_015471245.1). NCBI lineage: Eukaryota > Metazoa > Chordata > Lepidosauria > Squamata > Elapidae > Laticauda > Laticauda colubrina. Next base: position 20,530,994 of record BLBF01000037.1, read on the forward strand.
TTCCGTCCGAGAGTCAGTCCCTGTCTCCATGCAGGTATCTGTGGAGCGTGCCATGGCGGAGAACCCCCGGGCAGGTGTTGAAAGCGTGGTGGAGAGCGAGGAGGACTCCCTGGTGCAGTGGGAGAAAGGAGACATCGAGTCCACCGCTGCTGAAGTTGCATCCACCCACACCTCCGCCTCCACAGTAAGGCAGAGAGCCAGACCGCAGGAGGGGCAGAGCCACACTGTCCTGGTGGAGATCAGGGACACCATCCGCACCAGCATAGGTCTCCTCTCTCAGCTGGTCCCCATCGACTCCTCCTCCTCCAACCGCAAGCCCTTCCTCAATTATGTCAACCAGACCCTCAAGGAGATGGCGGATCCCCAGTACCAGGTGGTGAAGGAGAGGATCACCACGCTGTTTAACAACCCTCCAGACTCAGAGGAACCTGCTCCCACCCAGTCCAGGTCTGCTCCTCCACCCCAGGTGATGTCCCTCCCATACCAAGGCTTCCCACAGCCCCTCACCTACCAGGGCTACAGCTACCCGGAGGTCCAGCAGCACAGACAGCAGCCCTTCCAAATGCAGGCACAGAGTCATCAGGCAACACCGTTGCCACCGGTTCCAATGATGCCACCACTGATGCCAACCACGACAATAATGCCACCCACGACAGCGATGCCAGCCACGCCAGTCCTCACCCCGCTGCAGACCAGGCAGCCCCACTACACTGCTCCTTCCTCCATCCCACAGCCAAGCCCGGCCTCAGTACATCTGTCCTCAGTACTGGGGCTGACACCCCATGGCATGGAGGAAGGACCTCTCAGCATCACGGGGCTGAGCCAGTTGTCCGACACCTTCCTCAACACACCGTCCCCTGTTGTCCTCTCGGGGCCAGGCACTCGAACAACACCTCAGACCAGCACTGCAGCAGCACCCACCTCCACAGCACCTGCACCCTAACACCTTAGACTGGGCACACACCTCCGAGTGACCAAGAGGAGTGCCAGAGACTGGCTGCCTGGATATTTGTGGACTTTATTTGGACACTTGACTTGGGTCATGTTTATTTTACAGCTTGTTATTAATAAAGTTTATCTTTGTTTCACACACTTGCTTCATTAATTTTTTTCTATAAAGTCTGGGTGGAAACTTTTAGAAATGGTTTGGCCTTTGCATGCTTGTGGGATGGGTTAAGATAGCAGTGGGATGGGCAGTGATACCTTTGGGATGGGTTAAGATAGCTGTGAGATGGGAAGGGATACCTGTGGGATGGGCAGGGATACCTACGGGATGGGTAATAGTGGTGGGATAGATAAACCTCCAGTGCAGGCATAGTGGGACTGTATGGTCCACCCTCCCAGGTGCCACCCCTATGGCCCTTCATTATCAATTACAATGTAAGCATTGATCCACACATGTCAACATAAACACAACTCTTTATTAAATGCCCTGTTCATTGTAGGCACACCCAACAGACATGGCCCAATCTCATCCGTGTGATGAGACAGGCTGAAGGAAGCATCAATTAACCATCTACCATCCTGTCTTGCCACTCCACCGCTCCAGCTGGGGAGTTGCACCAGTGTTTCAGGAGGTTGCGCTGCTTCTTCGCCTCACGTGAGGCTCTGTTGGGCCCTTGCACATCCTCAGTGTTGATCAGGTTTCACCCTTGCCTCCATTCCCCAGGCTCCATGTCCCCATTGCCTTGTTGGAGGTCCACGAGCCTGTTCTGCAAGACTGGGTAGCGGGTGCGCATGAGATTGTGCAGGATGCAGCAAGCTTCCACGATCCTCCTCATGGTCTCTGAGTGATGCTGCATGTTGGTGAGAAGTACCTGGAACCTGTTGGCCAGGATGCCAAAGGCGTTCTCCACCACCCGCCTTGCCCTGGACAGCCTGTAGTTGAAGATCCTCTCTTCATGGGTGAGGCATCTGGAGGTGTAGGGCTTCATGAGGTAGGTTGTGAGGGAGAAGGCATCATCCCCCACGATGAAGTAGGGCACATCTTGTGTGTCGTTGGGCAGTGGGTCTGGATCTGGGAAGCCCACCATGAGGTTGCCTTCCAGCCCCTCCTTGAGGTGACTGGTGTTGTATACCTGGGCATCTGAAGATGAGCCGTTGCCTGAAACATCGATGTAAATGAACTTGTAGTCAGCATCGACCATGGTGAAGAGGATGATGCTGAAGAAGCCCTTGTAGTTGTGATAAGTGGACCCCGACTTGGCTGGCGCTTTGCAGGCCACGTGCTTGCCATCGATGGCTCCAACAGTGTGGGGGAAGTTCCACTTCTGATACCACTGCTCTGCAACTTTCTTCCATCCTTCTTCAGTGGGGGGGCACTGGAGGAGCTCCTCCTTGTATTCTTCGATGATGGCCTGCACCACTTCTCTGACCACAAAGCTGATGGTGCTGGGTGGCACCCTCCAGCCATACTGAATGCTCCTGTAGGTGGTCCCTGAGGCCAGGTGGCACAGAGTGAGTGCCACCTTGAGCCCAGGTTCCAGGCTGGGTGGGAAGTTGGTGTTTGTCTTGGTCAACCTGGGTGTCAGGCACTGCACAACTTCGTCAAACATGGCTGGAGGCATCCTCATGAAGTTCTGGAACACACGAGTGTCTTCGCTCCTGAGCTCCACCATCAGCTTGTCGTAAAGTATGTACTGTGCTCTGCTGGCTAACCATCTTTGGACCCAGACTTTTTTTGGGTGCCTCCTTTTCTTCCCGTAGTAGAGTTCACAGAGACTGTAGATGGTTTCACAGTGTTGCAGAAGAATGTTGGCTGCCAAAAGGATTTTGTCGCAATCCACAGTGGACATGACTGGATGCTGTGGAAGAGCAAAAGTCAGATGAAGGCTGCAGAGGTCTGCACAGGTGGGCTGTTGGTCTGAAAGTGAGATGCAGACGAGTTGCTCCCCCTTTTTATCGGCAGTATAGGTGTCCCTTTGCATCCTCTAGGCATCCTCTAGGCATCCTCTAGACATCCTTAATATCCGAGATAGGTCCCCTCTGCGAACGTTTTTTCCGTTTTAAATGCTTTGTTTCCGTGCTGCATCCATTCTGCATCCGTTCTGCATCCGTTCTGCATCCGTTCCGCTTCCTCCCTGCGTCCGGGCGGATGCGCGTTGCGCGGATGCGCAGCGGACGCCTAGTGGATATAGCGGATGCGTAACGGATGCATAGCGGATGCGTAACGGATGCGTAGCAGATGCAGAACAGACGAACTGGATAGATTTTCAGCGCAAAAGTTTTAGGCAGCCCAAAACTTTTAGAGCGGATGAAACATCAATAAACGGATGCTGGATGGATAGAGAGGAAGCAAAACGGAGGCAGTGAGTACATCGCGTTTTCCAACGGATGGCAAGGTTTTTTGTCCATTTTACATTCTCTTTGCATCCGTTGGTGCAGTGTGACAGGGGCTTAAGAATTAATATTTTGAACTCTGAATCCAATCCAAATCTCTAAAATAAATAATGTTCTAATATCTAATAATAAGATTGTATGATATATAATATTCTCTATTATAGAAAATAGAATATTTAGAACATTCTAATTTCTAATAATAATGTTCTAGTATTAAAATTTCAAATCCAGTCCGAATCTCTATCACAAATGACAAACCTTTGCTTTAGTTTCTGCACCAGAATGGTTAAGCTCTAAGCAGAGTGAATTTATGCTTTCTGCAAAAATTATTTCTAGCTAAAGGGGAGTGGAATCACATCATTAGGAAATGAACTGTTTATGAAATAAATATATAAAATAAAAACCAAGAGTTAAGCTCCATAAATAAACCAGAATTCCCAAAATCATGGCTTTCAGAGCAGGAAACTGAAACTTCCTGTAACTTTAATCCACAATTCCATGTTTTTGCAAGCTGGAATAAGGTGAGATTAGTCTCAGTCTTCTTTTGTCTGATGAACTTTCAAAGACTTTTAAAAATGCTATTAGGTTCCCATCAGTCTTTTTCTTCCTTCAAAGCTAAAAACATTCTATTCCTTCAATCCATCTTTATAGGGATGAATATCTATGTTTTACTGTTTACAGTTATTTGAAAGTAGATAAAAGATTTTATGGTTTTGAACCATTTAAGACTGAATTTGAAACAGAACTATATACAGACGATGCACATGTGATTGCTAAAGTATAAGCTTTTATTAAAATATAAAACAGAAGAAGACAAGCAGAAGAATGAATGATAAAGTGAGTTAAAAACATTAGTTATAATATACAGATGGAAGGATGGGAAAATATGTGGTTGAAAGGGTTGAAATTTACCCTGTTATAACCTTTAAAAGGAACTTTTATAAAATGATGTACAGAATCATTAAAATAAACTCTTCCAGTTTCTCTGAGATCTCTTTTGAAGTGTGAGGCCACAAAAGGCGTCAAGTGCTGGAAGTGAAGCCTGACCAATATAGAATTAAATGGAACAATTACTTTCGATATATAGAAAATATATGCTTGTTGATGGAGTCTGAAATTGTGGTTGCTTTTTCACAGATATTTCTTGGTGCTGACACATACTGAGTTGGGAACCAGCTACTCAATCCTTAGTCCTTTTCATGCATTATTTTGCTTTATTGTTTGGTGTATTTGATTTATATAGATGCTTCTGTATCTGCCTTCCTTACGAAGACTTGTGCTGGTTAAAACTGAAAGAACACAAAACAATGAACAAAATAACTACTGCTCAGTCAGTCATCCACCAGAAAACCAATCCTGATAGAAGGATGGCTAATGCTTTGCAAAAGGCAAGCAGGATGGTATCTCCTGTATCTGAGGAGAAACATTATCCATAGTTTGAGCTTTTTCAGGCCTATTTCTCCTCCTTGGGAGTGGAGGCCCTTAATGTCTCTTCTTCAGATGACCTGAGATTGGCTGGTCATCCAGGATCAACCAGTGCTGGTACAGAGAAATAGTCTTGAATGGGGCTTCCGGTTTTGAGCTTCTTTGGCGACAGACTGAAATCTTGTCTCTCCGAGGCTTCGATCCATACTTGCCACTGAAGCGTCCCGAGCTGGCTGGTTTCGGGGCTAAGCCACCCTGTAGAGGTGGTGAAGAGGGGGGAGACTGCCTGCAGGGTTGAGGAAAGCCACATCTCTCCTCCCCAGCTGGCCATTACTCCCCTTCCCGAAGGCGGTTGCAGTGGTGGTCAGAAATGGCCACCACAAAGAAGAGCTCAACTGGGAAAGAATGTGCAGGAGGAAGATAAGAAGAGTAAGTTTTAGTTGACCGGGTCAAACAGCAAAAGCAACAAATAAGGTACCCTGGAATTTAAACTTAAGGCCCTGTCACACTGGCCGACGGATGCAAAACGTTTGTAAAAAGGACACAGCGGACGAGAAAAATGTTCCATCTGTTGTTATCCACTCTCAAAAGGGGAAAAAATTTGCATAACCAGCAGGACCAGAGCGGACAACACGGAAAGGAACGGACAGGGGGAGGATGTAGGGCGGATGGGAAGCGGATGCTCCATGGAAGCCTAGCGGATGGAAGAGGATGGGAGCAGATGGCACATCCACAAGGCTTCTGGGGGAGCGCAGCAAAGCGGACACGGAACGGATACAGCGAATGCAGAGTGGATGCTGAGCGGATGAAGCGGATGCAGAGCGGATGCCAAGCGGATGAAGCGGATGCCGAGCGGATGCCGAGCGGATGCCTAGCGGAAGCCTCGCGGATGCCTAGCGTTCACTGTGCATGCGGGGAGGATGCATTGCATCAGCCCCGTGGATATAAAGGGAAGCAGTTCCCAAGCAGGTCACCATTCAGAGGAAAGACCTGCTTCCAGACACAGCTTGCCAGCCAGCCAGCCAGCCAGCCAGCTAGCAACCCCACAACCATGGGGAAGAAGAGAAAGCCTCAGCCATCTGCTGCCAGCCCTGGCAAGAGGGACAGGGCCACCCTCCCACCCCCTGGCCCTCACTCTGCTTCTGCTGGGGCTTCTGCAGCCCAGGCTCGCTCTTCTGGGGCTGGGGCTTCTGCTGATGCTGCTTCTGGAGGAGCTGCTGATGCTGCTTATGGCGGTGGTGCTTCTGCTGGTGCTTACTCTGCTGATGCTGCTTCTGGCAGTGGTGCTTCTGCTGGTGCTTACTCTGCTGATGCTGCTTCTGGTGGTGGTGCTTCTGCTGGTGCTTACTCTGCTGAAGCTGCTTCTGGCGGTGGTGCTTCTGCTGGTGCTTACTCTGCTGATGCTGCTTCTGGCAGTGGTGCTTCTGCTGGTGCTTACTCTGCTGAAGCTGCTTCTGGTGGTGGTGATTCTGCTGGTGCTTACTCTGCTGAAGCTGCTTCTGGCGGTGGTGCTTCTGCTAGTGCTTACTCTGCTGGCACTGCTCCTGGTGCTGGTGCTTCTGCTGGTGCTTCCTCTGCTAGCGCTGCTCCTCGTCCTGCTGGTCCTGCTGGTTTTCCTGGTCCTGCTTGTGCTCCTGGTCGTGCTGGTGCTCCTGGTCATGCTGTTGCTCCTGGTCGTGCTGGTGCTCCTGGTCCTGCTGGTGCTCCTGGTCCTGCTGGTCCTGCTGGTCCTGCTGGTCCTGCTGGTGCTTATTCTGCTGCTGCTGATCCTGGTCCTGCTGGTGCTGCTGGTGCTGCTGCCACTGCTGGTCCTGCTGGTCCTGTTTTTGCTGCTACTGTTGCTGCTGGTGGTGGTGGTGGTGGTGTGGAGGAGCAGCCCCTACAACCTGGAAGCCCCTCTGATGAGGGCCCATATGGTCCTGCCAAAGGGAGGAAGAGGCAGACGCAAGAATGGGAGAGGAGGCAATACAACATAGAAGAGGAACATGAGGATGAGGTGCTGGAGTGGCTGAGAGAGAACGAGTATCTATGGCGGAAGGGACACAGGCCCTGTAGGGACACCAAAAGGAAGTAGGCTGCTTGGAGAGAGAAGGCGGAGAGCCTGGGCTACACTTCGGAGGTGCTCCTCGGCTGGTGGAAGCACATGCACACCTGGTACGGGAAGCTGCACCTCAAGAAATCTGGCCAGGCCACGGTCAAGCTGACGGACAGAGAGACCTACGTGATGGCCAAGTGCAGCTTTCTGAAAGGTGAGATCCGCCACCAAGGAGCAGCCCCTCTCACAACCCTCTCTCTCCGGCAGCCTGCTGAAAGCCAGTCCTCTTCTGGCAGAGAGTCAGCTCCTGTCTCCAGGCAGGTATCTGTGGAGCGTGCCACGACGGAGACCCCCCCGACAGCTGTACTACCCGTGGTGGAGCACGTGGAGGACCCCCTGATGCAGTGGGAGAAAGGAGATGGCACTTCCACCACAGCCCAACCCGCATCCACCCCCAGCTCCACCTCCACAGAAAGGCAGAGAGGCAAACCGGAGGGACATAGCCACACTGTCCTGCTGGAGATAAGAGACACCATCAGGAGCAGCGTAGATCTCTTCTGTCAGCTGGTACACACCAACTCCTCATCCTCCAACTGCAAGCCCTTCCTCACCTATGTGAACCAGACCCCCATGGACATGGTGGAACCCCAGTACCAGGTGGTGAAGGACAGGATCACCGATCTGCTTCACAACCCTCCAGATCCAGATGAACCTGCTCCCACCCAGTTCAAGTCTGCTCCTCCACCCCAGGTGATGTCACTCCCCTTCCAAGGCTTTCCACAAGCCCTCTCCTACCAAGGCTACAGCTACCAGGAGGTCCAGCAGCATAGGCAGCAGCCCTTCCCAGTCCAGACACATGTACATCGGATGCCACCGGTGCCACCGATGCCACCGATGCCACCCACACCACCAATGCCACCCATTCCACCGATGCCACCCACGCCACAGATGCCACTGACACCAGTCCTCACCCAGGTGCAGACCAGACAGCCCCACTACACTGCTCCTTCCTCCACCCCACAGCCAAGCCCGGCCTCAGTACATCTGTCACCGGTACTGGGGCTGACACCTCATGTCATGGAGGAAGGGGCTCTCAACATCACGGGGCTGAGCCAGCTTTCTGAGAGCTTCCTCAACACACCGTCCCCTGTTGCCCTCTTGGGGCCAGGCATCCCAGTGGTGCTTCTGATCAGCACTCCAGCAGCAGCCACCTCCATAGTACCTGGACCCTTCACCCCTGAGACTGGGCACACCTCCGAGTGACCAAGAAGAGTACCAGAGCCTGGGTGGCTACCTGTTGACTTTATTTTTGCTTTGGATACTTGACTTGGGTCATTTTTCTTTTACAGCTTGTTGTTAATCAAGATTATATTTGCTTCACACACTTGCTTCATTTTTTTTTTCAATAAAGTCTTGGTGGAAACTTTTAGAAATGGTTTAGCCTTTGCATGCTTGTGGGATGGGTAAGGATAGCAGTGGGATGGGCAGGGATACCTGTGGGATGGGTAATAGCTGTGGGATGGGCAGGGATATCTGTGGGGTGGGCTGGGATACCTGTGGGATTGGTAATAGCTGTGGGATGGGCAGGGATATCTGTGGGATGGGCAGGGATACCTTTGGAATGGGTAATAGCTGTGGTATAGATAAACCTCCAGTGCAAGCATAGTGGGACTGTATGGTCCACCCTCCCAGGTGCCACACCTATGGCCCTTTATTATCAATAACAATGTAAGCATTGATCCACACATTTGAACACAAACAGAACTCTTTATTAAATGCCCTGTTCATTGTAGGCCCACCCAACATACATGGCCCAATCTCATCCGTGTGATGAGACAGGCTGAAGGGAGCATCCATTAATCATCGACCATCCTGTCTTGCCACTCCACTGCTCCAGCTGGGGAGTTGCACCAGTGTCTCAGGAGGTTGCGCTGCTTCTTCCCTGCACGTGAGGCTCTGTTGGGGTCTTGCACATCCTGAGTGTCTATCAGGTTTCGCCTTTGCCTCCCTGTCCCCATTGCCTTGTTGGAGGTCCCTGAGCCTGTTCTGCAAGACTGGGTAGTGGGTGCGCATGAGATTGTGCAGGATGCAGCAAGCTTCCACGATCCTCCTCACGGTCTGTGGGCGATGCTGCATGGTGGTGAGAAGTACCTTGTATCTGTTGGCCAGGATGCCAAAGGTGTTCTCCACCACCCGCCTTGCCCTGGACAGCCTGTAGTTGGAAATTCTCTCTTCACGGGTGAGGCATCTGGAGGTGTAGGGCTTCATGAGGTAGGTTGTGAGGGAGAAGGCGTCATCCCCCACGATGAAGTAGGGCACATCTTGTGTGTCGTTGGACAGGGGGTCTGGATCTGGGAAGCCCATGATGACGTTGCATTCCAGCCCCTCCTTGAGGTCACTGGCGTTGTATACCTGGGCATCTGAAGCTGACCCATTGCCTGAAGGATCGATGTACATGAATTTGTCAGCATTGACCATGGCGAAGAGGATGATGCTGAAGAAGCCCTTGTAGTTGAAATAAGTGGACCCCGACTTGACTGGAGCTTTGCAGGCCACATGCTTGCCATCTATGGCTCCAACGGTGTGGGGGAAGTTCCACTTCTGATACCACTGCTCTGCAAGTTTCTTCCAGCCTTTTTCAGTGGAGGGGCACTGGAGGAGCTCCTCCAGGTATTCTTCGATGATGGCCTGCACCACTTCTCTGACCACAATGCTGATGGTGTTGTGTGGCACCCTCCAGCCGTACTGCATGCTCCTGTAGGTGGTCCCTGAGGCCAGGTGGCACAGAGTCAGTGCCACCTTGAGCCCAGGGTCCAAGCTGGGCCAGAGGTTGGGGCTCTGCTTGGTCAACCTGGGTCTCAGCCGCTCCACAACTTCGTCAAACATGGCTGGAGGCATCCTCATGAAGTTCTGGAATGCACGTGTGTCTTCGTTCCTCAGCTCCACCATCAGCTTGTTGTACAGTCCGTACTCTGCTCTTCTCCCGATCCAACTTCGTACCCAGACACTTCTTGGACACCTCCTTTTCTTCCTGTAGAACAGTTGAAAGAGCCTGTAGATGGCTTCGCACTGTTGCAGAACGATGGTGGCTACCAAAAGGAGTGTGTTATAATCCATGGTGGACATCAATGGATACTGTGGAAGAGCAAGAGCCAGATGAAGGCTGCAGAGGTCTGCACAGCACGGCTGCTGGACTGAAAGTGAGATCCAGGTGAGTTGCTCCCCCCTTTTATCGGCAATATAGGTTTTGCACTATGTGTCCTTTTGCATCCTCTAGGCATCCTCTAGACATCCTTAATATCCAAGATAGGTCCCCTCTGCGAATGATTTTTCCGTTTTAAATGCTTTGTATGCGAGCTGCATCCACTTTCATCCTTTCTCCGTCCATGCTACTAATGCTGCGCATCCGTTCCGCATCCGTTTCGCTTCCTCCCTGTGTCTGTTTTCCGCTGGAGCGGATTTGAGTTTCGCAGATGCACAGCGGATGCCTAGCAGATATAGAGGATGCGAAATGGATGACAATGGATACAGAACAGATGTTCCCCGTATGCGTAGCGGATGCAGAACGGATGCATTGGATACATTTTCTGCTCAAAACGTTTGAGCAGCTCAAAACTTTTTGAGCGGATGGAACCTCAGTCGACGGATGCTGGACGGATAGAGAGGAAGAAAAACAGACACAGTGAGTACAGAACGGATGAATCGCGTTAACCAACGGATGGCAAGTGTTTCTCTCCATTTACATCCTCTTTCCATCCGTTGGTGCAGTGTGACATGGGCTTTAACAACATTGTTCCCAAAGAAGATATTGAAGCTGCGAAGGAGAGAGAGAAGGGAAAGTATTAGGCTTTTTCTCCTGTTTCTTATATTAACAGCTAAGAGACTTAAGCAAGAAATTGAAAAAAAAATGCACTTTGACATTAATAGGCATCTAAGCTGGAAATAAAAGTCAAAGGGATAATAAAGATTTCTGGACATTTAAAAGTTTTTAAAAGCTGGAAAGGAGAAAAAAAGAATACAAGGGCAGGATCTGAAAAAATGGAGGAGACTGCCTGGAATTAACAAATGGAACTGTAATTAAAAGTGAAATTTTGATAAGATTCTTCAAAGATACATTTTAATGGAAACTTGGTGACAAAATAATAGAACACCAGGAAGATAAAGTGGAAAAAAGAAGCAAGTAGTAACAGCCTTGGATTATTGGATTATTTGGTGATTTTTGGTTTTTGCAACTAGACTGACTAAAATTAACTGGGTGGTTGTTTAAAAGATTTTAAAATGAGATCACTCTTTGAAGAACTGAAAACGGAACTTAAAAAATGGAAAGGAGATGCACAAGAAGGGAGAAGTTCTTTTGGCTTTGTGTTTCAATTTTTAGAAATGGAGATCTGGAACTATGAGAAGCAACAAGAAACGCTTGTAGAACAAGAAGACTGGGACAAAGAAGAAGCCATCTTTAATGATCAAATAATTTTTAGGGGGGGGGGGGAAGAAAAAGGGGGGAAAGAGAGTGAAAGGTTTAAGACTAAAAAAAACAACCAAAAAGAAGAAGGACAATTTGAAAGATAAGTAAAATATTAGAAAGCAACAGAAGAGGGGATTACAGATGAGAGAGTTAGAAGTAGAGAGACGAGGGGGTAAAAAGGGGAGGGAGAAGATGAGGGGGAAGAAAGCAAGGCAAAGAAGTTGTAAAAGACAGAAACAAGAAATTGAGATACAGGGAAAAGATATAAAGATTGTAACCATAAGCTTGTTTAGAGATAATGGGTGAAAAATTAATTGTAAAAGGGATTCTGTAATGGTATATAAGATAGCATTGTTATATTACAATAGAAATAATTTTAGAAAATATGATGATGGATCAAATATTTATTGTAATGTAGTGGGATGTTTGTTAATAAATAAATGAATTTAAATGATTGAGAGAATTAAAAGGGAACATTTTTAATTATTAGTAATGATTTATAAAAATATAAGTAAGTAAGAAATATGGGGAAAAAAGAATTAATCATGGAAAGTTTATAATGTTCCCAAAGAAGTATGATATTCAATTGAAAAGAAATGTTAAAGATGTTAAGATTTTAATGCATATTAATGATAGAACTGAATTGGAATGGAATGTGTATTTTATTTACATATCTATACAATTTTTTTCTTTTTAAGAATACAGTGTCTATTTTAAGAATGTACCAAGCAGAATTTGATTGGAAGTTATGTATTATATTGAATGCTATAATATTAAAGCTATACATTAAAGCTTAAATAAGAGTTTGAATGGATGTAATTAAAAGATATAAAGGTGTCATACTCCAATTAGTAACTATAGGGAAAAATTTGTTTAATAAGAAAAGATAATATCAAATTGTAACAGGAGAGACAAAAGTATAAATATAATGATTTGAATTGAGATGAGATAAAACAAAATTGAGAAAATTAAAATAGGGGAAAAACTATATAAAAATATAAAATGGTAATAAGATATGGAATAGAATATAAAAATGAGCATGAAATTGAGTTTTGTGTCTGTATGAAGAAGTGATAACCTGGGACCATGCTATTTTCAAAAAAGATGTTTTATTTGTATTTTGTTTTTTGTGAAAACCCAAATAAATTTTTCGAAAAAAAAAGAAAAGAAAAGAAATAGTCTTGAATGGACATGGGGGTTAAATCTTCAGGCGTAAGGAAGATCCATAGATGATCTCTTTTTATATCCCCAGTGGGGATTCCAATTTGAGGGATCAGAGAAACCCTGGCTTTGCCTTCAGTCCTGGCCTCTTAGATTCAAATGATGATTAAACATGGAACTCACAAAATGTTCTCAGAGGGTTTAGAAGAGGAGATGAGGGAAGGAGAGAAGAAAGAATGTAGAACAATTCTACATTTCTCAGGAGGGTCCACAGGAAGGGGAACAGCACACCACATGAGGGGTCAATTATAACACGGCCATGGCCATCATGTTTTTTAACCTTCCCTGAAGATGCCCATGGTATGTATCATCACATATCACAAAGAAGGATTGTCACAAATATAATTTTCTCTTTGCATACCAGAAGAAAAAAACCCGCAGGGTAATAATAATTCAATAGTGGCTTCGTTTCTGCAACTGTTGCTTAGCTCTTGGTTTTTATTTGTTTTTCTCCCTCCCCCTAAACATGAGGCATTGTCCTGCTCTATTTGGCATCTGTTTAAATGATTTGAGGATTTGAGTGCGATAGGCTCTTTGCCCTGGGTGCCAAGTAATTATTTGGGCTGATTATTCCCTGCCTGACAGGAGGGAACAATGAGTTCATCCTCAGGTCCTCCAAAATTGTTATCTGTTCAGCCGCTCCAGGCCTGTCCTTTTCTCTGCTTCTCTTATTTAAGCCCCTGTCACACTGCACCAACGGATGCAAAGAGGATGTAAAACGAACAAAAAAGCTTGCCATCCGTTGGTTAACGCGATGTACTCACTGCCTCCGTTTTGCTTCCTCTCTATCCGTCCAGCATCCGTTTATGGACATTTCATCCGCTCAGAAAGTTTTGACCTGCTCAAAACTTTTGCGTGGAAAATGTATCCAATTCGTCCGTTCTGCATCCACTATGCATCCGCTACGCATCCGTTCTGCATCCGTTATGCATCCGCTATATCCGCTAGGCATCCGTTCTGCATCCGCGCAACTCGCATCCACTCGGACGCAGGGAGGAAGCGGAACGGATGCAGAACGGATGCCTAGCAGATGCAGCACAGAAACAAAGCATGTAAAATGGAAAAAACAACCGCAGAGGGGACCTATCTCGGACATTAAGGATGTCTAGAGGATGCCTAGAGGATGCCTAGAGGATGCAAAGGGACACCTATACTGCCTATAAAAAGGGGGAGCAACACATCTGCTGCAGACCTCTGCAGCCTTCATCTGACTCTTCCTCTTCCACAGCATCCAGTCATGTCCACTGTGGATCGTAACACAGTCCTTTTGGCAGCCACCATCCTTCTGCAACAGTGCGAAGCCATCTACAGGCTCTGTGAACTCTACTATGGGAAGAAAAAGGGGCGGCCAAGAAGCGTCTGGGTACGAAGATGGTTCACCAGAAGAGCAGAGGACGGACTGTACAACAAGCTGATGGTGGAGCTCAGGAACGAAGACACTCGGGCATTCCAGAACTTCATGAGGATGCCTCCAGCCATGTTTGATGAACTTGTGCAGTGGCTGACACCCAGGTTGACCAAGCAGAGCACCAGCTTCTGCCCCAGCCTGGAACCTGCGCTCAAGGTGGCACTCACTCTGCGCCACCTGGCCTCAAGGACCACCTATAGGAGCATGCAGTACGGCTGGAGGGTGCCACACAACACCATCAGCATTGTGGTCAGAGAAGTGGTGCAGGCCATCATCGAAGAATACCTGGAGGAGCTCCTCCAGTGCCCCTCCACTGAAGAAGGATGGAAGAAAGTTGCAGAGCAGTGGTATCAGAAGTGGAACTTCTCACACACCGTTGGAGCCATAGATGGCAAGCATGTGGCCTGCAAAGCTCCAGCCAAGTCGGGGTCCACTTATTTCAATTACAAGGGCTTCTTCAGTATCATCCTCTTCGCCATGGTCGATGCTGACTACAAGTTCATGTACATCGATGCTTCAGGCAAAGGCTTATGTTCAGATGCCCAGGTACACAACACCAGTCACCTCAAGGAGGAGCTGGAACGCAACCTCATCGTGGGCTTCCCAGATCCAGAACCCCTGCCCAACGACACACAACATGTGCCCTACTTCATCGTGGGGGATGACGCCTTCTCCCTCACAACATACCTCATGAAGCCCTACACCTCCAAATACCTCACCCGTGAAGAGAGGATCTTCAACTACAGGCTGTCCAGGGCAAGGCGGGTGGTGGAGAACGCCTTTGGCATCCTGGCCAACAGGTTCCAGGTACTTCTCACCACCATGCAGCATCGCCCACAGACCGTGAGGAGGATCGTGGAAGCTTGCTGCATCCTGCACAATCTCATGCGCACCCGCTACCCAGTCTTGCAGAACAGGCTCAGGGACCTCCAACAAGGCAATGGGGACATGGAGGCAAGGGCAAAACCTGATAGACACTGAGGATGTGCAAGGCCCCAACAGAGCCTCACGTGAAGGGAAGAAGCAGCGCAACCTCCTGAGACAATGGTGCAACTCCCCAGCTGGAGCAGTGGAGTGGCAAGACAAGATGATAGATGCTTAATGGATGCTTCCTTCAGCCTGTCTCATCTCACTGATGAGATTGGGCCATGTATGTTGGGTGGGCCTACAATGAACAGGGCATTTAATAAAGAGTTGTGTTCATGTTCAAATGTGTGGATCAATGCTTACATTGTTATTGATAATAAAGGGCCAAAGGTGTGGCACCTGGGAGGGTGGACCATACAGTCCCATTATGCTTGCACTGGAGGTTTATATATCCCACAGCTATTACCCATCCCAAAGGTATCCCTGCCCATCCCACTGCTATCTTAACCCATCCCACAAGCATGCAAAGGCTTAAACCATTTCTAAAAGTTTCCACCAAGACTTTATTAAAAAAAAGAAATGAAGCAAGTGTATGAATCAAAAATAGACTTTACTAAGAAGAAGCTATAAAACAAAAATGAGTCTCTGGCACTCCTCTTGGTCACTCAGTCTCAGGGGTGAAGGGTCCAGGTGCTGTAGAGGTGGGTGGTGCTGGAGTGCTTGTCATCAGCTCCTCCAAAAGCAGAAGCAGCAGAAGCCCCAGCCCCAGAAGAGCGAGCCCGTGCTGGAGAAGCCCCAGCAGAACCAGAGTGAGGGCCAGGGGGCGGGATGGTAGCCCTGTCCCTCTTGCAAGGGCTGGCAGCAGATGGCTGAGGCTTGCTGTGCTTCAGCATGGTTGTGGGGTTACTGGCAGGCAGGGAGGCTGGCAGGAACCAAGGCTGGCAGGAAGGCTGGCAGGGAGGCAGACACCAAGGCTGGCAGGCAGGCATGAACCACGGCTGTCAGGCAGGCAGGCACCAAGGCTGGCAGGCAGGCAGACAGCAAGGCTGGCAGGGAGGCTGGCAGCAAGTCTTGCAGGCAGGCAGACAGCAAGGCTGGCAGGGAGGCTGGCAGGGAGTCTGGCAGCAAGGCTGGCAGGCAGACATGCAGGCAGGACAGGCAAGGCAGTCGATGTGTCTGGAAGCAGGTCTTTCCTCTGAATGGCGACCTGCTTCCGAGCTGCTTCCGTTATATCCGTGGGGCTGATGCAATGCATCCTCCCTGCATGCGCAATTAACGCTCGGCATCCGCTAGGTTTTCACTGTGCATCCACTGTGCATCCGCTGTGCATCCACTTCATCCGCTGTGCATCCACTGTGCATCCGCTGTATCCTTTCCGCATCCACTTTGCTGCGGCCCCCCAGAAGCCTAGTGGATGTGCCATCCACTCCTATCCGCTTCCATCCACTGGGCTTCCATTCCGCATCCGCTTTCCATCCACCCTGCATCCTCCCGCGTCCGTGTTATCTGCTCCGGTTATGCAAATTTTTGCCCCTTCTGAGAGCAGATAACAACGGATGGAACATTTTTCTCGTACGTTGTGTCCATTATGCATCCGTTGGGTAGTGTGACAGGGCCTTTAAGATTGAGCAAATTCACTGACATTTGGGAAGGACAGAATTATAGAATGGAACAAAATTACAAAATGGAACAAAATTCCTTTCACAGGGAGATTTATATCCATTCTGGGACCCCAACCGCAACCCTCTTCTCACCAGGAAGCTTCATCAGTTCTGGTGGAGGAGGGGGGAATGGAAGGATAGGCCAAGATGTACGTTCAAATCCTCTGCAGCAACAAGAGCCATCATCCTATCTCAAAATCCACCCATCTCACAGGGTTTGTGGTTATGGTGCAAAATGAGAAGAGAAAATTCTGGGCTCATTGCTCTGAGTTCCTGACCAAAAAAGCAAGGTACACATCTAACTAATAGATAAAGGAAGCAAATGGTGATTTGGAGGTGGCTTGCAAGATGTGTGTGAAAGGGAGACCAGGGGGTGGGGAGTCATGGTCTTCTGGCAGTAAAAAAAGAAACCCAAGTGAGCAACTGAATATCAAGAGTGGATCTGACTACAAGAATGCCAACCTTTCACTCATTAAATCTAAGAGGCTTGGGGAATTGGCACAAACAGGTCTAACCTTTCTCTTTGTTCATACTTTTGTTCACTTTTTTGTACATTGTGCTATTCACAATTCATTTCCCAGATGCATTAACTAAATAAATCAGAAAATATCAGTTGACAGGATCTCCTGAATTTTTGCCAAATTATACACCAAAGAGTGGTTTGCCAGTGCAACGCAAGGTACTTTTAACAAAGAAGTTAACACCTCAACATTGTTCATTGTAGTGTGAAATTAGACTGAAACAGGAAGCTGTTCCTTTAACTTTAATTAAGTCAAGCCTGCTTTTCCTTTTTGAGAAATCTTCTGAACCCATCAAAAGTTAAATGAAACTCATCGTGGTTTCAATCATACAAATTAACCCACAGTTAGAGATGAGCCAATCAATGTCCACATCAGATACTGGAGCCCAGGAGAAGCAAAAGGGAAAAAGCATGCTGGGAAAATAAATTCTTTGTTGCTAAAGAATAAAGCATTTTGCAGTCAATCTTTTTAAAGATGTGAGCTTTCATCTACTTGATCAATGCTGATAGCTGGAATGCGTCTCTGGTAATTGTTTCTGGTGTTTTGTATCAGGAGTTCATGGTACACTTGATGCAAACTCAGCTCTTGTGCCTTTGTTCCACCTTGGCTCTTTCAGCTAAACGCCCTGACCGCTATCAATTGCTCTTCAGTATCCTGAATAGTATTTTATTGGAGATTGATTTTTAAGAGGGTGGTTATGATTTTATCGGGACCGTAGTCTTTCTTTCAGCTACCTGTAATTGGTTTTAACACCTGCATACATAACAACAAAAGGGACAATTTATTTCCTTTTTCTTATTTTTGGTTACTTTGATTTGGAAATCACATATTGTGCTTTTGATCCAACTCCTGTGAAAGAAGGGGAAGGATTCACAACTAGAGACATCCTGGTGTTAATAGAAAAAGACATCGATCTGAGACGCTTCCCCGAGCAGACTGGTGGAGGCAAAGGAATTTTGGAGAGAGATTTGTGTGCAGTTCTTCCCACCTACAAAACATGGTGGACATGTTAGAATCAGCATATCAACCACCACTGTCCAAGGTCCAAGAGTAATGATAGGTAGCCAAAAATAGCAGTACAGGAACTGCCCAATAAGCTTACTTTGAAAAATTTGCCTTGAAGTGGACACTCAGCACAGCATGTGCAGGCCAAAGTTGGAAAATGTCATTTTAGAAACAAAATAAGGGAAGACTTTGATCTGGGGCAGATTAAGAATGATGGATGTTCATGTCCTTAACCAATGATTAGTGGGTTGTCTTCATACTGGGCCAAGCAGGATGGGTAGGTGAATCCTTCCAGGTGATATTTTCTACATTATTCATTTCATCTGAGGATAGCTAGTAAGGATTACTGTAAGTCCTTTTTTTCCAGACAGCCTTTGAAGTTGGTGAAGTTCTGGAACAATAAGCGACACCTTCCTGATCCACAGTCACACCTGTGTTGATTAAGCCTATTAAAAATTGGTTGCACTGTGTCTTTTTACAGAAAAACATACATTGCAAACCATTCTTTGTGTACCTCATAAAAAGTCTGTGAAAAGGGACAGATAATATGGAAACCCCATTCCAGGATATCTAAACATCTGGATAGTAGCACTGAAGATAGGTGTCAGGCTTCAAAGAGTTGACTGGTTGATCTTCTGAAGTGAATCCCGACACATTATTTTGATTGGGGAATGAAAGTCCAATCCTGCCATTTACAATATATCAACTTGATCGGAAAACATCTTACTTTTGAAGATCCCATCCCGGTTTGACTTATCTCGTATCAGCATGAACATGCAACATGGATGGGGT
>BLBF01000037.1:20549742-20560269 GCA_015471245.1 Laticauda colubrina
GGTTTGACTTATCTCGTATCAGCATGAACATGCAACATGGATGGGGTAGGAGAAGGTTTATCACTCCAACTCCTCCCATTACCCAAAACAAAACACAAACAATCATTGGGGAAGTGATGGCACAATCTGGGAATTGAAACCACATTCTGTTTGGTAATTAGTTGCATGTAGAATTGCGGGGTGGAGGCGTGAAGGACTAATGGGGAGGGTGGTTGTTAGTTAGCTGCATAGGGTGGGGCTGCATGATAAATTGCACTGAGAGACGAATGATCTCAATGCTGACTTCATCCAGTGTATCTGTTGTTGCCGTGTTTGAAGGAAAACGAGCGAAAATAAACGTACATATTCACAATGAATCCTGTGAGTAATGTGAGCAGAACCGAAGTCATGTTGGATGGCCCATTGAATTAAATAAGGAAGTGTGTCTCAAACTCAGTAGCTCTGCTAAACAAGAAAGTGTTCCAGTTTGTGCACAAGAGAAAAAAACAAGATAAGCCTAGAACAATGGGGAATAAAGTGCTGCGATGTCAGGATCCGTGTAACTGCTTTTGCTAGATAGGGAGCTAGTATGAACCTTTGAAATATATGTGTCAATTTGAAAACAGAAAGAATGTGAGCCAAGCCCTCGTACGAGGGGGCAGACAGTTAGGGTGTCTGAATTTTGCTCTGTGTTCCTTCAATGCCTGAGGGAACCCGTCTCTGCAGACATGTGAATAAAACCTTGTTTTCTTTGGATCAACGAATCTTTTGGTGGTTTTTTATCTGCTTCCACCTCAAAATTTGGCACCCAATGTGGGGCCCGACGGAATTTTGACTGGAGAAAAGGGACTGGGTAAGTGTGGCGCCACTGCCTCCCATTGTAGAGGGGCCCCTCCCTTGTCTCAGTTGGATCCTGGGGTAACTGCACTCAGCAGACGATCCTTGGAAACAAGAGAGAGAGAAGCCGGCCTGGCACTCTGGGAGTGTCGTTGATCACCTGAAGTGGGGACGCCACACTCCTTTCGTCTCCGGGAGACCAGGGGTGTATCAGGTGAGTTTGTTGCCTTTTGGAATAGAAGAAGGGATATACTGTCCTTAAACTCTGGGAATCCAGTGACTGCTGGAGGACAGTGTAAATCCCTGAGTTGGGAATCTCTGGGAGATTGTTGGCAGGCAGCATGGAGAATGGGAAAGGGACAAAGCAAGTGTGAGACATTCCAAGAGGGAACGGGTATTGAGATAGAAAAGACCCCGAGAAGGCTGATTCCGACTGACTTCCCATTGGGTCAACTACTACAACAATGGTTGTTGCCCCATCTGAGGACTTACACTCAGAGTCTAGAGAAAAAGAAAATGATCTACCTATGCCAATATAGGTGGCCAAAGTATTCCCTAGTAGACCCTGAGTTTCCTTACCACTGGGATCCTGAAGGGAATACCAGCATGTACTGGATAACTCAGTTGGAAGAGTATATAGTGAAACACTGGATGAAGGAGCAAATACCCTATGTGGAGGTATGGTATCATGTTCACTTTGAAGGTCCAGTTCCACCAGAAACAGAAGTAGGACAGTTTGTCAGCAAGGTGGAGGAAAGCGAAACTGAGGACTGGATGAGGAGTCCACCGGCATCGGCTCCAGCAGTCCCGGCACCAGTGCCCCTGCCGGCTCCAGTTGCCCAGGCTCCACCTCCACCTGCATATCCAGGACTCAGAAGGGAACTGGCTCAATTAAATAAGGACCTAGAGAATTTGCCTCTAGGAGGAAGGTCGGCCAATCCCGTGTCGGCCTTCCCAGTCAGAGAAGTCCCAAATGGCATGAATGCGCAGGGGAATCCAGTCACCGTTTTCGTGGCTGTCCCCATAAAATCTGCTGAGTTACGGGATCTGAAAAAGACCCTTCCGAAACTCCATGAGAATGCTCATGAAGTGGCGGAACAGTTGGAATTGTTTCTGGGGCCCAATGATTACACATACCAAGAACTGATGTATATTTTTGGACACCTTTTCACCCCCGAAGAGAGGAACCTCATTAGGAGGGCAGCAATGGCTGCCTGGGATAGGAGACATGCAGGGCAACAGGGAGCAATGGCTGCAGACACAAAGTTCCCCATAGCCGATCCAAATTGGAACATCAATAATAACGCTCATAGGGAGCACATGAAAGATATGAAATGCATGATTATTGAAGGAATTAAATTGGCCATCCCTCAAGGGAAAAACCTGACCAAAGCATTTGAAATAACACAAGGAAAGGATAAGTCCCCGGGGGATTTCTGTGCTCGGCTCCGTGAAGGGTTAACCAAGTACTCCGGAGTGGAGCCAGAAACCCCTGCCTTTGAGACTCTCCTGAAGATGCAATTCATCACCAAAGCATGGCCAGACATCCAGAAAAAGATCCAGAAGACAGAGGGATGGACTGATTTGGGCATGACAGATTTGATGAGAGCAGCCCAACAAGTTTTTGTGAACCGAGACTCAGTTAAAGCCAAACAGAAGTCTTAGATAATGGTAGCTGCTGTGCAAACGGCAGCCAAGAATGAAGTTAGGAAAAACAGGGAAACCCAGATGTCAGATCCAAGGCCAAGGTGGAGGGATGAAAGATCTCCCAGCAGGGAGTGGAGACCCCCGGTTAGGCGAGGAGGTCCAGGGTGCAATCGAGGTGGTCAATTCCAACGGCCGTCCCAGAGTAGAACTTGCTTCAGATACGGGAAAGAGGAACATTTTGCGCGTGAATGTCCCAAAACCCCAGAGGAATGAAGCTATGCCCTATACGATTAGGGAGGTTCTGGCTCCCCAAGAGGGACCCGTGGGGAGTCATTGGTAAATGTGTTAGTGGGTCCTGACCATCAGAAACAGCTGTTCCTGATCGACACCGGCGCAAGCCGGACATCTGTATGCGATCCGGTAGAGGAAGCATGCAGGTCAAAGCAGACTTTAAAGGTGGGTGGGGTGAGTGGGAAATCCCAAGAGGTCAAGATTTTGGAAGAGGTGAGATTGGAATTGAATGATGTGGTTACTGAAACCAAAATATTGTACATTCCGGATTCAGGGGTGAACTTGCTAGGAAGAGACTTGTTGGATGTTTTTGGAATAGAATTGTGGGATAGAAGGAAGGAAGTTTGCATGTGTATGTTAACAACGGAAGATGAGGAGAAGATATCATCAGATGTGTGGGCAGGAGGTGAAGGGTTTAGTAGGAAAATAAAAGGTGAAATATTTGGGACATTACATTCAGCAGGGGGTTAGGTCCTTGGACCCTGAAAGGGTGAAGGGGATCATGAGCTTGGCTCCTCCCAGGAACAAGACAGAGGTGCGGAAAGCGTTGGGATTATTGGGGTATTGCAGAATCTGGGTAGACCAATTCACAGTGTTGGCACAGTTTTTGCATAGAAAGTTGCCTGGAAAGGGAGAGCACATAGAATGGGAGGAGGGAGATAGTGAAAGGTGGGAAGAGCTGAAGAAGGCTTTGTCAACTGCTCCGGTTTTAGCTTTGCCAAACCTGAAATTACCGTTTCATTTGTATGTGGCGGTGGCTCAGGGAATAGCAGTTGGAGTCCTTGCCCAAAAGAGGGGGGGCAGTACCAGCCGGTAGCTTTCCTAAGCAAGGGTTTGGAGCCGGTTGTGAAAGGATGGCCAGTTTGTGTTCAGGCTGTGGCAGCAATAGCGATGTTGGTGGTGGAGAGCAAAAAGTTAACCTTTGGGGGAGCTTTGGTGGTGCATTCGCCTCATCAGGTCAACTCAGTGTTGAGCCAGCTGGCTACCACTTGGATGACCGAAGGGAGGATATTGAAGTATGAAACCATTTTGAGAACCAATCCTGATGTGGTAATAGGAACAGACAAGAATCTAAATCCAGCAGAATTCTTGGAGGGGAGAAGGCAGGCATGGGAACCAGAAGACCATGATTGCCTACTGCAAGTGGATCTCATGATGAAGGTTAGAGAGGACTTGGAAGAGACTCCATTGGAGAAGGGAGAGAGGTGGTTTATAGATGGATCTAGCAGGGTGGAAAATGGAAAGCGAAAATCTGGGTTTGCAATAGTAACCGGGGAAGATGAGGTAATAGAGAAAGGGTCACGCCCAGCTGCTTGGTCAGCCCAGAAATGTGAATTGCTTGCCCTGACCAGAGCCTTGGAATTGGCTGAGGGGATGGAAGTAACGATTTGGACTGATTCCAAGTATGCATGGGGGGTGGTGCACACGTTTGGGAAAATCTGGAAAGAAAGAGGGTATATCAAGGCGGATGGGAAGCAAATAGAGCAAGTGCAGTTAGTAGAGCAAGCCTTAGAGGCATTGCAACTCCCCAGCCGAGTATCAATTGTCCATGTGAGCGCACATCAGAAGGGGAACACACCGGAGGTTGTGGGAAACCGATGGGTGGACAAATGGGCGAAGGAAGCTGCACGGGAGATAGAGTTGATAATGGTATCTATACCAATACTGGAAAAGGAGGATGAGAGGGAGGAATGGGAGCCAGAGAAAAAGGAAAAGTTGGAGTTGGAGAAAGAGAGATGTGTCAAAACCCCAGAGGGATGGAAGACATCAGAGGGAGTCAAGGTGGTGTCACCCATTATCATGAGGGGAATATCGGAGAAAGTTCATGAAGGAGGACATTGGGGAATGGAGGCCTTGGTCATGTCCGTTAAACCTCACTATTGGAGTCTGAGGATGTGGACGGTAGCTCAGAGCATCTGCTGGAAATGTTTGATTTGTTTGAAAGTAAATAAGAAAGCGGCACGCAAGAAAGAGATGGAAGGGCGACCCCTAGTGGGTTGGCCTTTTCAGAGAGCACAAATTGATTTCACTGAGTTGCCAGAAAAGGGGGGTTGAAAATATCTGCTTGTGATCAAAGATCAACTAACGGGGTGGGGAGAGGCTTATCCCACTGGAAGAGCCACAGCTCCCACAGTAACCAAGATCTTACTAGAACAGATTATCCCACGATATGGAATGATGGAAGCAATAGATTCAGACAGAGGAACTCATTTCACCTGAAAGGTTCTGCAAAGGGTAATGGAGGTGGTGGGGGTGAAATGGGAATTACACACGCCATGGCATCCTGAATCCAGTGGAAAAATTGAAAAAGCGAACAGGGAATTGAAGAAACACTTGACCAAAATACAACTTGAAAATGGCTTGCCATGGACAAAGAATCTTCCCTTAGCTCTGCTCAGGATCAGAACTTGTCCAAGGAAAGACACAGGGGTTTCTCCCTTTGAAATGCTGATGGGGAGACCCTATTTGGCCAAACTAGGCAATTCCATACCAGAGTTCAGGGACTTGTTCCTTCGGAAATATTTGCTGGCACTGTCTCAGTCTTTGCTTTCTCTTCACAAACAGGGACTGTTGGTGCAATGACCACCTTTGGCTGGTAGCCAACACCCGCACAAGGCTGGAGATTGGGTCCTGATAAAGACTTGGAGAAGTGAAAAACTGCAACCTAGCTGGGAAAGTCCGTACCAGGTGCTACTGACGACTGAATCTGCAGTCTGTACTCGGGAAGGAGGCTGGACGCATTACAGCAGAGTCAAGAAAGCACCGGAACCTGAGAAACCTTGGAAGGCAATCCCAGTGGACGGTCAGCCGCTCAAGGTAACCTTGAAGAAATAGCCAGCAGAAACCACCATGGAGATGTAGGCTGAACTCTGGCGAGGACTATTTGTTACAACTATATTTACATTAATAAATCAAAGAAGTTCACAATATGTTGAACCTGCAGGTGACTTGGGAACAGACTTGTGGGATGGCAATGTGTTCATAAAGGATCTCAAGAAGGTCTCACATTCCTTGAACATCACCAATTGCTGGTTATGCATGCACATGTCAGGAAGAACAGGTGAACTGGAATGGCACATGTACAATCGGGTATGTGATATAAACTTGATGGCCTTCCCCAAGGCTGGATACGTAATAAAAGAGACTCAGAATCTGGCCTTACTCGGAGACTCTGGACCCAAATCTCCCATGGTATAATAACACCATTGGGAGTAGCCATGAACTACCGAGATATACATATTCTAAATAACTTCACGGTAACAATGTTCAATGATACAATAAAGAATATTAAAATGATCAACACCGAGCTTTCTGAAGTAAGACAGGTTGCTCTACAAAATAGGTATGCTTTAGACATTGTATTAACTACAAAAAGGGGTGTATGTGCTCTGATTCATTCACATTGCTGTGTATACATCCATGATTTCCAACCCAATATTACAAAGACAGTAAAAGTAATGGAAGAACGTATTCGCTCTAATCCATTATCACAAAGAGGTGACTCCTCATTGCCAGACCTGTGGGGAGCACGATGGTCTTGGCTTCCCAGTTCCACTTGGTTTAGATCTACCATAATGGGAATTATATTGATTATTATATGCTGTGTATTGTTGTGTTGTTGTGTTCAGTGTCTCCCTGGTGCAATAACAACGTGTGGGAAGATAGGGAAATCCTTGGGTTCAAGATTTGAGAAGAAGCAGGAAGCAGAACCTCTAATGATGTGTCAGAGAGAAATCACTCTGAAAGAAGCAGAGGATCTGCTGTTTGAGTTTGAGACAAGAGTGGAAAAAGAAAAAGGGGGGATTGTGAGCAGAACTGAAGTCATGTTGGATGGCCCATTGAATTAAATAAGGAAGTGTGTCTCAAACTCAGTAGCTCTGCTAAATAAGAAAGTGTTCCAGTTTGTGCACAAGAGAAAAAAACAAGATAAGTCTAGAACAATGGGGAATTGTAATAAAGTGCTGCGATGTCAGAAACCGTGTAACTGCTTTTGCTAGATAGGGAGCTAGTATGAACCTTCGAAATATATGTGTCAATTTGAAAACAGAAAAAATGTGAGCCAAGCCCTCGTACGAGGGGGTGGACAGTTAGGGTATAAAAATGCTGCCTGAATTTTGCTCTGTGTTCCTTCAATGCCTGAGGGAACCCGTCTCTGCAGACACGTGAATAAAACCTTGTTTTCCTTGGAATAACGAATCTTTTGGTGGTTTTTTATCTGCTTCCACCTCACAGTAATATAGTTTATTGCTAGAATTCCTATGTGTACAAACGAAGGCTTACGATAGGTTTATTTTGAGAAGTGTGCATGAGATGACTACAAGAAGCCCATGTTAGAGGGTAAGTTAAAATAAGAACTAGAAATTGAGTTTGGGCTGAATTTTTCATGTGTGCAATTGTGTATAAATGAAACATAAATATATATTGAACATCACCAACCCCCCCTCGGCAAACTGCTTTAATGGTCTTAGACCAGACTTTTAATAAATTGGGGGAAGATATCTCTTTTCCCCTCTGGAATTTTCATTCCACCAGGGTGGAAAGTTAATATATCAGTCAACCAAATTGAATGCCAAGGAATCTCAAAATAAAGGGGGGGGGGGGAGAAGTTGGAAGGTTTGTATTTGATTTATGCTCAGTGAGGTCTGATCTCAGTTCTCTGTAGTTTTTTCCAAAGCTTTCGGGTTTGAGAGCTCATCCATCACCTTCCCTGGAGAAGACATAGTGGGTGAGTTAGAGGAGGGATGTGTGGATTGCTTTGGTCCTGTTGAAAACAACAAAAGAAGCACTTGTTGGACTTGGTGTCATGGCTTCTAATCAGGAAGAAGTCAGGAGGAAAGAAGTCGCGCATAGCAGTAGTTATAGATCTGAGATTAAGGTTAATTCATCAGAAAGCGTATATTCACCAAAGAATGTATCTAAATGGATGGACATCTGATTTTTTTTAATGTTGGAGGTGTAAGAAATATAAGAGCTGACTGACCAGGCAATATTTTCTACTAATCAAAGTATACAGCAATCTCTGCCATAGTTTCTATGATATTTTACAATAGCATCTTACATTGTTTGCATAGTAGTGAATTCATTGACAGACCAATGTACAGTATAAAAGATAAAATAGTTTTTTTTTTCTTTTCAGAAGGCAAGAAGCCAGGGAGGGAGGGAAAGAGGGAGGGAAGCAGGATTAGGAAAGTGAGGGAGAGAGAGAAGAGAGGAAGGAAGGAAGGAAGGAAGGAAGGAAGGAAGGAAGGAAGGAAGGAAGGAAGGAGAGAAAGAGGGAAGGAAGGAAGGAAGGAAGGAAGGAAGGAAGGAAGGAAGGAAGGAAGGAAGGAGGGACAGAAAAGGAGAGAGGGAGGGAAGGAGAAAGAAGGAAAGAAGGGGAGAGGAGGGAAGGAAGGAAGAACAGAAAGGGAGAGAAAGAGGGAGAGAGGAAGGGAGGGAAGAAGGACCTGTGCAAAGCATTATCTGAAATATAAGGCTAGAGAAAAGCCATGAGTCTCTATCACCAGAGTCTCAGAAAGCAGAGCCAAGACCGATAACGGATCCATTCCAGCAGAATAAGTGGGCAGCCCTTGATGGAGATGCTCAGCCTTGGGAGACTTAAGCTTCCTCTCTGAATTCTCCTGGTATTGTCCACAGCTGCATTTCTTTCCAGTGCATCTTGCTTGCCTCTTCTACAGCCTCTGAACTGGTATCCCAGTCCACTGACCCTCCAAATGACAAAAAACTACCACCCTGAGGCTATTCTTTGAACGTGGCTGCTGCCCCAAAACTAGAGTAGGAGCTGGCTGCAAACCACAGATGGCATATTCAGTAGAGCAGTTATTTCTCTCTGAAATCTGCTCTGCTTTCCAAGCCTCTCCCTCAGCACCAAATGAGCATTAGATCAACTTATTAGTCAGTTATTGCCATAGTAAAGCAAGGTTCAAATGGTATGATCCAAAATGGACAGGAGGAAAAACCTTCTCCTTGACCCTGCCTTCTTCAGTCTTTTTCAAAGCATACAATTCTGTGCTACTGATCCAGCCTGGCCCCATAGGTGGGATTCAAATTTTTAACAACCGGTTCTGTGGGCGTGGCTTAGGTGGTGGGCATTGCTTGGTGGTCATGTGGCTGGGTGGAGATGTCTTGGTGGTCATGTTATTGGCTGGGCATGACCAACTCAATATCACTCACATCAAGGCACACATCTCCTCACCTGGCCTCTAATGACTGTGGGGATGCTGTAATAGTTGTAAGCATGAAAAATGGTCATAAGTCACTTTTTTCAGTGCTATTGTAACTGAATGGTCACTCCATACAAGCAAAGTACCAGCAAAGGAGGGGAAAAAAACCTCCAGGGAAGTTCCTGAGACAGAAAGTCTAGTCCTGCCAAGAATGTAATAAGGGTTAACGGAGAGGCAGTTTCTGTAAGCAACACCAGAATGTTTCCTTCCTGCCTTCCTTACAGGATTAGGCCAGTAATTTCTTTTAACAACCGGTTCTTCAAACTGTTGAGAATGTTAACAACCGGTTCAAGCGAATAGGTGTGAACCTGTAGAATCCCACCCCTGCCTGGCCCCCCTCTTGAGTGTAGCCTCCCTGAGTGTAACCTCCCAGAATCCCCCAGGCATTGTGGCCATAGCTGATGATTCAGGGAACTGAGCTTCTGTTGGAGAAGGCTGGAGTAGCTCCTTCACTTTGAATGAGTCTTTCTCATTGATGTGGAGAGGTGGTCTTTTCACCTGGGACCTCACAATTATGTTTGTTTTAGCTAATTAGGGGCTCTCAGATTTACTATGTCGATAAACACTAAGATGGGCAGGGAGGGAATTTCCAAAGGTCTGTTTTAGGTGTTAGATTTCCAGCCAGGGTGGGGACAATGTTAAGCTTCAATGCTGGGTTATGTCATTGTTTTCACTCGTTTTCCTCTCCAAATGACAGGAAATCCATTTCGAGGTTGGGCCATGACTCTGGGTGGCTTAACACATAAAAACAGACAAAACTCCAACAATTAAAAACCCAAAGATGGTGTCATCTGGAGGGAAAAAGAATCAAGCCTCTCCCTCATCCAGAGAAACAGACAAAAGGCTCTCCAGTTGTCAGGTGCAAAAGGCCAAATCCACACCTGAAGCTCCAATTAAACTTCTGAAAATGCTGGATTTGCATTGGGAGAACAAAGTTCCAAAGCCCTCTGAGTGACAAAACTTTTGGGGTGATTGTGGACCAGACCTACTGTGAGGGAGAGAAAAGGAGCAGTTTCCGTGTACACTGACCTGAATTTCTAAGAATAAACTCATTATAGAAAAGCAACAAACAAACAAGCATTTAATGATGCATCTCAATGCCTCATCATGGTCAATTTGCAGGAACAATTTAAGTCCTTACCAGCATTGCAAACAGAAAACCGATTAGCTGGAAAGAACACTTGATGGATTTCAGCTGAAGGGGTAGATGAGACCTCCCACTTTGCAAAGTTCACATTGCTTTTAGACAGTGCCAATTTCAACTGGGAGGGAAATGTATTTGGATTAAATGTTTAACTTGATCTAGCTTTGATGGCTCCAAGATCCTTATTTTACAAGCCCACTTCTGCTTTCATCCCTGTGGCATATTCAACTGAATTGCTGTTCTATTTTTTTTTTTTTTACTCTATCATCTTGTCAAATAGAAGTTGGAATGTAAGAATTATGGACAAAGAAAAGGAAGGAAGGAAGGAAGAAAGGAAGGAAGAAAGAAAGGAAGGAAGGAAGGAAGGAAGGAAGGAAGGAAGGAAGGAAGGAAGGAAGGAAGGAA
>BLBF01000037.1:20560279-20573346 GCA_015471245.1 Laticauda colubrina
GAAGGAAGGAAGGAAGGAAGGAAGGAAGGAAGGAAGGAAGGAAGGAAAGAAAGAAAGAAAGGCCTTTCTTAATACAGTTGAGAACTGATCTGAAAGTTGTCCTGTTATACCTTCTTGGAATAATTTTTTTAAATCTTTTCTATCTAAATTAAACAGAGAAAAATAAAGGAGGGTCTTTAAAGGAAAACCCACACACATCGCCTGGCTAGCATGCCCAGCTTTATGGGAACAGTCAAAAGGCTGTGGGAATTGAAGTCCCTGGAATCTGGTTTCAACCGCTTTTACATTGGAAGTCTGAGGGCTATCCTTCCCACAAAAGAAGAAGGGGAGTTCCTTTGGCACAAAGTGTGTATTTTGTGAGTCTTCCGTGGAAAGGAGGAAGATTATTGTGCTCTTGAGTTCAAACTGGCAGATGGGTTTACTGTTCATTGTTTTCACTCTCTCAATGCCTCGTGCTGGCATCTAGGAATGGAGAAGGAAGTTCCAGAGAGAAAGCCAAAGAAGCAGAGCGGTTTGCTTATAAGAAGCTTCTCTGAGGCATATTTTGTTATTTACAAGAAGGTTTCCATTACTTTCCCATAAGATATCTGTTGGTTACCAATGAAAAGCAGAGGTGCATTGCTTGTAATTCCTTCTGAGAGCAAAAGGGGAAAGGGGTGGATAGAGAGCTGGTTCAGCCAACTGAAGCTGTACCCAGCCCTAAACATAGATGGATTCGTGTAGAAAGGTGGATGGAAGAGATCCATTTACGGGGTTTAATTGCAATTTCATAATTTTACTGATGCCTTTTGGCCTGCCAGCTGGCATGCTCAGAGGTACAGGAAACAGAAGCACACCTTCAGCAGCACCGGAGCTGATGAAAATAACAAAGTCACCTAAAAGGTTTTCAACTTGATCAATGTGAAAGTGCTTAAATGTAAGTCTGAACACATGGAATTCCATCTTTGTAGGTGGGAAAAGATGAGGTGTGTGCTTCAAGAAAGGACAAGGCCTTGAGAAGAGGGATATATTTTAAAAATAAAAGGATCATAGATATGTGTGTATTCATGTAAGTCCTTCAAGGTAGACCAGAAACAGACACCCCAGGAAGGACTGGAATTCTACTTTATTGTTATAAGGCACAATAACAGTCTTTTGAAAGCCTTGCAGATTTTTTGAAGTGATATACCAAATGTACTTGAACTGTAATAGCTTTTTCTGCTTCCTAATATTTATCCAGATAACGGAGATATTGAGGATGGACATACCTTATTTTGATTAATAGGAGAAAATGCAAATTCAGAAATTTCCTATGATTCGACATGGGACCGAATCAAAATCTCAGTCTGGAAATGGAATCTCTGAATCTCCCGTCAACTATAAAAATTCCACAAAGGCCTAAAAATTTATTCCATTTGGCACATCAGACGAAATCCCGGAGAATCACCTCTTTGTTATGAGGAAAACAAAGAAAGAGAAAGAATGGAAGGCAAGTTAAATTAGACATCCTATCATCATATTATTGAGAATCAAACATGACAGCTTCATGTTGTTTTCCAAGGAAATTCAAGAAAATAAAGTTGTGTTGAACTTAGATCCAATCATAACTAGATCTATTTGGCTCTCTCAAGGGTGCTTGTGCCTCAAAAAGAAGGAAAGTTGACAAAAAGATTAAACTGTATTATGTATATATTGGTTGGTTTACTTTGGAAGAGGAGTGGCTGATTATTGCACACAATCTGTCAGTTATCCTTGTCAGTCACTCCTCATTTCCCACTGTACATGAACCAAACAAAATAGCTCAAAGGTAACTCTAAAGTGAAACCTTAATAGGTGCTCCTTTTGAAGACATCCCTGATCAGCCCTCTCTTCTCTGGTATCCATAACCCATGTCTTCCAACAGAAGTGTTCAAAAAGAGGCTTTAAAATGTGCTTTTTAACCGTTCATCTTTTGAAAGAGTCTCTATCTGTAATCTAGGTTTGCTGGAGCCTCTTTGTGTAGCTAATGTTATCAGAGCCCTGAATTTTCAAAGCTGCCTCAAAGGTAGACTTACAACCTCTCTCATAACAATACATGAATCATCTGGACTGTCTCAGATACCTACTTCAGGTTTATTTGGCCTGCTTCAAAAGAGCATCACTCACATTGCCCTGTGGGGAGACAGATAAGCTCTGCCCCCAGCTTGGTATAATCTTGTCTTGTAATAAGAGAGGATATGGCTCAGTTTTAATCTGATCCATGATCATGGAATGGCATGATACATAAATTGTTATCTCATTCAATCCAAGCTCCAATCACTCTATAATTTGGGGAAATATGTCCACATTTTTTTCCATTCCTGTATGTAACTCTCCCTTATACATTTTGGTGAATAGTGCTTTAAATATATTAAATGTTTCCAAACATTCAATCAATTAATCAACCTTTCCTTCAAAAAAATGATCACAATAAGGAATGAGGCTTAACAAAAAAATGAAAAATACAAAAAAATACATAAAAGCTAAAACAAGATCTAATAATATTTTAAAAGTCTTTTAAAAGCAATGAGTGGTAATTAAAAAATAATAAACCAAGTCATTGTACATAATGGTCTATCATGTACTCATTAGAAGTAATAGTGCCACAGGTGTCAGCCTTCAAGATCTTCTACTATTGCTTTGCATCTTTCGGCTGTCATAAGAAACGGGGGGGGGGAGGAGGGGATGAGTCTGGGAAGTGAGTTGGAGGTGTTACATTTTTTCTGTTATGTAAATGAGGAGGGGGGAGGATACATCAGAGTTAGGTTTCTATTTCTCGCTTAGCTTTCTTTTCTCTGCGCAACTGCAACCCATTATCAAATAAGCCAAGGTCAATGGACAGAGGCCTCATCACCACCTGAAGTTGCCCACATGATCATATTCACAATTTCTAATTGGAAGATTCATCTGAACTATTGGGGGTGGGAACATTTCCATCACTTTGTATATGTGATTTGTGCGCCTAATTTCTCAGATTCAGAATTCTTTGGTTATTACCACTTCATTTTCAGTAAAAGATATCTTTTCTCTAAATTAAAGAGTCTAAGTATTTCTTTCTTGAATTTTGAATGGAGCACCACCTGACATTATATTGAATCTCACTCTACCAGCCCACTGGGAGAAAACACCCAACTTTCTTTCGAGGGGGCCTGAACATCATGTCATCTTCAACTAGTGACCAGGAAGATCTGGGAGCCATTGGAGGGCAAGATTCTTTGCTGGTACAGGAAGCCAAATCTTTAGCAGAGCTCAATCTGGAAGAGGATCCAGCTGTGAAGCCCAGATGGTCAGTGGGGGTTGGCTGGAAGCATCTGGAGAAGGACACCCCCCCCCGGGATCACAACCACCCACCGACATGGAAAAGAGGAGCCATGGCAAGAGTGGGAAGAGAGAGAACACTTACTGGATCAAGCCAGGAGACTCCTTAATGAAGCCTTTGGAGAACCCCAAGCTGCACAAAGGTATGAAGGGGAAGGGGGAGTAGCCCCAGCTAGAGGAAGCAGAGCAGCCCCCTCTCCCATAAATCAACCTCAGCCAGCAGCAGCCCCGGGGCCCCCAGCGGGAGGTGTAATTCCTAGAAGGCATAGAGCTCCTAAGTTGCCTCCATTAGAAGTAAAGTACGGGGGAAATCCCAAAACCTTGTTTCTGATGCGGGAAGGAAGGTCACCAGGCTGTGAACTGCAAAGTCAAGCTGGAACCAAAGGGGGCACCAAAAGGAGGGAAGAAGCCTGAAAAATCCCCAGCGAAGCCTCGCGAAGCGGCGCTAAAGATGAGAGAGGTGGCAGAGTCCGCCCGTCCAGCGGGAGAGGAGCCGGCAACCCCAACTACCCCTGAAGAGAGTGATTACGACTTAGAAGACAACTTCCTGGTAAGTCCAAACGAGGGCCCTATGACCATTCCGGTGAAGTTGAGGATACCCACTTCAGGGGTCAAAGGGGAAATGCTAGCCCTGCTAGACTCTGGGTGCGCAAGGTGTGTAATCAACATGGGAGTAGTAGAGAAAATGGGCTTAAAACTAAAACCTTTAAAAATGCCCATTGCCTCTTGCCAATTAGATGGATCAGTGGCTGGGGGTTGCCCTGCATGTTTTATCACGGAACCTGTAGAAATGACCATGGGAGAGCATAATGAGACTCTGCATTTTATTGTGGCCCCTGGGATGGAGTAACCATTAATACTGGGATTACCCTGGCTCCGGAAATGGAAACCCCAGGTTAACTGGAAAAAGGGGTCGTTGCACGTACGCACCAATAAGCAACTGCAAAAGGAGAGGCGATCTCAGCCGAAGCTTCAGAATATAATTAAAATAGCTTCCACAGGTACCGAACCCTTGAAAGGGGAGGAGAAAATTCCAAAAGAATATTGGGATTTAAAGGAAGTATTCAGTAAAAAGGCCTTGGATAAGGTCCCGCCTCACCAGTCAACAGATTGTGCTATTGAAATTTTACCTGGGGTGAAGCTCCCGAAACTGAAGTTATACTCAATGACATCACAAGAATTAGAAGAGCTAAGATTGTTTATAGATAAAAATCTGGAACATGGTTTCATCCAACCTGCTAGGTCCTGGGTAGCAGCCCCAGTGTTGTTCCATGAAAAGAAAGATGGCTCCAAACGCTTGGTGGTGGACTACAGAAATTTGAATGCCATTTCTGTGGAAAATGTGTACCCACTTCCTTTGATAAAGGACATGCTGGCCCACCTAGCCAAGGGAAAGATTTTCACAAAGTTGGATCTGAGAGAAGCATACTACCGAATTCGAATTAAGGAAGGGGATGAGTGGAAGACCACTTTTAACTGCCCGATGGGTTGCTTCCAATTCAACATTCTTCCTTTTGTCCTACAAGGAGCCCCAGCTGTATTCATGCAGATGATCAATCAGGTGTTACATGAACAGGGGGGGGTTCTGGTTTACCTTGATGACATTCTTATCTACATGGAAACTCTGGATGAACATGTGAAACTGGTGCGGTCGGTTCTACAGAAACTGTGTGCCGCAAAGTTGTATGCTAAACTGTCCAAATGTGAATTCCATCAAGAGAAAATTGACTATTTGGGGTATCGCATTTCATCTGAGGGCATAGAAATGGATCCAGAGAAGGTGCGTGCCATATTGGAATGGGCTCCCCCACGTACCAGAAAACAACTTCAGAGCTTCTTGGGATTTGCAAATTTTTACCGGCAATTTATCCCGGCTTTTGCTAAGATAGCAATGCCCATCACAAATCTCTTAAAAACTAAAGGAGAGATGAAGCTAAGGCCTAGCAAGCCGTTGGAGTGGTCCATGGAGTGCCAAGCAGCTTTTGAAAAGCTAAAACGACTGTTTGCTGCAGAACCAGTGCTAAAGCACCCAGACATGGAGGGTCCCTTCGTGATCCAAGCCGATGCGAGTGATGTGGCCATTGGAGCAGTGTTACTTCAAATCAACGAGAAAGGGACCTTACAGTCTTGTGCGTATACCTCCCGTAAACTGTGTGAAACTGAGAGAAGGTGGGCCGTCTGGGAAAAAGAAGCTTTTGCAGTCTGCTGGGCCTTACTGACCTGGAGACATTTCCTGGAAGGAGCAAAACATCCATTTGAGGTATGGACTGATCATAAAAATTTGGAAGCCTTAAAAACGCCTCAGAAGCTGTCCCCTAAACAAGTCCGCTGGGCCCAGTATTTCAAGCGGTTCAATTTCTCACTGAAGTACATTCCAGGGGGGAAGAACTTCATGGCGGATGCTCTCTCTAATAGTTTAGATATAAACTATTATAATAGTATTATAATTATAATACTATAATACCCCAATATAATAGTATTCGCCAGGAAGTGATAAGCCCAATTGTTTCGACCAAACATCTAGCCGCCCCAGTGATCACCAGAGGCCAAAAGAAGAAACAAGAAGTGGATTTATCGAATGACTTAACCGCACAACTAAAAGAAGCCCTAAAACTTGATGATTGGTTCCTGGCTCATTCAAATGACTATACGGTTAGAGATGGTTTGGCTTGGGTGGGGACCAAGTTGTATGTGCCACAGGCGCTAAGGGGCCAAATACTACAACAAGCTCATGATTCGAAAGCAGCTGGTCACTTTGGATTTGTGAAAACCTTACACCTGGTTAAGCGGCAATTCTGGTGGCCTACTTTGAAGAAGGACATTGAAGCTTACCTGTCCAATTTGTGCTTCGGCAAAGAGACCTCCTGGAAAGCTGGTAGGGTTGTTACAAAATGTAGCTAGACCAACAGCCCCCTGGAAGGAAGTCTCTATGGACTTTATAGTAGAATTACCTGAAAGCAGTGGAAACACGGTTATTTGGATGGTAACCGATTTGTTTTTGAAACAAGTACATTGCATACCTTGTTCCAAGATTCCATCTGCAAAGATGTTGGCTAAACTGTTTATTTCACATATCTATAGATTACATGGCATTCTGGAATGCATAATCTCTGACAGAGGGGTCCAATTTACCTCAAATTTTTAGAAAGAGTTCCTGAAGTTGATAGGATCTGCCCAGGGCTTAAGCTCCACCCACCACCCCCAAACCAATGGAGCCTGTGAGAGCACTAACTCAGTGTTAGAACAGTATCTTAGATGTTATATAAATTATCAACAAGATAATTGGTCTGACCTACTGCCATTTGCTGAAGTGGCATATAACATCTCCGTACATAGTAGTACTGGATTGAGTCCATTTAAAGTGGCTTCGGGACAAGATTTTGTACCCATACCTGAACTTCCTCATGAAAGGCCTAACATCCAGTCGTTGGATGAATGGATAACTCAATTCCAACTTAACTGGCCAGTAACACGTAAAGCATTAGATGAGGCCCATCAAGCTCATAAGAAGTTTGCAGACAAGAAAAGATCTCCACAGAAATTATATAAAGTAGGCGACAAAGTTTTCCTGTCCACCAGATACTTACAAACCACTCAAAAATCGAAGAAGCTTGATCCTAAATATGTTGGTCCTTTCACGATTGAATGGATTATAAACCCTACAACAGTCCAGCTGAACTTACTGAAAACTCTTCAACGAATTCCCCCGGTCTTCCATGTTGGTTTGTTAAAACCTGAACATACGTCTGATTTAAGATCCATCCAGGCTGACCCTCTCATACCAATACTGATTGAGGGTGAACAACATTTTGAAGTTAAAGAAATTCTGGACTCTCGCAAATGGAGGGGTCGGCTCCAGTATCTTGTAGCCTGGAAACATTTCCCTTCTTCACAAGCCGAATAGGTAAACGAAACCGATGTTAAAGCCCCTAAGTTGATCAAAGCATTTCATTCCAAGTATCCTGATAAGCCCTAGGAGTGTATTCCTTTGTAATTGTCTAATGATTAATTATTGTCTTTATATTTTTCGCCTCTCTCTCTTCTAGGACTGACGGTTTTCCTTTTTCTAGGAGGGCCGAATGGCAGCCTTCAAGATCTTCTACTATTGCCTTGCATCTTTCGGCTGTCATAAGAAACGGGGGGGGGGAGGAGGGGATGAGTCTGGGAAGTGAGCTGGAGGTGTTACATTTTTCTGTTGTGTAAATGAGGAGGGGGGAGCATACATCAGAGTTAGGTTTCTGTTTCTCGCTTAGCTTTCTTTTCTCTGCGCAACTACAGCCCGTAATCAAAATATGCCAAGGTCAACGGACAGAGGCCTCATCACCACCTGAAGATGCCCACATGATCATATTCACAACTTCTAATTGGAAGATTCATCTGAACTATTGGGGGTGGGAACATTTCCATCACTTTGTATATGTGATTTACGTGCCTAAATTCTCAGATTCAGAATTCTTTGGTTGTTACCACTTCATTTTCAGTTAAAGATATCTTTTCTCTAACTTAAAGAGTCTAAGTATTTCTTTCATGGGTTTTGAATGGAGCACCACCTGACACACAGGTCATTTTTTGATATCTTTTGAATGCTGTTACACGAAAGCTGGCAAACACTGCACATTGTAGCAGGGTTAGTAGTATCTGAGAACAACAGGGTGCTATAAAATTGTCCTGTGCACCCTGAGTACTTATAGTCCCTTTCCTTACATACTGCACCCACATTTTTTTTTAATATAGGTATTTTGATAAGTATTACAAATAAGCATACTTTTTCAAGTATGAGAACTTTGTAAGCCCTTTTTCCAAAGAGAAATGTTCCCTTGATTTTTTTAAAAAATGGATTGGTATGGATTGAATGAACACTAATAAACATAAAATGTCTTATTTCTGCAGGCCACTTTCCAAAGGACACAGATTTCAAGACTTTGTGAACTGCATGACATTTTCACACTAATTAGCTTGAAAGGTATAATTGAATCACCTTGATTTTTACCTGCAGGAGGAGGCCATTGGGAGGATACTGACCTGAAGAATAATGACTGAGCTTCATGGCACTGGCTGAGCTTCAATATCCACAGTTCAACACGTTCATCCCTGGGTGCCATTCTCAACCATGAAACATTTTTTTTCTATTAGCTATAAAGGTTATTTAAAACTTTTGTCACTTGGTGAAATGATAGAATAATGAGGAATTTCTGCCCTTCTCAAACAGGCCGATGGTCTTTTGGAAAATCTCTGTTTCTATTGAACCTCAGTCCAAATAAATTAAGGTTTCCGCCTAGTGTGATGTTTGATTGCTCTCAAAGGGGCTTAGCTGTAGGAAATCCAGGTTCACTCAGCTGCCTCGCTTCCCATGTGGCCTTGGGCAGGCCTTCAGGTGGGATGGGGTCCTTGTTGCCAGAAAAGCCTCTGATCTGGAAGTCTTCTGGGGCTGTGAACAAAACCACTGCAGTGAGTAAGAACAAAGTCAGCACTCACAAACGGAGTCACCTGGCTGGGTAATTTTAGTTCATTTACCACCACCACCCTTCAAAACTTCAAAAAATAAACACTTACGTTAGAGATAATCCTTTAGCATTTAGCAGTTGCAGAATCTGTGAGGGAAATTCAGCTGCCTGTTCCTAAGATCCCATCCTCCTTTCAGAAAACAAGCCCTGTTTTGGACTCAGAGTAAAGGTTTGGCTAAGGCTGCACCTTCTCCCAATTTCTATCGTTGATGGAGAGATCGCTTGTGATCTCACTTTAAATGAACTTATTAACAAATTATCCCCCAATGTAGACCGAGCCTTCTTGCTGATGAAGGGAGTCTTAAAATACAGGCTCAAAGAAAAGCGGGAAAGACAAATCTTGGAGATCTGAAATAAATCCTTTCTCAGAAAGTCCCGCTGCTTGCCAAGATCTTGGTCTCTCAGCGTTGTCCTCTCTGCAGCCACTAGGAAAGGCAGCCCAACGCCAAAACCAAATGAAGAACAGAGCTTCTGGGCTCCCAACCAAATGAAGCAAAGCGAGCAATCCTTAAGCACAAAGGGACATTTAGGATAATAAAAGGATTAGTTGCCTTAGTAGAAATGAACAAGAGATTTACACCACAGAGGTCCTGAGTGTATTTCCCATTTTTTTCACTTCCAAAGCCAAAGTGGCTCGGGAGGCATTTGGGGTGCCAGATGCTGCAGAGAGCCAGCCAAGAGCCTCACTGCTCCAATACCCTTTCACTTATTTTTTCCCACCTGGTTGGTCCCTGCCTCTGTTTACAAGGCTTGTTGGGCCTCCCAAACTCTTATTGAACAGCAGAGGAGACAAGCTTGGGTTGAGCCTATGGATTCTTTTGGAAGGGCGGATGGCTGAAATTGGGAGATGGAGCCCTCCAAGGATCCAGTTTGGTGAGGTGCCTACTCAGAGTTTACATTACAGTTTTATCACAGTGGTACCTTTGGTTTTTCTAGTCCTAGTCTGCAGGCCACCTTGTGGGATTTGAAGAAACACATGGGTAGCAGAACCCCCTGAGGTATGATTTGCAGGAACTCCCTCCTTCTGAATTTCTGATTATTTCAGACAGGGTCTTTTGTCTGTAAGGGTGTTCCTTATGGGTAGGATGAAGGAGCACCTGCCTGACACTGACTGAATAAAGAAAATAAAAGAATATAAAGCCAACCATATTAATAACATCCCTCTGCATCCTCCCCTCCAAAGGCAGTTTGGTGCAGTGATGAAGGCACCAGGGTGGAAACCAGGAGGCCATGAGTTCAAGTCCCACCTTACGCACGGACCCAGATGGGTAGCCTTGAGCCAGTCATTTCCTCTCAACCTTAGGAAGCAGGCAATGGCAAGCCACTTTTGAAATCTTGAAAACTGCAGAGGTTTGTCCAGCCAATTGCCAGCAGCCTATCCTGACCAGATGGCAAATGTCTCCTGTGGTTTATGAAATAAGGATTAAGCTGCATTTTCAGATATTATTCTGGATATGTAACTGATGACTTCACTTTAAGATTGCAGTTTCCAAAATCTGGCAAACAGAATTATTTTTGTGATCTTACACCTGATTAAAGAAAGGAATTTCAACCCTCACCTGGCCCTCAAGAGGAGGAAAATACTTTTTCACGTCTGTCATTCACATTTACAAAAGAACATATGTTGCTATCTGGGAAACATATTTTGATAGCCACAAGAACCCTAGCATCGTCTCTTTTTCTTGGGAAACTCATGCAAAATATATCATGGCACATTTATTGGACAGGTGCAGAGCATGTGAAATACAGAGCTTCATCTTTCCCCCAATGGGGGCAGTGGGGGAAGATTCTTTAGATTTGTTTTCTGTTGGAGATTCATGGCTGCCTTAAAGTTCCACCTGAGACTCAAACATTATTCATGTGCAGATAAAATTTCACTTCATCATCTGCTAATTTAGGCACTTACCAGACACTAAATTTTGGTGATTAGTCCACAATTATTTTAACATCTTTGCCCTGGTATGAAATTGAAGAATGGGAGAGGCATGCAGTAGTAGATGGTCAACTGTGGTGGAAACTAGAAGCTCCCATCTAAACAAAACAAAGCATGAAGACTTAGCCAGTCACTCCAAGTTGAATTCTATGGGTGCCTTTGAGTTCAACTCAGAGTGGCTGGTTTTGTGGACTCTCTACATAATTTTCTGGGCAATAACATAGAAGTGGTTTGCTGTCTGGGGAATTTTAGGAATTGCAGTACACATTTCTTAAAGTTGCAAAGGTTGAGAAACTCTGAGAGAGTCCTTAATATTGTTACACTGATTTGTGGCCTTCATCATATGCTTATCCACACATTTCCTGGGTCCTCTGAAGAATACTGATTTAAGTTACTTTGTACAAATTTGTACAATAAATAGTTAATTCTTGAGGTGGCAAAAATTAAAGTCATAATTGCAACACTCCTGTCTCACCTCTCTCATTCTCAAGGCAGAGATTGAAGAGACCATGAGTGATAAAAATATGACAGGCAGTCCTATAAATATGGCATGAAATTACTATTTTTCTCTTTCACTTGTTCTAAACCATTAGCCATATAAAATCTGAGTTAGGGATGTCTTTATTTTATACAAAACATATGTCTGATTGAAATTTTTTCTCCCCCACCCTCTCTCTCATGTTTTGAGAACTGGAGGGCAGTGTCATTTATCAGAAACACCTAATTCCTCACCTGGTTTTTGTTAATAAAAGTAAGTGATACCTATCATGTTTGGAGAGCCACTGTATGGCGGATTTGATAAATTATGCTCCACCCTCTGCAAGTGTTATGGTTAGAGTAATGAAGGTAGCATTGCGTCACTCCTGGCAATCCACCCTCCATGTGAGAAGAATAAAAGCCTGCCTATATATAATAATAATAATAATAATAATAATAATAATAATAATAATAATAATAATAATAATACCACCATGAAGAGTTTAGTCAAGTCAGTTATCAACCTTACGGTATAACAGAATAACAGAGTTGGAAGGGACCTCAGAGGTCTTCTAGTCCAACCCCCTGCTGCTTTGGCCTCTTTGGTACAAAAAAAAAACACCAAAAAACATTTACAGACTTTGGCTCAAGATTGGGCAACTTTTTTAGCTGCCTGGAACATACATTTAAATCCCCCCTCCCCAGTTTCTGAGATTACAGGGAGTTGCAGCCTTTGGTGGAGGGAGGAGAGAGAGGGAGGTTTAGTGGAAGTAACCAAAGTGGGTGACCAAGGAGATTCTGAACCTCCCCTATCCTTGCATAGAAAACATTTCCCTATCCATGCGAATGCTGGGAATGAATGCTCCAAAGAACGGAGCCTTTATCTTCCTGGCCACACAATATTGGCATATTGTTGATGAATTTCAAAGAGCATCAATTGAATGAATTTCAATTTCAAAGTCTCCATCTCAGTCAATGACTCTGAGAAGATTACAACATATTAAAATTACAATATATTAAAATCAAAAAACCAAAAATGGTTGGTAGTTGGTTGGCCTTTTAAGGTTGTTATAGTCGGTGGTTGTTATTCCAACTGCCTTTTAGTTTTTCTTATTTGTGATATACTCCAGAATGGAAATACATAGAGAGGTGAGGCAAGAGAGAAACCAGTTGGCATAGAATTTGTGTCACTGATGTCATAGATCTATTTGGGCTTTTTACTTTAAACTGCTGATAAAAAGCCTCTCTGTGGGGGTGAAAGGAGGAAAAAAACCACCCCTTTTCCCCATTGTAATAGTTTTACATCCGACCCACACCTTTACCAGGAAGGGGAACTTCTCGCTGATGAG
This sequence comes from Laticauda colubrina, assembly GCA_015471245.1. Taxonomy (NCBI): domain Eukaryota; kingdom Metazoa; phylum Chordata; class Lepidosauria; order Squamata; family Elapidae; genus Laticauda; species Laticauda colubrina. The sequence goes on from BLBF01000037.1 coordinate 20,572,858, forward strand.
ATGCACCCCATTATGCCTTTAGATGGTCACATCTCCTTTTCTTTCTCAGGTAATCCATTAAACGAAACATGATGGATCACCTGGAGAAATCCAATCCTGACATTAAAATTAATGAGGTGATCTTGAGGAGCTCATTCAGTGTTCAGTAAATACGAAGCCCTTGAGAAACCTTGGCGAAATTAATCACAAATCAGGGCAATTCCCTCCAGTGTCCTTTGACATTGCCAAATTTTTGTTTTAGAACGAGTTAGGATTTTAAAATGCAATGGTTAATTTTAAACAAAATGTGAAAGATAGAAGATAAATTTCAGACAAATGCAAAAAGGAAGTGAGAAATGAAGCAACTGTAAGTCCATGGAGGTCCTCAGACATCCAGGTCATGGTTGTCTCAAAGGTCCTTTTTTCCCCAAAGGTAACTGGAGTTTGTTTTTGAATATGTTTTGCTTCTCATCCAAGAAGCTTCTTCAGTTTAGCTTCTTCTTATTGGAT
>BLBF01000037.1:20573356-20603821 GCA_015471245.1 Laticauda colubrina
CAAGTTTGAAGAGCCTTGGATTAGATAGACAAATAGATGTTAGAAGAAAGAGAGATGGATGAATGATAGATAAGAGAGAAGATAGAAAGAGATCATAGAGATACAGATGGATGGGTTGATGGATGATGGATGAAATAGATGATAGAAGGGAGATGGATGGATGATAGATGGATAGATGGATGGATTAGATCAGGGGTCTCCAAACTTGACAGCTTTAAGCCTTGTGGACTTCAACTCCAAGAATTCCTCCTCCAGTTATGTTAGTTCAGGAATTCTGGGAGTTGGATGTCCACCAGTCTTAAACTTGCCAAGTTTGAAGACTCTTGTCACAGGGCAACACCTTTAGAATCATCATAGCTCAAATGAATTAACGAACAGAATGGGTCCAAAATCCATGACCTAGGACCCTAGGCAACCCTGCAATCCAAGCACAATGCAGGGTATGAGGATAAATAAGGCCTTTTTTTAAAAAAAATGGAACAATTGAGTGCAGATAAATACTAATTTTAAAGAAACATGCTCATTTCAAGGACAATTTAATGGGCAAATCAAGGGGAATTCTTTCTAAATGAAGCAACTTCCAGATGTGTGGTCTCCAATTCCCAGAATTCCTTTGCCAGCCATGGGAAGGAACCCTGGGAGAATTCTGGGAGGCTTAAGTCCACACATCTGGAATCTGCCTAAGTTAATCTGCCTAAGTGTGCAGGGAAATGATGGAACCATTTATTATAATAATACTAATTGTAATTAATTATAACTTGGCTGAATATTCTGATGGTGATTTTTGTTGTGATACTATTCCCTTTGTGTTAAAAAGAATGTACTTTGTAAAGTAAATGCTTCAAATATATCTATAGGTGGACAGATCTTGCAAGAAGGGTCAAATGTTACAACACAGTAGTTTCTTTCACTCAGAAGTAGCAAAATAATCATTACTTTTCTTGGAAAACTCGATTAAAAAGCAAGTAAGGTAATAGGACAAAATAGTAAGAAAATATCAATAACTTCCAGAATCTAAACTATGGTTAGTTAAACACAACATCTGTGTTGCCAGGAACAGAAACACCCAGAAGGTTTGCAAGGAAGAATGGAACTATCTATGAATAGAAGAAAAAAAATTAACTATCAAGAGCAGCATTAACATGGGATTAAGCCATTACAGATTTATAACTATTTGACTTCTGATTTATTTGGTTTGGCTTCTGAATTGAGTAAATGCTATTTGCTGGGTTGTGACTGGGAGTTGTTGAACCTCCCTTTGGGAGTATTTCTTTCTTTCGTGTATTCCAAATACATTTGTTTTTATAAATAGCCAGCGTTGGTCATGCTTCATTCCACCGCACTTCTGGAGAAGAGAACAATAAAGTTCAGCAGAATCATTAGAAAGTCTGGGTATTTTTTAATTTTCCAATTGTTCTACTTCCTGGTGGGGTCTGCCCATAAATTATACAGCATTTCTGATGTTTGATTTCTTTTTTTCAATCCTCAGAAGCCTCTTAGCAATGGAATAATGAATGGCAAGTCCACCACTCAAATATCAGCCAGCACCCCTGCCATTCCATTTCCAATGTGATCCTTACCCTGAGCCCCATTTAAGTTTTAACATCACCCGCTTCATGTCTCATTGAAGCAATTATATAGGGATTGGGTTTTCCCTGCTCCTGGGCGGGAAGCAGAAGTCCCAATTCAAACCAGAGCCTCCACTTACCTAAGACCATGTGCACCAACAATAAATACCACATGGGATTGCCCAGCTTCAGCTCAGTGCTAAATGTGGGGAAATGCAGGACCAACAGAAGCGAATGTTTTCTTATGAAATAAAACCAGGATTCTCTGCCACCAACTGGATGTTTGTGAAAGGGGAGTGGGACCTGTTGAGGAGGAGCAAGTTCTCAAGGGTTTGTATAAACTGGAAGCCATACCTGTTGCTGGGAATGATATTCATTAGTGTCCCACATATCCCCCCCACCTATTCCAAAGAACTAAGAACCTAGAACCTGATGGTGAGTCCAGCTGCTCCATCACTGGAGGCTTTTAAGAAGAAATTGGACAAAATGTTTGTCTGGAGTGGTCTTGGCTTTCCTGCTCTGCTATTCTGTTATAGGATAGAGCAGATTAAGAAACAATGTCATGAAGGCCAGGCTACTCGTGCGGTAAAGCTTTAGTAACAGGAACTTGCAAGTTCAGATATGCTTCTTCTCCCTCCTTCACCTTATTCTAAGATGAACTGGGGAGAGGCCTGTCTGAGATGTTTCCTCAAACATGTGGGTTCAAGGCATACATGATGGAATAGCAGAGTTTGGAAGGGACCCTGGAGGTCATCTAGTCCAACCCCCTGTTCAAGCAAGAGAATCTATACCATTCTGGACGGATGTCTGTTCAGACTCTCCTTCTCTGAGGGAGCCGTTTGAGATTTCTAATGCCTGTCTGACAAAAAAAATAAAAGTTCACGCTTGGCTCCCTCGTCACACGATCTCCAAACACTGCAAGCATTTAGGGAGCGATACAGTGGAAGAGGCAGACTTAAACCCAATCCAGTGTAAGTCAGATAGCGGCTTTCTTTCTATGCCTAAACCCAGTTTCAGAATGCCATTGGTCCACATGCCTGATGCTCCCTTCATCAGTTCTTTAGCTCCTGCAAATGCAGCCTCTCCATCTGAGATGAACGAAAGGAAACGCCTTCAAATTCCAACCTTGCCATTTGAAGGAACAAGGAAAGTGGGTGGAATGAATTGGAAACGTCCTTCCCTCTCCCTAGGTGTTAACTCCTCCCTCTGCTTTAGATGTCACGTTAATGTCTTTATTCCCAGATCATCTTGTCTTATGTGCAGCTCCTGAATTGTGTTTGGTCCCCTCCCCTCTTGTTTCGCTTCCCTTAATTTATTGTGCAATTGAAGGGAAAGTATCCAGCTTTACAGCTGCTGTCTGCCCTTCCCTTTGTCTTCACAAGAGACAGCTCCATTCAGCAATGCAGGTGTGAGGGCTTTTATTTGCCTTTTTTCTCTGTTTTCTCCACTGGGAGAATTGAAGGAGAAAGTCTTTTGGAGTGTATAGGAAGACAGGAATAACTATGCAAGATTTGTTTTGATTATTAGTACAAGAGAAACGTAAGTCTGATCTCACAGTCTGCAAGAGCTACTTGAAAAATGCAGAGTTCTGATAAAATGACAAAGGATTCAGGATACCAGGCCATAAATTGAGATCACCCATACAACTGAATAAAATAATGTCAGCAATGAATGTAAAAAAATGTAACCTGGCTTCAATAATGCAGCAAAAAAACATTTATTGCTTCTATCTTAAAGGTTCTCCAGAAATTTACAGTAGGCTCTTGTAGCTTACTCATCATGCCAAGTATTTATATGACAGTTTTGTTATTAGCTGTGCTGAAGGGAAGACAAATTAGATCAAAAAGCCAATTCCTGATTAATTGGAAAGCACGGCGTTCATCAAAACATAGACACACACGCAGACATACCGATTTCAGTAACAGCATTGGGATATCAGTTTGTTTCATTGTGATTGAGAACACAGGATCATTTAATAAGGAGGCTAATCCTCAATTGCTCATTTGATACTGCACAGATCATATACACCTCTCTGAAACCCTCTCAGTCTCCCATTTTCTTGAGATTGCCTGGAATTAGCTTAATGATCCATTCAGCTGATGATGATGATGATGATGAGTGAAAGAAACATAGAACACATCGCTGATGAGACAGTGAAATCTACTCTTCTCAAAGGAAACGGTTCATCAAACAGAATTTCTGCTTGAGATGACAGAAAGATGCATGGTTCAAATTAAACCAGGTGGAGCTGAAGAAGTGGTTTCAAATTAAAGAGGGAACTAAGCACAGATGGAGTAAAGCTTCCTAGAGAAGAGTTTGAGCAGAGACACCAAAACTTCACTCCTCAGCGGTGTGCAGAAATTTGTCCTCTCGGACCCTGAAGATATTACAAAGCCAACCGAACTTGTGCTTAATTCCTTCTCCAGGTCTTCTGCATGGATGATCACCATCATATCTTGATGATGCAATTTTCCACCATGTAGTTTTTAATTTATTTCTTCCTTACTTTCTCATACTTCCATGCTCCATATAAACTGGTAGCAGTATACAGTTTAAAAAAAAAACACCAAAGTGATTGTAACAGAAAAGTAGAATAATATAGAAATAATAAAACTGTCAAAACTTTACTTCATAAAGTATAATAAAAGTAACGGATGTGTTGTGAGGAATTTTAAATAAATGCCCTTTTGAGTAGATTATTTTTTATGACTTTTCCTTTTTTCAGTCCCTGACTTCATCTACATCTTATCATCTAATATTCTGCAGCAATTCATCATCTCTACAATATTACATTCCATAAAATTAAATGAGCAAAAGAGATGACAATGAGACTCAGACTTTTGGGTAAAATAGCAGAAAATGATTTAAAGTGCTGATTCAATAAACAAGCAATAAACAAGGATGTGGACTCAGAAAAAGCATTCCTATGTTGCATGTCAATGTACAAAGTTTAATAATATCAGAAACATAAAAAACTGGGGAGGGCATAAATTAGCATCATTGAAACATTGGAAATAATGGAAAAATCTATTTGTAACTGAGTATTACTTGAAAAGTTTCCAGCCAGATTTTCTTCATATGTTGTTTTAAACTGTTTTTAATGGAGGAAATTTTGTTTCAACAATTCACATGCTATACTTTTCCTCTTTTAAACTTTCCACTTCCACTTCATTTTATTTTATTTTTTTAATGGTTCCTTCCTTCAGTCAAGAGCAAACAGTTCTCCAGAGACATCTGCTCAGTTCTCCAAATTCCTTCTGAAATTGTTGGGCTTCTCTCATCATTCGTCTGCATGCGAATTGTTGGCAATGTTGTGTTCTGCTTCAAGGTTTAGTGACAAATGTCCAGCAGAGAGTTTGAAGAGAAACTGTAAAAAGTGTTGAGGAGGTGTGGCCCTGTTCAATTACAACCACCCCCACCCCCAAAGACAAATAATCAGAGACCTTCTCAGCCTTGCCAATGAAGAAGGGTCTCCTGATTAGAGCAGCATGGATTTGGGGTGTCTGTGGTGCCAAAAGATGAGCTCAGATGGCTTGGGATGCAGTCAGGAAACTACCTAACACAAATTTGACTCTTAGTCACCTTGACGATGATCACGACGACTACAATAATACAAATTATGCAATTATGCTGGTGATTGTAATAATGGTGAAAATTACAGTATTGCAAGTAAGAGTTCCTGCAGCAGTGATAAGAGAAGTAACAATGAAGACATTAATGAGGGTTAATAGCTATAATTGTAAAAATAATGGCAAACTGACCCTCGTGTCTTTATGGAAAGTATATGCTGTTTTCTTGGCAGCATTAAGAAAGTGCCACCTGGCTATTCTCTGAGAGGTTCTTGTTCACATCCTAAGCAAGACCAGAAATAGGATGAAAACAATAGAATTCAAATATAGAGGTTATAGAATTATAATTATTATAGATACTGTAATTAGTAGAGAATTAGAACAATAGGATTACAGGCATTGCAGAAACATAGAAATATACATAGCTCCTGTTGGAACCAAATAGGGTTCCAATCTCAGTCAGAGAAATAAAAACCCAAATTATCATACTTTCTGGCGACAAGGAAATAGATTGTAAAATCCTTATTTTGTGAAAAGTAGTCCCTGATTTGTGGTTAGTCCATATCTTAAATCCTGATCTGAACATGTAAGGTTACCAAGGGATTGTGTCAGGTGAGCAGATCAAAACATGGCTTGAATGCAAAGCATTGACTGATGGTTATGTTCCTGTCAGTATGCATGTAACAGTACTAGAGTTTATTCCATGCTCGATATATTAGAAATTTTACACCATCCTTTTTCGTCTTTTGACTTGGCTGAGTGTTTACCAGAGACAATAAGAACAGCTGTCAGAGAAGAACTTCTGTGAGAGTCTGGTAATAGCAGATAAAAGCCATTGGAGTGTGTACTCCTTAGCAGATTTCACACTTGAGTTTTAAGTGTGCCCAAATGATCTGAAATGTATTTATATCCCATTTCCATTAAAATTGTCTTCATAGGTCATTAAAGCAGCATTTTATCTTGCTCAAGCAGCTGTTGTGCACACCTGAAGCCTTGTAAAAGTACTGTAAGTTTTCCCAGCTGGTTTTGGGCTGGTTTTTTTCATTCATTCATTCTTTCTTTTTTCCTTTTTCTTATGACAAACAAGAGTCTTACAAATGATTTTACTTGTGTCACGTTGGATCCCTTCAGTGTTGGAGTGTGATGCCTAGGTCAAGCATGATAGGAAGGGGAAAAAATAAATTCTCTCCAAGTACAATTATTTGGAATATGCCCACATTTCATTCACTGTCAACAAGAGAGAGGGGAGAGGAAGAGGTAGTCAAATAATTGTCTTTATTTTTTCAGGTAAACAAGAAGTGTTGTGCTAAACTCAGTACAGTTGATGCCATCCCCATCATGTTGTTTCTGATATTCTACTATTTTATTCTTGTGTTTTTAGCATTCTTGTAAAATCTTATGGGTTATAGATGGAGGAAGTAACCATACCCAGTTTGAGTGAGAAAGATTTGTGTAGGAGTTTATCTTTGGAGGTAATCAAATCTCTGTCTCTTCACAATTTATTTGTAATTCTGCACTCAGTATTATACATAAACAATATTACACATGGATTCAGCCCTAAATCTATGTTGGATCCAACTTGAGATAAGCATGGGATCCAGAGACAGCCATCTTGAAAATTGTGGATCTGCTGTGATCACTTAACCATTTTTGTTGATACTTCCCTGGTCACTGTACTTTTGGACTCAACCACTTCTAAGCAATCACACAGGAAACTGTGCAGTAAAATAAGGATATACTTTTCACGCATACTAAAAGAAAATCTACCAATACAAGCAGGTTTTGTGATCAGATATGATTTAAATCAGCTTTCTAAAAAAATTATTTTCAAATAATCAAAGTATTTCATTTGTTGGAGAAGAAGTTCCACAACCGGTTGGACCTGTGTATATATTTAAAATAGCATTTGACTAACATTTTGCCCCTTTGGTATCCCAAACATTCCTTGCCAACACATGTCTGGGGAAATGAAGGGCTAGGTTTTATCCAACCCTACGGGTAGAGTAAGCTGACAGGTAAAGGAAAAGACTAATCGCTAAGTTTTCAGCCTGGGGAGATGAGGAACAAATTTCCAATTATCCGCTTTGCTAGCAGTCTTCTTGAATGACCTTTTGCAAAACTACTTATGACTTCAACTGGTTGGAGAAATGGAGATAATGACGCTTCTATCCCTCACAAGGGGGAGCTGTCAAGAAAGTGCTCTTAAGTGATGGGGGCCTTGGACATTAGGATAATAGCCACCAGGGTGAGTTCTCCAAAGCTATTTGATCTCAAACTACTTTCCCAAAGTTTATGACACCCTGAACTCTGAGTTGTCTAGATTGATCCATGGGGGGAGAATAGTAGATGGATAAAGAAGGCCCTTGAAGGATTGTTTATAATCAAAGGCTTATGATGAAATGAAATAGGGGAAATTTTTAACCTTGCTTAAAAAAAATGAGAAGAGTTTAATTCAGACATTTGCAAGCACCCTGAAGCACAAAGGATAACTGCCTTAAACAAAGCATGGCTCCATTTGAAAGAGGCGATTTCACAAGTAGCTGCTTTGAAAGAGATATAAGATTTTGATCTAAAAGAAAAATTCCTGTCAAGGAAAATCACAATTCAACTACGGATTGTCATTCGGTTCTTAACCTGCATGGAAGAGTTTAATCACCATCTTTAACACACTGTTACAATAGCTTAGATTTCCTGGAATACACACATTATACAGTCTGATTACTCCCAGTGAAGGGACCCCTAGAGGTAGCTTATTAATCATGATTAAAAATAATTACTACATGCAGTATTATTGTAATTATTTCAGTGAAATAAAATAGAAGAATTTCTACATCAGTCACAAAAAAATATGGTTCATTTTTGTTACTGTATATTGGGCAGCAATCAGTGGCATTTCAAGAATATTTTCTTACTGTGCTTCTTTTAAATAAAATCAATCATGTTATCCCTGAAGGCCAGCACTAAAAGAGCTGGCAAGGGAAGTGCTTTTCTTAGCACCTTCTTAAGCTTAAGACATTGGTCAGCTAGAACAGATTAAACCAGAGTTTCTCAACCTCAGCAATTTTAAGCTGTATGGACTTCAACTCCCAGAATTCCCCAGCCCTCATGGTCTCTCTATTGACCAGTTCCCACAAAGTTTCCAGAAGTCTATTCTTCACAGTTTTGTGGATGAGCAGCCAAATGGCAGTGGGATGCCAGGGTCTTAAGAAATCCTAATAGTTGTCCCTAGGATATTTTCATTCATAAGAAGAAAGGACTCCAAACTCCCAACACTCAAGGATAGGTTTAAAAAAACATCTTAAAATATCATGAACTTTCTGTCTGGAGGTGAAACTTGGCTTTGTTCTAACCGTCTCATAATATATCCACAACAAAATAAGAATAATAACCAACATTTTTTAAATTATTGCACATAGCAAATAAATTGGTTTGTTAAACATTTTAGCATCAAAATAGGTTTTCTTCCCCTACTTAGAGAACATTCTGTTTGATGGAATCCTTTCCCCAAAGTTTGTTTTTATTGCATTCTGTAGTTGGAAAATAGTCTTGTATCCTTCCTCTATTTTTGGGTTTAAATTAAAAGGTCATGTAATCTGAATGGATGTTTATTTTCCCTCTGCAACCTAGATTTCTGACTGCTGCTTCCTATTTGTCATTCAATGTTTAAATCACTTTTAAGGGGGATTTGATCCCTGGATAAATAATTATGGTTGTCCAGTGGCTTCTCTTCCTTGTCCTCTTTGGATGTTCCAGCAGTTGATGGGCAGCTGAAGGTTTCTTCTCAAAGACACGGATACTGGTGTGATCTTTTGGCTGGCTTTTCACCTACTAATTGCAAGCAGGGAGCAAGTTTTCTCTTTTCAAACAATTTTGCTTAAGATAAAACTCTTGAGTCTAATACTGCTTATAGGACCTTTGAGAATGTACCTTGTGATGCTTTCGTCTTAGCTTGGAATAGCATCCATCCTCCACAAAATATTTTAACAACTTGATTGGTAAAAGATCCGGGCCTGCTTTTGATTAGTGTATAATGCACTTGATAAAGGTTAACATTTTGCATCAGGAAAGACATCAGAATATAATTTCTCTGGCTAAGCAAGAAGAGGGTATAGAAGACAGTTTTTCGGCTGACTGCACCTTTCAACATTACAGAAAAAGGAGGCTTTTAGAACAAGAAAAATGGCTTGCTTGCTTGACAAATGCAGAAAGATATATTGCTTTTTGTTTCCAGACATGATTGATCAATAACTAAGTTTCTTGAATCACAGGCATTCAGTGTTTTGCACATGAAAATGAATAAGTAAAGCTAAACATAACTTTGCTTGTTTTATAAACATTTGTGTGGTTGCCAACATATTGTTCTTATTTCTTTCAAATTAACTGTGTATGTTAGTGAGCATTGTGTAGAATAGCAATGCAGTTCGAAAAACCTAGTTCTTCTCTCTCCTCAGATCTTTAGATCATAATATGTATTTACTTTGAAATGTGGCAATCCATCCCCATGGGGAGTTTGGAGCCCTCATTATCATTCTCCTGAGTTTCTCAAAGAACTAGGAAATCTTATTGAGAACTAAGGAAACAAATGAAAGAAAGAAGTTTTTAAGAAGAGATTGGACAACAATTTGTCTGAAATGGTGTAGGATCTCCTGCTTAAACAAGAGGTTGGACTAGAAAACCTCCAAGGTCCCTTCTAACTCTGCTATTCTGTAATTAAGTTGAAATGGAAATTCAAAATCTGAATCTCAAAATACTCAAAACAATAACAATGGAACTTCAGATAGAGCAGAAATAATAGCTTAATCCAGTCTGTGCCAAATTCCAGATTATGGAAGCAACTTTATGTGAGCAGAGTTTTAGGAAGCTTTTTTAATAAAATATAATTTATTTTAAATATGCATAGACCGTTCTTCTATTTGCAAACACCAGATTCTATGCTGTGAGTATGATAATTATCAGCCATACTGGAAATACAGTTCAGGAAATTGTTTAATTCGAGTGATTGGACAAATTGTTCCTCCATAGAGAATATTCAGCAACTAATTCGATCTCATTTGTCCTGCTTCGGAGTCAATTCTCATGAAGATTGTTAAGATTAGTAGCTGCAAAGGAAACAAGGTTATTTTGGAAACAAACTTAGCACTTGATGGAAATCAGTGATTTTGCTGCATAAAGAATTTAAAAAAATACTTCCCATAAAGATTCAAATATTCAATAAAAATTTCATATTAGATTTGTCCCTGGTTAGCTAGGGCCATTCCTGGCTAAATTATGTTTATGTGGATAAATAATCATCATGCAAAATTGTTCCCAGCTCAATTTATCTCCAATCAAAATCAAATGAATAACAGGCAAGGAAGCTTTCCAAAGGAATCTACCCACAAAAGCTAAGAATTCTTTCACAAACAGCATAAAATAGGTCCAACAATATTAACTAAAACATTGTGCTGATGACAAGGGATTATATATATATATATATATATATATATATATATATATATATATATATATATATATATATAAAGTTTTCGCGGGTACTTACATGAATGCAGTTCAGCTTCCTTCGGGTATTATCCGACGTCATTGTAATGCTTTAAACCCTGAAAAATGATAGCAGCATAATCATACTCCCAGCAGATAAAGGGAATGCCACAGTAGTAATGGATAGAAAAGACTATGAAACAAAATTGACAGACCTACTCCAAGACTCCACATGCAAACCTATAAACACAGACCCAACCACATATCTGGAAAAATTAACCAAGAAGAAAATTATAACCAGCCACATAAGCAAAGAAATCCAACAGACGATCATACCAAGAGAAAAATCTTCCAGATGCCGCAAACTATACGGCCTCCCAAAAATACACAAAGAAGGCATACCTCTCAGACCCATAGTCAGCTCCAAAGGAGCACCATTACAAAAACTAGCTAAACACTTAGCAAAACAACTACATCCCCATGCTGAAACCACAGCTTCATATGTACAAAACTCATACCACTTCTAAGAAATGATCAAAGATCTACACGTGGAACAAGAAGATCTGCTTGTAAGTTTTGACGTGGTTTCACTATTCACTCAAGTCCCGATAAAAGAAACTTTCAAAATCATCAAAAATAAATACCAACTAGCTAAACACCTCATGGAACTAACAGAACACTGCTTAACCAACACATATTTCATATACAAAGGACAAAGATACAAGCAAATTGAAGGAGCCCCTATGGGATCACCACTGTCACCCGTCATTGCAAACCTGTTCATGGAAGAATTCAAATCCAGAGCCCTGGCTAATGCCACCCACAAACCCAAACTATGGCTCAGATACATCGATGACACATTTGTGATTTGGCCCCATGGAAAAGAAAACCTAAACAATTTCCTAACACACCTAAACAACACACACCCCAAAATCAAGTTCACGCTACCTCAATGCCCAATCCCACCACCACCCAGCACAGATAAATTCCGTAGCGAAAACACTAATTACCAGAACCAAATGTCTGGCAGATAAGACACATATAAAGACTGAACTATGCACCCTGACTGAAGTATTGACAGCCAATGGCTTCCACAAAAACAAAATCACCACACCACAAGCCAGGCAAACACCTGGGCACAAACAGACTCCCTTTGATACCTTCAGCTCAAACACACCCCAACCAGGCACCCAGATGAAACCTAGCTTCCTAATAGATAATAGCCATCCTTTTACGCGAAGCCAAGTTGCACTGAAAGCCTCCAACACAGGAACACAGTGTTGCCAGCCAATCAAAGCCACAGAACAGACAGAAGAAACCAGAAACACCAATCAAACAAACTCCAAGTCCAATAAACACAGACCAAGGCTCCCAACCAATCAGGATGTAGAAAAAACCATCCTGGGACAACAGTAGGCTAGCCTCAAATTTAAAACTAACGGCTGTGATAGCCTGACCCACATACGAACTCAGTACAGAAGCCTGATGATGGCAGATGAGATTCTGCTGAAACATTGCCACAACTTTAAAAGCACTACAATGACGTGGGATAATACCTGAAGGAAGCTGAACTGCATTCATTCATACACACACACACACACATACACATAACCATGAGTGAGATATTTTTATACTTGAAATTCCTGCTGTAAGGTTATTTTTTTAAAAAATGCACTGAGAAATACTGTCATTTTGTTTCTAGAGCTTGGGGGGGGAATCTATCTACACTTCCCCCCCCCCCCACTGAATTTGTAAACTTTTTAACCAGAATACATCAGTGAATTTTGTCTTAAATCTTTGCTTTCTCCAGATACAGGAATCCATCTGATCTGCATATGGTCTTTTAAAAACCCTCATAATACAGCCAGTATTTATTAAATTGTTTATATTGCAGTCTATAGTACCACTGTCTAATTGTACTTTGTATAAATAGTGGCATTGTTTCAGTCCAGAAGCAAGACCTGGTTGTTTATGGCCTTTGGCATCGGTTTTACATTCTATCACTTGAAAAGGTTTTCACAGGGTTGAATACTTTTGTGTTTCTCCAGCACTACCAGCTAGATCCCTAAAACATATGCAGCCACAACAAGATTCTGCAATCCCCTTTTATGGCCATTCAATTAGAATAAGGATTCCTGGGTTGCACCAGGATGAGGAAAGTTGTTCAACAATCTCCTTCCATCCCTTGAAAGGTCTCGAGATTATCCTTTTGTGGTGAAATCAGCTCCTATCTGTAGACCAAAGGAGACTATAAGGTAGCATTGAGAAACTGTAGACATCGTATCAGAAAGACTCAACCTCAAAAGTAGCTGAACCCTTTGAGAAAGACCAAAAACAACAAGGAAAGTGATCTCCTGTACCTCTGCCAAGAGGAGAAAGGAAATTGCGGGTGGATGATGGTGAGAAGGCATCCTTACTTTTCATCTGTCTTCCCTATGAAGGGAAATGAAATCTTAGATCATAATCATTATGCAAGTGAAAAAGGGAGCTGGAATTTGGAATAGACAAAGAAAGGAAAAAGAGAATTTAGTTCATTTTAAAAATGAAAAGTCACCTTATATAATCATATGATTGAATCAATCATTACAGAGATAAAAATTGGCATTAACATTAGCCTGAGATCCTCCCAGGCTTCGTAGCCTATGGGACAGCAAGGGGTCTGCAGTATTTTTGGTTCAGGGAAGACCCAGCATCTCTCCATGGGATAACTATAGTCTTTAAGTTGTCTGTGAACATTCCTCACCATGTCTTTCAAGATAAAAGGGGCCATGAATAAGCGCACCAAGATACCTACCGTCCCTGTCCTATTGTTTCTTTTTTTTCTTATTCAGATCCATTTCATGTATTCATAACCATGTTTATACTTATACCTGTTATCTAATAATCGCTTGACAAAATAAAATAAATAAATAAATAAAAATAAATAAAAACACAAGGTATAAATCGTGCTATGCAGCATGTAGAAAGAGTAAAAAAAATAATGTAAAGAAAGAGAAAACATGTCAAAGCAGATTTATGTAGAAACAGCTTCTTTTTTTATCTGTAGCCAGAAGACTATTAAGAAGGATGGAAGACTGACAGAACTATAGATAGACTCTTGAAAATCCAAGTATCATAATCCATATTTTATTTTACACATACACCTACATGCATTTCCAGAATTGTTCCTAATGCTTAAGAAAACAGCGTTTACATGCCTTGCATAAAATAGCAGGCATTCTTTGCAGGCCTCGGAGAAGTGGCTCTCTCAAGCATTTGCAACTTCTTCAGTTCAGCTGCCAGGCGATTCCTTTGGAGTGAAATGTGAGACACAAATGGTTTAATGAATGTGGATGGGAAGACAGAGAGAGGCTGGCTGGAAACAGAATTCAGAAACTGGGCCAGGGAATCAGGTTGTGGTTGAATAGATGGCACCGTTGTGTTGGGATTTGTCCTGGCAACTCCATCGTGGAAGGCAGTTAAAGTATTTCTGGCTTTCCATTCTTACGATGCACAAAGGGGCTTCTGGAATTGCATTTATGGGAGAAGGGATATTTTCTAAGGTACATACATACTTGTCTGAACTGGGAACCACTATAGAGACTGTGATAATTAATTAATAAGTAACTAAGTAGGGCTTCATTCCTGCGATTTCAGTGTACTGGTCCTGATAACCTAAAATTTTGGAAATGACAAACATTAGCCTGTGCCCCTATGCAAGTTAGCCTGCATTAGCCTGTGCCCCTGTGCCCCTATACATACTATTATTGGTACGTCCTGCAAGAGAGAGAGAACAGGAATCTTTTGCTCCGTGGTAAGTTCACTGTAGCTGTGAAGAGGCCTCCTGAATCTGCTGAAATGGGTGGAGTGGCCAAGAAGGCATGGAGCCTGCAGTCAATTCATCTCATTCTGCCCACTGCATTTAACAGGTTTTGCAAAACAAGAACTGACTTGTCAGGCAAAGGCTAATTTGGTCCTTAAAGTATTGCCTGCTGAGTGGCCATCAAACAAAGCTGAGCCCAACTTGCCGTTTTGTGGAAAGCCTGTCTTCGAATACTTGGGCTCCTTCCTTTACAATCAAGAAGTTCAAGAGATCCATCAAAGAACATGGTAAGAGCTGGATTATTTCAGAACATTCAGAGTGTTTATAGGAGCAGAATTGTGTTAGTCTTTGCATAAACACTCTGATGTGAACAATAGGCAATCTTTTTCCTATTCTCTAAAACCAAATGCAAATCCTTTCTCATTCAGCATAGCAATGGTGAATTGAAACAGAATGGTTCCCATGTTTTCATCTCACCTTTATATTCATACTCCAGTTTAGAAGACAGCAAATTGAATTATTGGGAAAGTTGGATTTTTATCATCCCTTTTTCCATCTAGGCTAGTAAATGGGTGAATTTATTTGTGATATTGAAAACAGCCACTAGTTTAGGTGAAAGCACAAGGGTGTGTGTGTTGTTTCTGTTTTTACTTTCAGTTTTTGTATTCTATCTTTTTTTATCAATTTACCAATAAAATCTGGACAGCCAGTCCAGAAGTTAATTAGTGTATTTAAGATTCCTTGGACAGCCAGTCCAGAAGTTAATTAGTGTATTTAAGATTCCTTGGGTTAGATAAAAATGAGTTGGTAGTTCTCTGGTTTTCAGTCCTGGTACTCCTGAATATGTTTCAGAAGAACAAAGGGATGCTAATATTTAACATTGCTCTTATTCCCAGTGAGCGTCATTCAAGATTTCATAAGCAACCCACAAACCCCCTATTGTCCGGGTCATTAATAACTAAATAATAATAACATTGGTTTCAAAGCCAGTTCCTGCAGGCCCGCATTGATAAAATTAGTCACTTTTACCAAGCTCTTAATTATTAAACATAATAATATTGATTATAGTGTTTATCTTAACATAGGTTAAAATATTACTTTTTAAAAATGTTGCTTTAGTTTTTAATTTTTCTTAGATGCCTTGAGTTCTCCCTGGAAAGATGAGAGTATAGATCAGTTAAAAAAGTAAATGAAGAAATAATGGTGATTCTGGATCAAATCCATCCATGGTTTCTATGCTGTTTGTGTCCCTTGTGCTAAGAGGCAGCTGAGCTTCTTGAGTTGTTCCTGCAATAGTTCACTCAAGAAGACTCATTTAAAGCCCTGTCCCACTGCACTTACGGATGCAAAGAGGATGTAAAATGTTAAAAAAAGCTTGCCATCCATTGGAAAACGCTATGCATCCGTTGTGTACTCATTGCATATGTGTTTCATACGCTCTATCCGTCAAGCATCCATCCACTGAGATTTCATCTGTGCAAGAAGTTTTGAGCTGCACAAAACTTTGTGAACGGATGAACTTTCCACCGTGTACGATGTAAATCAGTGACATTTGAGCAACAAACATTCTATGTCCGTTTATCATCCGTTAAACATCCGCTGTATCCTCTCGGCATCCTCTGGGCATCCTCACAACTCACATCCACTGCATCTGAAAACAGAAAGAGGGAGGAAACAAAAGGTACACGGAACGTCTACATAGCGTTAGTAGCACGGAAATAGAAAGGATGTGCAGTGAACGGTTTGCATCCGATATACATCCGCACGGTATCCCCTTTCTTTCCTTTAGGCATACGTGATGCATCCACTTCATCCGCTATGCGTCCGCTTCGCAATTCTCCCCCGGAACCCCTTCGGAGGTGTCATCCTCTTCCATTCACTTTCATCTGCTAGGCTTCCTATGAACATCTGTTTAACATCCCTGCTACATACTACCCACGTCTGTTCTTTTCCGTTCTGTTTATGCAAATTTTCAGCACTTTTTGGAGCGGATGACAATGGATGGAGCCACCCCTGAAATTTTGCTCGTCTGCTGTGTCCTTTATGCATACGTTTTGCATCCGTCGGCCAGTGGGACCGGGCCTTCGCCGCTGTTGTAGACCTTCCAAGGGGCAGCTGGAAGAGAGAGATGGGAGTGGGAGACACACAGTGGCAACCATGCAGTTAAAGATGCGAAGAGGGACTGGTCTTGATCTCAATGCTTGCATCTGGATTTTTGCCTCTACCTCTGATTCTTAGCCCTAGTTAAGTCTAGTGCCCAGGGAATTTTCTGGAACTTTCCTGCAGGAGACCCACACTGCAGTCACTAACACTCTGAAACAGAAAATAATAGTGCTGTTATAAAAAGTGAATGCAAACACACTCTCCCTTTTGAGCTTTAAAAAGTTACAACTGCAACAAAAAATGTATTCTGGTTTGTGCAGACAGGCTCTTAGAATAAATCGGCCTCTGGATAACAGTGCCAGAAAGTCCTATTTTTCTAGACTTTAGGAGTAAGAGCTTCTGTAATATTTTAGTGAACTGAGAGTTGATAGTGACATACAATATAGCTGAGGATCAACTTATCATTATTCCTGAAGGATTTATTATTATTATTTTTACTCTCTCTCTCTCTCTCGTCTCAGATTTGGACAGGGGACAAGTGGCCCGGTGGTCTGTCTTCGTAGAAATATTTATCATCAGGCTAATGCTGTCTGGGCTGCAGACTGAATGGATTCTTCTGTGGCTTTGCCAGCCAGTATCAGCTTTAACATATCCACACAACCCCCCCCCCCCCCAAAGGAGAAGCTCTTTGAGCATTTGGCAAGGGTGTGCATGGGACACACAGAACGCATGTTTGTCCCCTAACCCAGTACCCCTCCCCACAAGAAAAAGACCCTAAAGCAAGGAGTTTCCAGCTTTGTAGTTCCATAACCTCCTAAAAATCCCCCGTAAGTAGAACTCATGATTTCACTGGAGATACAATTGGGTCAGAAGTCCAACTTTGATCAATATGTCCCAGCATCATGTGCAGGCAAAATGACCCCACTGCAAAGTTGCTTCTGACCTTTGCAGTTGTTTAGAACTGTGGACACGGATGCCCAAAGTGAAGGATGAGTCCTCCAAGCATTTTTCCATGGAGAAACTCATCAGTGTAGTTGATCCTTTAAACTAGATATGAATTTGGGGTGGAAAAAAATCCCAAGAATGTATTTTAGAGGAGATAGAAGCTGATGAGAGAGTTGGGTCTCCCTTTGTTCTAGAAGGAAAACCCAATACAAGACAGGGGTGTTTATAGCAAGGAGAAGGGCCAAAAAAGAAACAAGATGACCCCTACGCCTGATGAAGGCTCCACCCCTTTTCCATGTGTGGCAATGAACATAGAAGGGGGAACATAGAAGGCCCCTTGCTCTCTTTTCATTCCCCTGCAGATTCTTCTCCTATGACAGACTAAACTCTCTTCTTTATTTTTTGTTCTTGCCACCATTTTCCTTCCTTTTCTCCTCCCATTTTCTGTTCCTATTTTCTCTTTCCTCTCCTTCTGCCTCTCATCCTCCCTTTTCCTTTGACCACTTAATTCTTAACCTATCCTATTCCTCTTCTGTAATAACAGCAGGAAGACTTCCATTTGTCCTCTTCCCACCTTCCCACCACATGGAAAGCATTCATGAAACCAGTGGTTCTTCTTCCTCTGAGGGCCCCAACCAACACTGTAATTTCCTGAGACCCACATCCCCCCACAAGGAGAAAGATCTTCCTCCAGGAAGAGAGGACCACATTTGGGAGCAGGGCACTGGGAGTGGGAGAGCTCTGGTTCATCGTAGACCTGCCAACCCCTGATAAAGGAAAATCTGGAGACCCATGAAAAAAAATCTGGAGATTCTATAAAAAATAGTGAGATTCTATTTTTTTTCCGATCAAGATTAAACAAACCCCTTTTCCATTGAGGAAAGTCATTAAGAGTTTATTTAAATGTTTTATTTGTGTTCCCTGTTGTAAGAAGATGCAGCTTTCTTTCTTCTATTGAAAAATCACCACCTCTTTTTGCTATGTTTATACGATTGCGATCGCTTTCCCGCGCTGAACTTACAAAGACTACTGGGAAACTAGCCTGGTTCCCAGGGCCTACTCCCCTTTCAAAATGATGGGCAGACACGAAGAAAAACGATTACCGTATATACTTGCATATAAGCCGACCCCAAATTTGAAAAAAAAAAAAGCGTTTTAAATTTGGCGTGAGATTGAGGAGCCTTGTCGTGAGACTGTGAGAAATGACAAAAAATCGTGAGACTCACGGCAGAACCGTGAGAGTTGGCAGGGCTGTCATTGGGATTTATCAGTCACATCCCCATTTTTAGATGCCCTCAGGAAAGTGTCAGTTCCCAAAAGAAGAGAGGGGACACAAATGAATAATTGAGAAATTGCTCGACTTTCTTCACTTAAAGGCCTGGAAGGCAGTTGTGTTTGAGCTGCTTTTCCGGGAAGATTAAGCTGTGGCATCTGTAGTTGATCAAGACCAAAGCTCTCCTCCCATCTCCTTTCTCCTGGCCTAGAAAATGTCTCAGATGTTAAAAGCTACAACTCAAAAGGGCTATAAAGACAGATAATAGTTTGTGTATCCTACAGAGTTCATTTAGTGTCATTCTTCCATTCTAAAAAAATTATTAACATTTATTTAACTGGCAATGTGGCCTTTAAAATGGCCCTTAATTTATAACAGTCCTCTTCTGAAACGTTAAGGGAATAAGAGAGATATTAGATTTAAGGAGAAAAATCTGGTGCCTGTGTGGAGAAAGTTTGAAATGTTTGATGTTTCATAGCTCCAGACAGTTTCTCACAATGGATGGCACCTCCCCAGGGAATAGGCCAATTTACTTACAGTAGATGGGCTTTTTCTGATGGTTTTAAACTTTTCTTTGATCTGAGCTATAGAAGGTGATTTTGTTACAGGGAAAGCTTGCTAAATACAATTACCAAGATATTTACCTGTATAATTACGCACAGCAACACACATAGGCCAACTTTCAGATGTTGCAAAAATATGTAATTTGGACATGCAAGGAAGGGAGGACTAATGCACCCCACACTCATTTTCCACCAAGTTAGGGAATGAAAACCTTTGCTCTCTGTAAATAGTTCCCCTACTTCTATCCAGCCTAGGGGTGGCATGATAGCAGCATTTCAGTATTTGAAGGGCTGCCACAAAGAAGAGGGGGTTCAAATTATTTTCCAAAGCCCTTGAAGGCAGGAGAAGAAGCAATGGGTGGAAACTAATCAAGGAGAGAAGCAACTTAGAAATAAGGAGAAATTTCCTGACAGAAGAATTAATCAGTGGAACAACTTGCATTCAGAAGCTGTGGATGCTTCATCACTGGCTGTTTTTAAGAAGTGATTGGACAGCCACTCATCTGAAATAGTTTAAGGTCTCCTGCTTGAGCAGGGGGTTGGACTACAAGACCTCCAAGGTCCCTTCCAACTCTGTTATTCAGCCACACTAAATGTGTCTGCTTGCAAAGAACTCAATGGAGGATCACCATTATCTTTTTACTCCACAGGGCTTAATTTCTCTTCCACCCATGTTCAACCAGCATCCAATAACTGGAGCAGAGAAAAAGCTTCACTGTAAGCTCCAAAATGTCTTTCAGTAACTGTTAGAATGAGTTGTAGAGAGGAGGACAATAGTTGGCACTAACAGAAACCACTGCTATCCTACAAGGGCAGAATTTGATCATGATGGTTCCTATGCTCATGTAGCAAACTTGTAACATGAGGTTTTTCTTAGTCTTTTGTGGTAGTGTTGGAGAGCCTAAAAATCCTGTTTTCTTTCTCCCGATGCCAAGAAGTAAAGCATTGAAAGATTGTAGCGCATTGCCTTCATGGGCTTTTCCTTCCTGTTTCAATCTCCTTTTCAAAGAACTAACTTAAAGAAAAGACATAAGCTAAATAGAGCAAGTGAGAAAGGGGAGCAAAGGGGGACTGTGTCGGTGTCATGCTGATTTTTAAAGCATTCTATACCCCTTTTATTATGCACAAGATTTATATTATCCAAAGTGAAACCAGATTACGCCTCACATCCCTTGCAGGGTTCCAAATATGCATGGAAACTGCTCTTCCTTCCCCAGGGGCAGATGTGAGAAATTGCCTGCAGTCATATTATCTAAAATTAATGGTATGAAAGACACCCTTGCACCTTCGATTCTCACAGAGACATCCACTTCCTTTCTTCTCCTTTATGAGTCCATTTCTTCTTGGAAGAAAAACATCTAGTATGGCAGAGTGTCAGCTGCCACCTCTACACTTGCTTGTGTGCTACACTGTGGGATGCTTGGGGGAAAGGAAAAGTACTGTGTCTCCCTGAGACCCTGCTTCAAGGTCACCCAGCTGGGAGAAGAAGGTAGCTACATACCAACCTACTGTCAGCATTCCAAGTAACACAACCATAGAAAGCTGAACTCAGAGGCAGGTAGATTTCTTCAAAGAACAATTTATTGGATACATCATCTTGGCACAACTGGTGAAAGCCAACTCTGAAGGTTCCCACAATTTTCACCTGATTAAAAATAAAAGTTTCTCCTTTCTCCCAAGTAATCAGACACACTGTCCAACAGAGGGTCTGTCCAGTTGCTTGGTTACCCCATTCCTCCTCTCCCCAGCCTCCTGTTGGAATGTCCTTGGTTCCCACAAGAAAATTTTTTTGCTACAAAACCTCAGCCATTTAGTTCCCCCCTCCCTGTCCCCTCTTCTCCCTTGTGGCAACCCTGAAACCTCAAAGGTGGCCCCAGCCAGTTCACTTCAGGGTTGACACCTACATTTGAAGAGACCATTCCTGAAACATCTGGCTTGAACCTGATTGGTCATTGGGGGGGAGTGTCAGTCATGGGAAGTAGTTGAAGCCCATGTCACACTGCCCAACGGATGCAAAAAGGACACAGCGGACGAGCAAAATGTTCCATCCGTTGTTATCCGCTCTCAAAAGGGGTAATAACCGGAGCGGATAACACGGACACATGGAGGACGCAGGGCGGATGCAAAGTGGATGCGGAACGGAAGCCCAGCGGATGGAAGCGGATGGGAGCAGATGGCACATCCGCAGGGCTTCCGGGGGGCCTCAGCAAAGCAGACGCGGAACGGATGAAGCGGATGCACAGCGGATGCACAGCGGATGAAGCGGATGCACAGCGGGTGCACATCAGAAGCCTAGCAGATGCCTGGCGTTAATTGCACATGCGGGGAGGATGCATTGCATCAGCCCTGCAGATATAACGGAAGCAGATCGGAAGCAGGTCGCCATTCAGAGGAAAGACCTGCTGCCAGAAGGATTGGCTGCCTTGCCTGCCCTGCCTGCATGTCTGCCTGCAAGCCTTCCTGCCAGCCTTGGTGCCAGCCTTGGTTCCTGCCAGCCTCCCTGCCAGCCAGCAACCCCACAACCATGCGGAAGCACAGCAAGCCTCAGCCATCTTCTGCCAGCCCTTGCAAGAGGGACAGGGCTACCATCCCTCCCCCTGGCCCTCACTCTGGTTCTGCTGGGGCTTCTGCAGCACGGGCTCGCTCTTCTGGGGCTGGCGCTTCTGCTGCTTCTGCTTCTGGAGGAGCTGATGACAAGCACTCCAGCACCAGCCACCTCCACAGCACCTGCACCCTTCACCCCTGAGACTGAGCGACCAAGAGGAGTGCCAGAGACTCGTTTTTGTCTTATAGCTTGTTGTTAATAAAGTCTATTTTTGATTCACACACTTGCTTCATTTCTTTTTTTGAATAAAGTCTTGCTGGAAACTTTTAGAAATGGTTTAAGCCTTTGCTTGCTTGTGGGATGGGTGAGGATAGCTTTGGAATGGGTTAGGATACCTGTGGGATGGGTAATAGCTGTGGGATGGGTTAGGATAGCAGTGGGATAGATAAACCTCCAATGCAAGCATAGTGGGACTGTATCGTCCATCCTCCCAGGTGCCACCCCTATGGCCCTTTATTATCAATAACGATATAATCAATCATCCACACATGTCAACATAAACACAACTCTTTATTAAACGCCCTGTTCATTGTAGGCCAACCAAACATACATGGCCCAATCTCATCCGTGTGATGAGACAGTCTGAAGGAAGCATCCATTAAGCATTTACCATCCTGTCTTGCCATTCCACTGCTCCAGCTGGACAGTTGCACCAGTGTTTCAGGAGGTTGCGCTGCTTCTTTGCCTCACATGAGGCTCTGTTGTGGCCTTGCACATCCTCAGTGTCGATCAGGTTTCGCCCTTGCCTCCATTCCCCAGGCTCCATGTCCCCATTGCCTTGTTCACGGTCCACAAGCCTGTTCTGCAAGACTGAGTAGTGGGTGCGCATGAGATTGTGCAGGATGCAGCAAGCTTCCATGATCCTCCTCATGGTCTCTGGGCTATGCTGCATGGTGGTGAGAAGTACCTGGAACCTGTTGGCCAGAATGCCAAAGGCATTCTCCACCACCCGTCTTGCCCTGAACAGCCTGTAATTGAAGATCCTCTCTTCATGGGTGAGGTATTTGGAGGTGTAGGGCTTCATGAGGTAGGTTGTGAGGGAGAAGGCGTCATCCTCCACGATGAAGTAGGGCACATCTTGCTTGTCGTTGGGCAGCGGGTCTGGATCTGGGAAGCCCACCATGAGGTTGCTTTCCAGCCCCTCCTTGAGGTGACTGGCGTTGTATACCTGGGCATCTGCAGATGAGCCGTTGCCTGAAGCATCGATGTACATGAACTTGTAGTCAGCATCAACCATGGCGAAGAGGATGATGCTGAAGAAGCCCTTGTAGTTGTGATAAGTGGACCCCAAGTTGGCTGGCACTTTGCAGGCCACGTGCTTGCCATCTATGGCTCCAACGGTGTGGGGGAAGTTCCACTTCTGATACCACTGCTCTTCAACTTTCTTCCATCCTTCTTCAGTGGAGGGGCACTGGAGGAGCTCCTCCTTGTATTCTTCGATGATGGCCTGCACAACTTCTCTGACAACAAAGCTGATGGTGCTGGGTGGCACCCTCCAGCTGTACTGCATGCTCCTGTAGGTGGTCCCTGAGGCCAGGTGGCGCAGAGTGAGTGCCACCTTGAGCCCAGGTTCCAGGCTGGGCAGGAAGTTGGTGTTTGTCTTGGTCAACCTGGGTGTCAGGCGCTGCACAACTTCGTCAAAAATGGCTGGAGCCATCCTCATGAAGTTCTGGAACACCCGAGTGTCTTCGCTCCTGAGCTCCACCATCAGCTTGTTGTACAGTCTGTCCTCTGCTCTTCTGGCGAACCATCTTTGGACCCAGACTTTTTTTGGGTGCCTCCTTTTCTTTCCGTAGTAGAGTTCACAGAGCCTGTAGATGGTTTTGCACTGTTGCAGAAGGATGGTGGCTGCCGAAAGGACTTTGTCACAATCCACGGTGGACATGACTGGATGCTGTGGAAGAGGAAGAGGCAGATGAAGGCTGCAGAGGTCTGCACAGCTTGGCTGCTGTTCTGAAAGTGAGATGCACGCGAGTTGCTCCCCCTTTTTATAGGCAGTGTAGGTGTCCCTTTGCATCCTCTAGGCATCCTCTAGGCATCCTGCAGACATCCTTAATATCCGAGATAGGTCCCCTCTGCGAACATTTTTTCCATTTTAAACGCTTTGTTTCTGCTTGGCATCCATTCTGCATCCATTTTGCATCTGTTCTGCGTCTGTTCCGCTTCCTCTCTGCGTCCGAGCGGATGCGAGTTGCGCGGATGTGGAGCGGATGCCTGGCGGATATAGCGGATGCGTAACGGATGCATAATGGATGCGTAGCAGATGCGTAGCGGATGCGTAGTGGATGCAGAACGGATGAACTGGATACATTTTCCGCGCAAAAGTTTTGGGCAGCCCAAAACTTTCTGAGCGGATGAAACGTCAATAAACGGATGCTGGACGGATAGAGAGGAAGCCAAACGGAGGCAGTGAGTACATCGCGTTTTCAAATGGATGGCAAGGTTTTTTGTCCGTTTGACATCCTCTTTGCATCCGTTGGTTCACTATGACATGGGCTTAAGGAATGAAACAAGTTTAACTTAGGGAGTTTGGCACTTTATTCTCAATTCTGGCTTTGCATTACTGCAATACACTTAACTTCTAACAACACCTTTCTCAACAAATGGAGCTGAGGATTGTTTCTCTTTAAAATTTTAAGTTGCAGCTGGTCTGAAAACAGAGCATTTGACCAGGAGGTTGCAGAATAGCTGCCCTACCATCAAAATGCCAACCCTTTCTAACTTTGTGTTTTTCCCTGAACCTTTACTGCAATTTCATTTGCTGTAAGTAAAAGACGCTGGGACATTCTGGCTGAGCAACAAATTGCAACAAGTTCAAAAAAGAGCAGAAAGAGATCAAGTGCTTTGTTATAAAAGTTGTTTTTTTATTTGTTCTGAATTCACCAATTATTGCCACGTCTGAAGAGGCTGATCAAAGGCAGAAGACCAAAAAAAATTAAAACCAGCCAACTCACCAGGATTGTGCTGAACCTGAAGGAAATTTTTCTTTAGCAATTCCAAAGACAACCACACTTCCCCGGGAGCATTTTCTACCCTATCTGCCCCACCTCCAGTGACACCCACAAGAGTTACAATAGAGTGTCTGTAAGCTAGGTTTATGTCATGATTTATGTTTCCAATAATGCCATTTCCATGAATAGCATGTTTCTTATAAGCTGGAGGATAAACTCTAGATGGAAACCAGTGCAAATGGGAGGGGGAAAATGGTTGCATTTTTAATAAACTGCAACTCCGGGAAGTAGGAACCAGGAGGTCACCTGTGTATTTCATTCATTGTTAGAAAGAAAAGAAATCAAAGTTACGAGGCCTGCCATTTTTGTAAGCACAGCCTTTGCTGGGGTCATTCTGGGAAGTGGAAATCAGAATGAATCTGTTATTTGGAGAAAGAGACGCCTTCGGAGCAAGAGTTGCAGAAACATTTTCAATGAACGATGGCACACTAAGTTATAAGAGTGACTATTATTAGCAGATATTAGTGACTGCCTAAACTGGAAATATAGTGAAATAGAGTATATCATCAGAATATTTATGAACTTTGGAGAAAAAATGAAAAACAAAAAAAGAAGCAAAAACATTATCACTAAAGCAGATGGTGTTAAAGAGTACCAGATTTTGCTCCTGTTCATTTTTTTTTCTGTTCACAAAATTGAACATTATTTGCTGCAAGCAAAGGAGCAAACACTGAGATTTATATCTATTTTAATGAATAGATAACTTGTGTACATACTTAACACTATAAATATATAATTAATGACATATTAATACAATTTGCGAACTGAGTTCGAAGTTGCACCCTGATGACTGTTTATGTGATGGTTGTTATTAATATCAGTGAAATAGTAAATGCTGAACCTTAACTGGATAGGACTGCATGGGAATAGTCCTTCTGAATGCTTTAAACTTTAAAGGACAAGGAGCGATGGGAATTCTGTGTATGAAACCCTTCAGCTAAAAGTCCAACCCTCAAAATTAAGGCAGATGAGCAGCTAAAGAGAAACAAGGAAAATGGGTGGGGGAGGGGGGCAACTTCTCTCCGGTTAGTTGGTTCCTTTGCTGAACCATTTTGGCTCACTGGAAAAATTGTTTCTTGTATTTGATCAGAACCAACTTTCCTGTAACAGATGCATTGTTCCATATCCTGAATGAACAACCTTCTCATATGGATCACCTTCCAACCACATATTGGAAGACTCCCTCATTATCACTCAGCAAATTCAGTCCTTTTAAAAACTTATCATAGAACATAGTACCTAGTTAATGGTTTTCCCTTTCTGAATCTGTTCTTGTTCCTCTGGATCTTTTTTATAAAGTGTGATTCCCAGAACTGGACCCAGTACACAAGGTGGGGGGGTGACCGAATCCACATGGAATTTTTACTTTATTTTACAAAAAAAAAATTGTAAAAATTTTTACAAAAAAAAGCAGCCAAAAATTGCATAGGCTTTCTATGCAGCCATAATTTGCAGGTGGCTCTTATTTAGCATGCAATCCATTTTCAATCAGTTTGGTCCAGGATCTCATGGAACATTCTGGCATTTTTAATATAATTAGGTAGATGTAGACAATATAAATTGTTGCCTGTTGTTTATGTCTCCTTTTCTTCCTACTTTTGTGTGCCTCATCCTCCTTTATCAGTTTGGGTGAGGTTTGCTGAGGTTTAATAAGAAACAAAAAACAAGCTTTGCTTTTTTACGAGCTGAATTGACTGGTAAGAGGTTTATTCTTGCTCTGATCTCGATACAGGAATTAACTCGGAATGTGCTGGGTAAAAACTAGACTGGAAATTGTCTCAATAATGGACAACTAGGGTACAAAAATGTTGCCCATGGAATAGCTTGCCTCCTGGAGTTGTTGGTGCTCCATCACTGGAGCACCGACCACTATTTCCCCCACAGAAAGTAGAAGAGCATGGAAAATATTTTTCAGAAGAGACCTAGTTCCTAGTTTCCCTGGAATTGAAAGGAAAGGAGGGAAGAAATGCTTCCAGAGTTGCAATGTTCTGTTAGTTATCTTATTAGCATTAAACAATAAACATACTGGAGAGCTGTCCTTCATAGTTGGAGTACCTCACAGAGCTAACATCCACTAAGCTGGATAGCTGGACTACAGCATAAATGGGAGGAAGGCTTGGTGTCCCAGTTTACTCATATGTTGAATTATGCATGAATTAATTCACTGGGAAGATCATATTTTGGAGGGGGGTTGCTTGTGACAGGTTTCTTCTGAGCACATCGGAATATTTTGACAATGTATTCTGACACAGGTTCCGGCAGAGTTTGAGAGGAGACATGAAAGCTCATTCTACTTTTATGGGAAAGTAATCTTGCTAATCTAGGAATAAACCAATCCACATATTTATGAAGATGCAGAAATACCATTTATTTTTAAAATGCACTGTGCAGAGGCCATCCCCTGATCACACTTTTCTAAAGGTTGGTTCCAGAACTGAGACAAAAGCCTTTAGAGTTAAGCTACTCTTTCATCAAATGAAATATTATATTGCATCACCGGGAGTTAAAATAATGATTAATGGGAATACAGAAGAAAAAAAATATGAAGGGGGAAACAAAACACCTCTTCTTAGGAAGACTGACACTTTCTCTTTTTCCGTGGTTTTATTTTGCAAAAGCAGAAAGAAGAATTTTGTGGTTTTGGACTGGCTTGGCACAGTTGCCATTGTAAATCTGGGAAGGTGAACACTCTGCCTGGCTTTGGGGAACTCCAGCTTTCCATCATTCTTCCTTCCACCTTTTTTGAAGGGGGTGACACTTCATTACTAGAAACCTATTTGGTTTCCCCCTTTTGCCTCATAATTCACCTTCTTGGCAAAGCTGGCTGGATTTTATGGGCAAGGCTAGAAGAAATAATTCACCCCAGTCTCTTGATTATGTGGGGTTTTTTTCAAGTGCAAAAACAGTCAAACAAATGTTGCTTCAGTCTGCAGTAACTGCAGTTTTGGTTTAGTCATGTTGGGCTTTAGAACCAAATGTTCCAGATTGTTCCTCTAGTTATAACAAATATGGGGATTGACTCTACCCAGGTGCTCTTGACTGCAAAATAGGACACAAAATCATAAGAATGAAAGGGATCTCAGAGGTCTTATAGTCCTAACCCTTGCTCAAGGCAGGTGAATTTATATCCCCTCCAGTCAAATGATTGTCCAGTCTACTTTTGAAAATCTCCAGGGACGGAACAATGGCAACTCCAGGAGGCAAGCTATTCCATGGATAACATTTTGTCATTATCAATGACATTGTTATGCTGATTTAATTGTTTACATTGAAATCTACACTCATGTCAAAGAAAAAAAGGATTATGTTTTGTCTTTACTATTTTTCCCTATGCCAAAATACTGAATTCTGTGGCTGGAATTTTCTCCATCTGCACGTCTCTGGTTTAGACAGAGCTTAAAAAATAAATTTACCAATTTTCTTTCTAAAAAAATAGTAACCAGATCTCTTTCACCCTCTGATCTTTTATCTTTTCACTTAGAATAACATTGGTAGCAAACATAATAGTCAACAGAGGATTTTAAAAAAAAAAATCCAGGATGTTGGTAACCCAACTGGAAAATTTCATACAATAAAAACTTAAGAATTCCAAGCTTGGTTGGTAGGGAATCTACTGTGGGATTTCTTATTTTTGTTTACTAACTGGGTGAAACAATGCCTTAACCAGTACCTACTCAAGAAAAGTAGCCATCTGGCCCAGAATCAAACACCTTATCATTTATGCCACCATACGTTGCAAGGTGACATAAATGGTACAAGATGGAATTCAAGGAGACATAGACTCATAGGATAGGGAGGGACCAGAAACAATTGGAATTGAGTGAATTATGATATGCACTGCATCTAAGTCAAGAAAACGAGTACAAAGACATTAAGATCTAAACCAACCAAACTTTTATGCACAAATTAGGTACAGATGTAAGATAGACTAAGAAAGAAATAATTTCTGTTCTCATTGCTTAATCACTGCTGAGATTGTGTCAAAGAAAATCTAGAAGGCTGGATTCTACTCAAAGTTACCCGTGTAATTAATTTGAACGTGTGACTTAGATTCTTAAGTCTCGGCACTCAGAATCAACTTTTTCCTCCAAGAATTGGCAAATGTTCACTGCTTTATTCCGATACGGTTGGTAGAGAAATCAATCTGTGAATTGCCTGACCTTTAAACTGATGTTAGCAGAAATTGGTGTCTCTCTGATTTTGTCAAAGAGAAGGGGGGGAGAAATCTTTTTAATGTACCAGAACTAATGCTTACTGGCAATTTCTGAAACCGTAAAAATCAGGTTTCCATGCCATTCAAGGCATCTTATGTTTAACGATTCTAAGAGGTTGAAAGGTATAACTCACTTTTAATTCTATGTACGCCTCATAATTCTGCCAGGTGCTTCTTTTATCCACCAATTTTCTACAGGGAACCCTGTTATAAAAATAATCACATACTGGCCAGGATCGTTCAGGGCTTCAGGTGAAAGTTGGATTCTTAACTTCTGTCACTGAAATGCTCCCAAAAGTTTTCCAGCATTGGTTTTTCTTGTTGACACCTGTCTTGATTGAGAAGGCCATCCTTTTTCTTGATTTCTCTTTTTCTCTTTTGTCTTTCTCCAAAAGCATATTTCAGATCTGTTCTGCTCTTCAAGCTTCTTAAAGAAGGGACTGACATTCTTGCACTTTGTTCCTAGTAAATTATTTATCCCTTAAAGTCTGACGTTATAGCCTGGGTTTCATGGCTTAAGGGCTGATGATTCCAGACAGATGGACCCAGATTCCAAGCCTTTCTCCATCCAAGTAGCCTTTCTCTAATTGTTTCTGACTTTGTCTGTAATTTCACAAGGGGAATGAGGATGGTGTTATTAATTAACTGAAAAACAGAACTCTGGGATGATTTCAGTGCATTAAAAAGCATGATAAATAATATTGCTTATGTTTGGAGATGTATAAACAATGGCAGGATGCAAGAACAATGACATTTGGTGGAGACAATGGCAGAATACCTGCTGTGTGCCATTGATTCCTCATTAGTTTCAGTATTGTTGTGATTGTCCGAATCCCTAGTTTTTGAAGAATGGATATGACAAGAAAGCACCTACACCCACAGATCAGATTTCATACATGTGGAGGTAATTTAGTAACGAGTACCCCAAAAGACAGGGTGAAATTTCATAATAAATTAATGTGGATTTACTTGGTATGAATGGTTTATGTCCTTATTCAATTAGTGAAAGAAGAGAGATTTTAGATTTGGTTTGCTGTGGGAAAAGCAAACTTCATTCTCCTTCATTCATTCACTCACTCACTCACTTACTGCTCACTCCTGGAGTTCAGTCCTGACTAGCTCCAAGTCGACTCAGCCTTTCATCCTTCCCAGGTTGGAAAAATGAGGACCCAGATTATTGGGGACAACAGGCAGACCTGTAAACTGCCTAGAGAGGGCTTGTGAAGCGGTATACAAGTCTAAGTGCCATTGCCATATGCTGTCATGTTTAGAATGACCATCATCTCTCTAGCATTTTTATTCCTTGCATACAGTCTGTGGACTTGCTAGAGAGAC
>BLBF01000037.1:20604782-20663499 GCA_015471245.1 Laticauda colubrina
CAATCAGGTTTGTAGATTTGGAGTCACCCACTTTACATATAGAACACTATCGACCCTCGAGGTCGCGTATCCAAAGATTTACCAGAATTGATGGGCCTGTTCAGCTGCTGAGTCAAATAGGAAAAGGGGGACTTTCTTGTGGCCACATTAAACCACAAGGCTCCCCTCCTTGAGTCGGCAACATACATTGTGGGGGCCCTGCATGCCTAAGAGCCTGTTCTTGAACTCTTAATGCTGGAATCTGAGCCTTCTTTTCATTCCAGTTCAAAAATAGCCCCAATCCTTCATCACAGCACATGAAGGAATGGTGTGGAGAGCTTCAGATCTCTCTCACCAGTCAGCCTGAATGAAATGAATGATGTGTGTACCCATACATTGTAGATTACAATAGCAATGAATACAACAACGCTACACTGGGATGGTGCACTTCAACTGTGTTCCCTCTCACTCCATCTCCCAGGTCCTTCTTATGTTCTTCCAAGGTCAAATGTAAAATTTGTTTCCCATCAACCCATTGGGCAGTTAATCTATGGGAAATCAATAATTCTGTGGCAAAGAGAGAAAGCTGGGAACAGGGAGAGAGAAGAATTCCCACGGATGACTCTGTATCATCAAACATCTGGTCTGAATTGTAGCCTAAACCAAAATGGAGGTGAGAGTTCTCACAACAAACCATGGAATGGTAGCTAAGAGAATTTTCTATACCTGTTTTCTGTGTCTATTAATCCAGATTAATGGAACCAGGTATTGTATCCTTTATTGTGGGCAAAACTCTGGATCTCTCACCTGCAAACCCATTAATACAACTCCATCGATGTTCAGAAATTTTAATTTAAAAATACTTTATTAGTGTCAGAGAAAACCAAAGAACAACTTGAACATTTAAAAAGGTTTTACCCAAATTAGCTTGTATCCATAAAATTTTTATTCTGAAAAATGTATGGCATGTTCACTCTTTCCTAAGCACATACTTAAATATCCTAACTTACTTTTAAATAAATATATATGGGATCAGATCTCCTTTTTGGAAAAACAAAATTAACACAATGGTTGCTCAACTTTCTTTGGATTATTTTCCCTCTGTGGCAATGTTCAAATGGAAATTACTAATGGTGAGTTCCAGTGTTAGTAAGTATGACAATGCAGATCCATTTAAAACAAAGTTTAAATGCCAGCAGGTCATGAAATCGCCAGTGGCTGCCTTCAGTCTTTGGACTTGTGGCCAAGCCTGTCTGGGGCATTAGGTCAAAGTACATCAACACCACCAGCATCTGACAAGTTCAAAGAGAAAATGAGGAACATCTATATTACGCTAAAAATACAAAAGGCATTCCTAGCGTTTCATATAAGTGGTGATTAAGCTCCATTCGTGACCACAGCATACAAGTGTTGTGACCTCCAGTGACAGTCTTAAGTAAGCAAGCTTAAGTTAGCAATTGTAGGTCAAATGTAAGGCAGAAAATGGTGTCTTGGTCATAAAATGAATTGGCAACATATCCTTGCATATCTGTAGGGGTGAAAATGCCAAGCAAACTGTTTTTAAGAGACATGCCCTCATTCTGTCACCTCCATCTCACTCTCATCCCATGGAGGAGGCAGCTGAAGTCCATTTTAGTTGTCCCACTGTTAAAAGTTGTATTGATATCAAACTGTGACGGTAAACCAGAGAAGACACCAACTAGATTGTTACATAAAAGTTTCTTGAATCCAAGGGAATGAGTAAGTTTGGGACAGAAAGAGTCTGAAATAACTCTACCTCTGTTTGAATAATCCACGTTGCCTTGTTTGATATGGCTGGTTGTGTGCATGGATTGGCACCATCCAACTGGACTTTAAAAGCTGCTACAGACCTCCTCCCAATCCAGTTACTGAACACAAAAGAGAGTCCCAGTTGGACTGTGAAGGATCAAACAATAATGACTCACCATGTTCTCCTGGTGCTTTGTATTTTGTGGGATATACTGTAGCATGTATGTATATCTAAACAAATAGACATTGATGACTTCCAAACTCAACTCTGAGCAAGACTGTCTACTCCAGACTGAGCGAAGATTGTTCGAATAATGTGATACTTTGTTTATCACAACCATCAAAGTAGGAATGTTGACTGTTTAAGGAGTAATTTTTTAATCCCCTGATCTGATTCCAGGGATGTGTGAAAATAAAAAAATAAAAGCTGGAGGCTGAAATGGTCACCCATTTGGAATTCAGGTACTTTCCAGCCTGTGATCCACCATCTGATGTGATTTAGTTTACAGTTCATGGTGGATTACATAGTCAGCTGATGGATTTCGGCCATCCTGCTTCAAATTTAAACCGGTATGACTCATAGGGCAAATGGGCTCCATTGCACCTGTCAATCTCCTGAATGTCTCTTTGACAGCTTTGTTTCCAGTACGTCATTAAAAGTATTTAATAGGCATCAGGGAACCCTGAATATTGTTTTCAAGTTGTGGTGCACAGTTGTCTGAATAAAATCTCATAAAGATAACTGCTCTCTTGAGAGGTACCTAATGCTGGGAAGGGAGGAAGGGAAGAGGACATCCAGCAGTGAGGTTGATGGACAATCACGATCAGGGCAACACTGGGATTTGGGACAGACTTTCCTGGAGAAAGGCTATATCAGGGGTCTCCAACCTTGGCAACTTGAAGACTTGTGGACTTTTAACTTCCCAAAGTCCATGGCTGGCTGAGGAATTCTGGGAGTTGAAGTCCATAAGTCTTAAAGTTGCCAAGGTTGGGAAACCCCTGGTCTGTGTGATTGGTTATTAACTATTTGACCCTGACTTGATCCATAATTAAAGAGGATATGAAATCTTGAATGAGCTACAGTGGGACAACATTTCTGTGGTTGGTAATAACGTTTGCTTGGTGCTGTTTTAGGATATTGTATGCATCCAACCATGGTAGTTTATAAACCACAATCTGTGACCTGGCATTTTGTTTGAACCAAGCCAGGTGTGTTTTATCTAATAAGTCATAATAAAATGAATCATAGTTTTGCATAATATGGGAACTCAAAAATATTTAGTCCTGGCTCAAAATCTAAATCCATTGATTTCAATTTTTTTTAAAAAAGGTCTTTATTAAACAGAAATGATTAATTTTCTTACGCTAATGAAGAGAAATATTTATTTGGAGGAAAAAAGATTGCCATTTCCATTAAAGGAGATCTATCTCAAAAAGCATTTGTTTACTGATGAGAGAAAAGAGCCCTGGAAAATGGACATATGAAGCATAGCAGTTAAGCAGAAAACATAAACAACTCACCATTTGCTAGGTCCATACTCTGCAAAGAGACCTCAAATTGTAATCAAATTTATTGTACCATTTAGAAACTGGATTTCTAAAATGATGATTTGTTCATTTATCTCTCATAAGTCTAAAGTAAACAGACTGCACTGCGGCTCAGTAAGATATGTGACCTAAGCTGGAGATCCTTATTTTAGATATTCCTGACTCAGTAAACAAATCAAGGATCAAAATTTCACAAAAGAATATTTTTAACAGGAGTGTACTCTTGGTCATTTGTCTTGGAGACTTCATTAAAGTTGGAAATTATGCACAGTTTGCATTTCTTCTTTACCTCAGCTGAAGATTTGCTTCTGTGGAACCTCAAACTTTCCAATGTATGAAATGCTATTCTTTTCGTTCAAGGGTTATGATGTGGTCTGCTCAAAATGTTGTCCCATCCATAACAGCTCCAAGGAATTAATCGACTTCTAATTTAAGAGTGCATACAAAAAATAATGAAAAGGGTTTATAGATACAGCGAGAGCAAGTTAGTTTCCAGACTCATAAATGCAACCACATCTCCTCCACACAGTTTTCTACTTTTTACGCCTCTGCTGAATTTCCAGAGGAAAAGCTGCTTTGAACATCACCTTCCTTATGAAGGTGGATTTGAGTCCCAGCTCTTATTTTTCGGAATGGTGCAACAAGTGGCTTCCATGGACAACATATGTGCAGAATCATAATTTGGCAATTGTGTCAGTCATTGTTTTGCAGCAAAGTGAAGATCTTTGATAAAACAAATTGTGTTGCCTCTGTACCCTTTGAGCTGATCTTTGGGTTTATGACACAATCTTAGTAGAGCACCCAGTAAGATCTGAAATAGGGTGTCAGAATAGGAAAGGATTTCCAGAGGAAAAAAATTGCAGACTACAGGAACCATTTGCACCATTCAGGTGACTCTGAGGACACAGACAAACCTCCAAGTAGCCTCAACGACCCTCTAAATGGACACAAATGACCAGCTGTCTGCAAGGAGTATAAATCCTTCCATTCCCCACCATCCAATCAGAACTGAAGAAGCTTCTTGGATGAGAAGTCTTCAAAAGAAAAAACAAGAAAGTCCAGTTGCCTCCTGCAAAAAGCACTTTTGGGACAACCAGGACTGGATACCTGAGAATCTCTACAAATTTTTTGTTAAAACAAAATTGTCCATTATTGAAACTCCTTAACATCATTTCAGTACTTTGACTGCCAGCGATAAGTCAGTGTCCACTCAGAGTGACCCCAGCAAGAATAAAGCTACTCACTGCCCTGCACAAATGCTTTCTGACTTTTGAAAAGCAACATGGGTAGGCTGTAAAGGTGTTTTCTTATTCTGAAGGAGATAACGCATTTGAAGAGAGTTCATAAAAAGGGGCAGTTTGATATATTGATTCTTGAATAAACAATGACATTTAGCATCATCATTAGCATTTCTTAATATAGACTACAGGAAAAGATTATCTTTTGCTGCAGATTGAATGGGTTGCTTAAGGAATGCATCAAGTGACCCTTGCAGCTCCTCTAAACACTATCAAACACAACCGAATTGTCAAGGCGAGCTGGCAATTAATTTTCATTAGGCAGGGATGTCATGAATGCAGGCTGCTGGAAGGAGATGAGGCTAAAGTCGGAGTGCCAGTGTTCAATCTTCCTTTTAACAATTATCATAAATCGATGTGATCCTTCCAGGTGTGCAGGAGGCAGTGACGGTGGGATTAACATAGATTAACAGAGTTGGAAGGGATCTTGGAGATCATCTAGTCAAACCCCCTCCCGCCCAAGCAGGAGATCCTACACCATTTCTGACAGATGGCAGTCCAGTCTCTTTTTGAAAGCTTCCAGGGATGAAGCTCCCACAACTTCCAAAGGCAACTTCTGTTCCACAGGTTGATTGTTCTCACTGTCAGGAAATTTCAGACACAATGGTCTTGGCTACCACTGGTGTCTCCATTCAGACTAAAATATTTAACAAATCCTGTCTTCTGAAGTGTAGAAGATGATAATCCATTGCATAAAGATAACCTTTGAAGAACGAGTGTCTGAAACAGCAACATATATCAACCCCATTTCAATTTTTCCAATTGTCTCAGAAACAGTTCTGGTTTAACTTTGAACATGCACCAAGTTTTTTTTTTTTTTCAGTCTAGGAATGTGTTTTGTTGCAAATTGTACTGGAACATTCAGGAAAGCGGAAGTATCCTTCTACAACAAGGGTCCCCAAACTTGGCAATTTTAAGACTTGTGGACTTCAACTCCCCGAATTCTGAACCTCTGTTCTCTAAGCATATTCCATCTCATTTAGAGGACGACAAACATCCGTGTCTCTCCTTATTTGCTCATCACACTCCATGCAGCTTTGTGAAATTTTCTTTGCTTCCATCTAAAATCCATTCACCTTCCACAGTTACCATTTTTCCCTCTGGGGTGAA
Source organism: Laticauda colubrina (assembly GCA_015471245.1). Classification (NCBI taxonomy): domain Eukaryota; kingdom Metazoa; phylum Chordata; class Lepidosauria; order Squamata; family Elapidae; genus Laticauda; species Laticauda colubrina. Next base: position 20,610,488 of record BLBF01000037.1, read on the forward strand.
ATGCAACATGGGTCAGTTTTCTGCAGAAGATCACATTCCAAACACCAAGTGCTCCAGGGAATTCTGGAATGTTCTGTTCCTCAAGACAATATCATTCTGGCCTTTATGTGTGTGGTCTCCCAGATCTCCCAGAAATAAATCTCCTGGAATATCTGTGGTATCTCCATGCGTGTTCTGAGTTCCCAGATTTTCCATCCCAGGAGTTGAAGCATTTTATTTACCTAACAGCTGATTCCACCTTGAGATTTTTTTTCCTTATATTTATTTGCATTTTTGTTAATTTCTAAAGGATAGTTAAAATCTTCTGCTATTTAAGCATGAAACAATCCTTTGTTTCAATCTGGGTCTTGTTTTACCCAGACAAAAGAAATTCAAGTGCTTTCTTAGCCAGAATAGGCAACTGATAGCTTTTATTGGTTATGTGCCCAATGAATGAATACCTGAAAATAATGTGTCTCTTTATAAAGATCAACAGAACATGTTAAATATATTGTCAGATAGTTAAAAATCATGTTCAGATTTAGCCAACAGCTCATTTCTAACAAAATTCAGAAAATTAAACTAATTATTTGAATTCTGTAGATTTAAACTAAATGTGTATAATAGAATGTTATGTCTTGCAGAAAGAGTGTTTATTTTGGCACTCTGTCATTTAGCATTTAAATTATGTACCACAAGAGTATAAATGCAAATATTGTTCCCTTTTACATTCAAATAAATTAATTCCAACTTTAGAGCAAAGGCTTAAAATAAACATTTATAATCACTGTTTGTCTTGATAATTCTTGTCTTTTGTGGCAATGTCTGAATGTTTTGTTTTTATAATAGGACCAATGATTCCATATGCTGGACAATTATCTAGAGAATATTATCCTTCACAGAACTTACTTTCTTTAGAGTTTCCTACTATCCTATTTTAATTGACTCTTAATTTATAGAAATACAGCACTTCTTCAAGTCAAGTCAATGTTTATTACAAAGACCAGAGCAAATTAAAAACACTCCAGGAATATCCAGTTTAAAATTCTAGAATAAAATAAGAAATAAGAACTAAAATCTAAATTAAAATCACAGTTTGGCATCCAATCTGTCAGTTGCACACAAACAAAATGCAGCATAATATAATATCAATCCTTAAACTAGTCATTCAATACTAAAATGTGAGAGAGTAATAATGCAAAAGGATTTGCTGCATTAATTGTGTAAAATAGCTACAATGTATTAATCATGTGTGACCAATGAACTCCCAGTGCTGCTGTGCAGAATCCAGGAAATTAAGGGTTCCTGAATATCTCTATAAAAAGAGCACCAAAGGGGTATCTATCCAATGGTCTCCACCTCTCCAGAAGCACTCAATCAAAGTCACAACCAGCAATCAAAGTCCAGCACTAGGACAGAGCCTTTCAATCAATGGTGTCTTTTCATATTTGCCATGCAGACGGAAGCACATTGTCAGCTTTGCAAGCCATATTGAGATCCAATGCTCCCACGCTGTCATAATTGAGCCTGGGAAAGTGGGAGGGAGGGATTCATTAGATATTCATCAATATCTAGTAAGACATAATAGCATTCTTTTTCTAATGCAAGGTCATGTTGTTTGGTGCATAAGCAAGAGGAAGTCTCTAGTTGGGATGGATGGTGATTGGCCCATGTGATGTGATGATGGGCGCAGGGGGTGGATTTGTAGTTTTTACTTATTGCAAGGAAGCCCAGAACTTTCAGATTCAGGATTCCCCATTTGTGCCAGTTATTATCTAAATAAAAAGGAACCCTTTGAGAAGACACCTGTCTCGGAGTTATTGGGCGGAATGGAGGGTTACTGGAACACATAGCACCATGCAAGAGAAAACACTTCTTAAATGTTGCCACCAGTGATTAAAGATGATTATTTCTAGGAAGATACAGCAGAAATTGTTCAGAAGACAAGAGATGGTTCCCATGTGAACTGGTAGAGGTGAAGGCATTCAGATGGGGAAAATATCAGGAAGCATGAGAGGAACTCAAAGCAGAGGTGGGATTCTATCAATTCGGCTGAACCGGTAGTCTGAAGATGTTCTGTTCTTTGGTTTGGCCCACCTGCCCACCTGGACTCTGGGCTGTCCTTTATTGTCTGCTTTTTCAACCTCAGCTGCTTTGCGAGGCAGGAGAAGATGAGAGGCTTGCAGGAGAAGATGATTTTCAAATGCTTGCACATGCACACAAAGCATGCGCTCACCGAACCGGTTATTACACAGGTTGAATCCTCCCTTGACTCAAAGCTAGGACTAGGACTAGACTTGTCTAGGTAGGACTAGACTTGTCAGAAATTATCCAATGAATGAGAATTGTGCAAACGTTGAGCCATCGCATCAAATGAAGATTGCCTGCCTCACTTTCTCTGGACTTTGTATTGGGGAGACCCATGGAGGGATGTGTTTTTGAGTGAAGTGTTTAGTTGAGAAAATAGACTGTAAGAATTGTAAGCCTGGTTTTGTAACCCTGGAGGGAATGTAATATTTTACTGGAAAGGAGCCTGAGTGGTTGTCTGGTAGCATTATGGGTAATGAGTGAATGTTTTTTAACTGGCCTTGTTTCCCACAGCCTTATAAGGGATGGTCAACTTCCCATCCCTACCTCTCCAAATTCAGATTTAAAATTCCTTCACCCAACATCGCTTCCAAAGATAAATCTGTGAGCAGCCTCTCCTCCTACTCTGGTTGTGACTTTGATTGCAAAGTGCATGGAGGAATTTTAAGCCCATAATAAGCACAACTTAGGAGAACAAACCCATCAGGACTGGATTCAGCAGTCCATCTGCATTTAAAAGACAAAGACTGCTCTTTTGAAGACAGCAAAGACCACATTTTGGACAGAAAGGACCACTGGTTTGAAAGAGGGGTCAAAAAGGCCATCTATGTAGAAATTGAACAACCCTCTCTCAACAGAGGGGGAGGATACAACACCATCTATCTCCAGTCTATAACACCGTCCTTTCAACACTTCCAAGAAGGCTCCACACCCATTTGCACCACTCAGGTGACCCTGATAACATAGATAAACATCCAGGTGGCCTCAATGACTCTCTTAAAAGGATGCAAATGACCAGCTGTGTGCAAGGAGTGTAAATCCTTTCATTCCCCACCATCCAGTCAGAGCTGAAGAAGCTTCTGGGATGAGAAGCAAAACTTCTTTAAAGAAAAAACAGTCCAGCTGCTTCTTGAAAAAGCACCTTTGGGACAATCAGGATCTGGATGGCTGAGAATTTCCATAGATATTAAGCCCATAATGCAGTTGCTCAGCAGAAACACTTGAGCAACACTAGAAAAATATTTTTTGAGTCTACTCCACAACATTCCTGAACACAAAGAAAGTGAAAATCACCAAGTGGCTAATATAAGGCGAACATTGCTCCATTGGAGAAGATCTGATTGATACCAGCACATAATGGTGTTTCAACTTGAAAAGCCAAAAATATAATCTATTTTAATACTGAGGGTTTATCCAGTCAAACCTCTGCATATGGCAACTCTGACCACAGTTCCCTTTGATTACAATGGGCTATTTGACCAATAATGGGTTCCATACAAGGCATGGCATGAAGCTGTCAAACTTCATCTTCCAAGTTTTATTTCCAAACCACAAACATGTTGAAGCAAACCATGCATGCTTATGAGAGGATTTATTCCTGAGGTAACTCTGAAAGTTTCAGACTGAAAAAAGTTGCAATCCTCAGGGCTGAGGTAGAAGCAAATTCATTGGCATAGCCCATCACCATTTCCGAATCTAACACAATGAATGTCATCAAGCAGCAGCTGCCAAGCTTGGCATGCAACTTATCAACCAAGAAACAACTTCTGGTTAGTTGGAGATCAATGGTCTTTAGAAAAAAGGACTCCTCTCACCAAATATAACCTGGATTTAGCACTGTCCTGCTAAAATTACAATCATGGTTAGTTTGTGGTTGTACTCTTGCCTCAAGTCACTGGTCATTACAACAATGCATGAATCGCAATATAATATCACACACCATTGACCAAATGTATCCCAGATGCTCTTTGGAGGTTATTCTAAACAGAATGCCAGCTATTGCTTTTGACATAATATCTTTGGCAGATTATATAAAGTTTTATCACATTTCTTAGTAGTTTACGCATCTTGCACTGTAACCGAACTACATAAATGTTCATTTTCTTCCAACAAAAAATTTGCTACATAATCCATACTCTTTAGCTCTGGTTCTCTGACAGTCCACAAATAACGGTTCTAACAGTGGTGCAGAAGAGAATATGGGTTAGCCCATAACTAGTCATGAAGCATTCAGCGGGTAATTAAAAAGCTGGAAAGAAATTTACTATCCTAGAAAAGTACATTATCTACATCTGGATAAGAAGGTATAACTGCCTATGCCATTTAGATTGGCAAGATATTTGACTCTGAAAGCCCCATGGCAAGAGAATATGTATTTCAGAATGTGGGTTGTAACATGAAATTAATTTTGTAAAAATTCTGATTTATCTGAGGAATTCATTTTTGTGGATGTCAAAATTAGAGTAAGACTTGGAGATTGCCAACAGTGGTATATCTTTTTTGGTTTTGTGGATAGACAATTCTAGCGTGTCATTACGTAAATCCTTTTTCATATTTACGGTACTTAGCTATATTCATTTGCTTATACTTTCAATACTTAGCATTCTCATTTCCTTTGATGTCATATCTGTGACCTCAATCTGTTACTTTTCAACTAAAGTCTGCCTTGAGAGAAAAGTAATCTATGGATTTTCCCTGCATTCAGAAGCAAAGTGCTAAGGGCGTCTCCAGTACATAGAAGAGATTGGTGCATACCTTTTGACAAGACCATCTTAGCTCACCAGATCAGACTAGACTTAATTCCTTGCTATGCCATGTTCTCTAGCCACAAAAATTCCCAATGGCTTTTCACGATGCTGTTAAAAAACAAACCAAAACAACTTTTCCCCTCCCCTATTTTTCATCACAACTTGGTTGCTTCCAGTTTGTTGTTTATTCATCAATATCTGTCACACCAACCGGCTGTTGTCACACCGTCAGATATGTAAAGAGCAATTAAGGTTTTAATTAAATATGAATATAGATTTTTGCATCTGTTGTAACACCTCCAAGGCTGGCTTTTTGATAAACGTGCAAGTAATGTAGGCATTTAATCATCACATTTTATGATTCCATTTTCCAGCTGTGAAGGAGGTTAGCTAACAATCCAATGCTTGGTTTTCTAATGGAGCAAAAAAAAAAAAAAAGGAATTAATCCCAAAGAAACTTGAAATTGTTAATGGAAGCTGCCCCGATCATAAATTTATGGTTTGGAAAAGAACGCCAATGAAGCAGGTTAGAGAAAGTAGCTAGTACTACAAAAACATTTGATATTTAAACATTAAAAAATAAAATAAAGCAAGCTAGACGTCCCCTGCCCATGTTAGGAGAAAAATTAATAGAGTAATGCATTGTTGAACAATGCCAAGATTTCATGGGTACCCAACATTTGCCATTAGGCTACAAGTCTTCATCAGCTTATGACCAGAACTAAAACTGCTTCTGATGCCAGTCAGCAAATCTGTCTTAATCATGCGCCTTAGTAAGACCACACTTGGAATATTGCATCCAATTCTGGTTGCCCCAATATAAAAAAGATATTGAGACTCTAGAAAGAGTGCAGAGAAAAGCAACAAGAATGACTAGAGGGCTGAAGGTTAAAACATATGAAAGATCATTGCAGGAATTGGGTATATCTAGTCTGATGAAAGGAAGGGCTAGGGAAGACAGGATAGCAGAGTTCCAATATTTGAGGGGCTCTAAAAGAAGAGGGGATCAAACTGTTTTCCAAAATACCAAAAGGCAGGACAAGAAACCATGGATGGAAACTAACCAAGAAGAAAAGCAACCTAGAACTAAGGAGAAAGTTCCTAACAGTGAGAACAAAAAACCAGTGAACAGCTTGCCTCGAGAAGGGAGTGGACAGCCACTTGTCTGAAATGGTATAGGGTCTCCTGCTTGAGCAGGGGGTTCGACAAGAAGACCTCCGAGGTCCCTTCCAACTCTGTTATTCTATGTTCTATGATGCCATGACTCAAAAATCAATCTGTGTTAACCCTTAAGTTTTGCAATACATTTCCTACATTTTTTCTAACTGCCAGTAATCCAGAAGAGAATCATTGGAAACAGGTATGATTAATCATGGTTTAGAGTCCATATAAGCTATATTAGCAAAGTATCCATGGAATGAAACTTGGGTGCAGACTAAATCAGGAAGATGCCGGATATTAATAATTATCATTTCCATTCTGATTAGGAGAAGGGCTGAAAGGTCTTTCTTTTCTCTTCCCCCTTCTATGTGGTTGGATTTTTTTTTAATTGCTCCCTGGTGTTATGTTGGTATATCATTTTGTTATAATGCCTTGGACTAAACCTTTAAATACTCTCACTGGTAAGGTTATTGCTTCCAAATCCAAAGGTTCCTGTTGAGGACAGAGCAATAGAGAGCCTCTTCAAATGATTTGGTCTGCAGTTCTGGCTGACGTTTCAGACAAAATACCTGAAGACAAAGAAGGCTGATTAAGTGGGATGATCAGGTGCATCCATCAGAGGAAGAGGAGGATTGAGCAATGAAGGCCTTTTGACTAGAAGGATATAAGAGGGTCCACAACCTGAAGAGGGAGGTCCTTGAACCTAACCCTAACCTTGCTAGCTGATTGACCCAGCTTGTCACAAAGCCACACAATTTCTGCCTGGCCATCCACAATGTCTTTGCTAGTGTGTGCTGACCATTTCCTTGAAGTCTGAACCTTGCTGGACTCTTACCTCCCTTCCCCTGCCTTTGACTGAAACTATTTCTTGTCTGTAAGATTCTCAACTGATTTATGACTATGCAATTAACTTCTTGCGAATGTTTTCATGCTAGCTTTAGGCCACAAGTAGGACAGGCAGTTGGATGAATAATTAAGCCATTAATCACTTTTATTAAATCGTATGTCAGAACTGAATACAATATCTCCATTTATTCCCCATTAACCTTCCTTCTGTTACCTTTACTCATATCTAAGCGCCATGTCATACGGGGAGATGAATGAGGGTGAATGAAGTATTCCACCTGTAATGTGCATAAAATAATCAGCACCACAACTACTAAACATAAAGTAGGTGTGAAGAGGCATATCTTTCTGAAGGAAGATGTCTCTCTGCTCTCTGCTCTTAAGTTTGGGGAAATGCTTGTTCTAATTCAACACCCCAAAGTATGTTAGCCTGTTCAGAGATTTTCATAATGCAAGATGGCTGCCAGGGCTCTACCCTAGAGTAGCCATGCTTGCTGAAACTAGGAACAACTCGGTACTCTGATTGTCCACATGACACTCGCCTGACTTTTTGCAACAGCTAAGATTTACAATCATGCTGTAGAAGTTCCGGTTTACAAGGCTACATAAAAGATGGCTTCCTAATCATTCCAAATGTTCTGTAAAGCTTTCCTGTTCTTTAATAAAAGAAAATCATGAAAGTTGCATGCTGCTTATCTAGAGATTGGCCAGCTGCTTGCTGGCCATGTGTTGATTGTAAACAATCTTTGCCAAGGTGCTTACGTTCTCCCAACTGGGCAGCTCCTCCCAAGCATTCCTAAATGAAGGAAGGAATTCCTGACAGAGAGCCACCATCTTGGGTAGTAAACAGATGTGTAGGGTGTGTTTTATAGAAGAGGAAAGAAGCTTTTTCAAAGCATTGGCCCAGGTAGCAATGCAGCAATTCACTTTTTGACAAGATACATGTACTCTTAATGCAGCCTCATTTGCCAAGATCCATTTTTGTAGGCCTGAGATTTCTGCAATCTGTTTCCTTGAGTTTATGGTTTGTTCTTGCCTCGTAACAGAGTCCATATGGTTGCCTGTTTGAAGTGTGCTTCGTATTCCATTAGGGACTTCTTTTTTTTTTACTTCTCAATCTGATTTTGATAAGGCCTTGGTTTCCCTGACCAGCTGAGCTTGTGCAAATGCAGAGCAGGGTAATTCTCTAATAAATTAACTTGGCAGTAAAGGTTTACCAGAGCAATTTTGGCTTATTGGAACAACATTTTCTTTTATGTTACCTTGTAAAGCTAAAGTGAGGGAGAAGTATGCTGTGATTGGAGCACTAAACAAAATACAGAGTCAGCCAAATGCATTCTGATTAAGTGTATCCACTGTGGTCCCAGGATTAGGTAATAGTAGACATACTTTGGAAATCAAAATCTTCTGAGAACACTTTACTAAAGTGATGAATATCTGCAGATTTCCAACTGTTTTCCCTTTCTTGTCATGTAATAATTCAATCACACATAAGCTCACCTACATCGTAAGTTGTGCGGCATATATAACATTAATGACCACTTTGTAGTATTACTTGAATATCCTTTTATCAGCTTCCTTTCCAATTTATAATTCCATATTCAAGTGCAATTTGTTACACTTGGCAACCTTCCCACACTAAGTAACACTCAGATCTCCCTTACAATCTCTGAGAGGCTAAACATATCTGTTCAAAAATGAAATAATCACACTTTTTAGACTCAGGTGCAGGCCCAGAATATCTCGAGGGTTTGTTTAAGAAAAATAGAGCAAGGTGACACCATTGAAGGTCCATGTTCTTCATGTGCATTGCGTGGGGGGCGAAGAGAATGGAACTTTCAAAGACAGCAACATGATTTTTGCATGACACACACTGGACATTCCAGTGAAAAGCACTTTATTTATAGTGGTTATTGTTGTGTGTAAGAATTAGAATACTCCAAATACTTTAATCTGATTGGCCGAACAGGCCGCAATAGGATTGGTTAATAAAGTACCATTACAATTGGCCCGCCTGACAGCGGGAAGTCTTAAAGAGCTGTCATTGGCCTCAAGCCGCGAACAGCCGCTATAAAAAGGGGTGCCGCAGCTCCGACAATGTTCTGTTATGAAGTCACTGAGTTGGTTTGTAATAAAGACCTGTTTGATGAACACCGGTCTCGAGTACTTCTATTCTCAGGACAGAACACTGGCGATGAAGGTGGGATCATTGTAGAAGAGCGAGACCGAAGCACGCAGCAACAAGAACCGAGCAACCAAAATGGCCGGTAACAATGCGCCGCCCGCACTGTTCAACCCAGCCAAAGAAGATTGGGAGTCATACACTGACCGTTTCCTGATGTTTTTAGAAAGCAATGAGCTACAAAGAATAACCGACCAGAGGAAGAGAGCCGTATTCTTCACGCATTGTGGCCCTACCGTTTTCAAGATGGCCAAGGCATTAGCCAAACCATGGGACATAAAACAAATGGCATGGCCAGAATTAAACCGAATGCTACAAGCCCATTATGTGCCTGTGGTCTCCAATCTTATTAAAAGACACAAATTCTATAAGCGGGATCAACGAGAAGACGAGAGCATTGGAGATTTTGTAGCAGCCCTAAGAAATATCGGAGGAGCCCACAAGTTTCTCAACATGGACGAAGTCATGAGAGACTGTGTGGTCCTCGGATTGAAGGATGCTACACTCCAATGCAAGCTACTAAACAGACCGTGTTACTAAACAAGCTACTAAACAGCTACTAAACAGACAGTGGCTGAGGCCATTGCAGAAGCCACCGCTGTTGAAGCAGCCAAGAAATCTGCAGCCACCATGCGCCAAATAAACTCAACAGATCCAGAACCACAAAACCAAGCTCGAGAGAAGAAGGCGGAAGGAACACAAAAACAACCCACAGCGACTGCCCACCATGAAGACCTCGACTTCCCAAGCAACACCGATGATGACAATGAAGACATACATAGGCTTCAGTTGGAAAGAAAATGGCGAGAAAAAAGAGGAAGGAGGCAAGAATTCCAGTGTGCTGGATGTGGAGGGGACCACCCGTGCTCTGAATGCAGATTCCTAGATGCCATTTGCAGATTTTGTGAGAAACAGGGGCACATTGCAAGGGTCTGCTGGAACAAAAAGAGCTATAGTCCAAAAAGACACAGCAGCACCCACCCACCCCCCAGAAACAGAAATAGACAAGCCAGAAGCCGATGGAGCCGAGAGAACAGAAGCCGGCAAATGAACGACAGAGAAGAAATACACCAAACAATAATCATAGGAAATGCCAGGTCAGCAAACACAAAAAAGGTCTGAATAAACATAAAAATCAAAGGAAAGCCCTGTGAAATGGAAGTAGACTCCAGATCATACCTGTCAACGGTATCATGGAACACCATCAGAAATCTGATACCAGACATTAAGTGAAGAGAACTGGAACAGCAAAGCCTAAAACTCAAAGATTACCAGGGAAAACGAATCCCGGTAGTGGGTCTTGGACATTTCCTAATAGAATTCAAAAACCACTCTGACGTACTTCCTCTGACAATCATCGACCATGATCGCCCTAGCCTGCTGGGAATCAAATGGTTTGCACCCCTGGGAATCGGAGTGACCGGAATCAACAGCGTCACCGAGATCGATTGGGAGGAGAGCCTGCTCAAAGAGTTCCGGGACATATTTGATGGGACCTAGGCAAGTACAAGGGGACCCCTATAACATTCAGCCTAGACCCTAAGATAGCTCCCATCAGGCTCAAAGCCAGACACGTTCCCTTTGCCTTAAAGCCGAAAATAGATGAGCAGCTTAACAAACTCATCGCACAAGGGATGTTAGAGCCAATCAACCATGCCAGGTGGGAAACTCCCATTGTGACTCCTGTCAAACCAGATGGGTCAATACGCATCTGTGGTGACTATAAGACCACCCTAACAAACAACCACTAACAAAAGCCCAGCAGAACTCCTCATGGGCAGAAAATTGTGTTCCTACCGAGATAGATTACACCCCACCTACACCTTTGAAAAAACCCCTGACTCCTCAAGTAAATACTGCTCCTTTACCACTGGAGACCTAGTCTACGGCAAAAATCTTACTGGGGACCCATTATGGCTTCCAGCCACAATTTCATTTACAGGGCTCCGGTCATACCAACTTGAACTAGACGATGGCAGAACATGGAAATGACACATCAACCAGCTTCGCTCTAGGACATTGGAACGCAACATTAACCTACCAAGCTCTGAAACAAGGCCGCAAGTACCACTCCCAACAAACAATCCAAAAACAACCAAGGAGGGGGGGGGGACACAAAATAATAAAAAAAGGGAGAGAAGAACCACCAATAACATAACAAAAGACACAACACAAACCCGAATTAGAACCCCCGGCAAGACAAAAAGAGAACTTACCCATAGACGACTTCCGGAGAAAAGAACCGGTAGCAGGGAAGCGAGGCGAGGCCTTCCAGGAAGGAGGCAGCCAGGCCAGCTCAACCAATCTGGACAGACCAGGAGGGAGCAGCAGAGCCAACTCAACCAGCCCAAGAGATACAGGCGGGAGTGGCAAGGCTGACTCACCCTTCCAGGAGGTTCCATGGAGAAGACGCAGAGAAAAGGCGATCCTGACCGAACCGATGGAAGACCACACTGAGACTGAGCTGCGCAGGTCAAGTAGGACCTGCAAAAGCCCCACCTATCTGCGTGACGAAGTAGGAACGCACGTTGGACGAAACCAAAAAGGGAGGGGTGTTGTGTATAAGAATTAGAATACTCCAAATACTTTAATCTGATTAGCTGAGCAGGCTGCAATAGGATTGGTTAATAAAGTACCATTACAATTGGCCCACCTGATGGCGGGAAATCTTAAAGAGCTCTCATTAGCCGCAAACAGCGAGCAACTGCTATAAAAAGGGCTGCCGCAGCTCCGAAAATGTTCTGTTACGAAGTCACTGAGTTGGTTTATAATAAAGAGCTGTTTGATGAACACCGGTCTCAAGTACTTCTATTCCCAGAACAGAACAGTTACTTTTACGACTAACTCTACTTCATCAAAACCAGAGGTGGGATTCAGCAGGTTCTGACTGGTTCCAGTGAACCCGTAGCGGAAATTTTGAATCGTTGGGAGAACCGGCCAATCCCACCTCTCACTGGCCCCTCCCATTGAGTCCCAGGTGATTGGCTGGGTCTCCTTTGGTTGCCCTGCACAGGAGAACAGAGCTGGAAAGCAGGTTAGTGGGGTGGGGTGGGAAGGGGGATTTTGCAGGGTTCTTCCCCTGCCATGCCCATCAAGCCACACCCACCAAGCCAAGCCATACCCATCAAGCCATGTCATGCCCACAGAACCAGTAGTAAAAAATTTTTTGAATCCCATCACTGATCAGAATTTAAGAGAACTTAAAACTTTCTCTGAATTCTCTGTTCAGAGTGGCAAACAAGAACACAAGTGTTTTACCTTCCAAATAATTTTTCTTTTCCTCAACATTTAAGAATATTTTCGGGTCAGGCCCAATGCTTTTCTAAATCTGTGGGTCATGAAACGGGGTAGAAGTTGTCTATCAATCCATGAAAAGGTGAGGCCCTACATAGCACTTCACATGAGGATGATTCATTTTCCTTGAGGTCTAATGGGAGGCTAAGGCTTCCATGTCTGAGATACAACATTCCCCATCTCAGTCTCTCTTTTCTTAAATCTAACAGTCACCCAGATTTTTGCAGCCTGATAGGGTAGCCTTAAGCCGGGTTGCTTCAGCTCTGAATCTTTTCAAGTAGGGAGCCACTTGGAAAAGACTTTTCCCAGATTACATAAATTACTTAAAACACCTTGTTAGGGAAAGAGATACTTAGCATTTGCTCAATTATTATTCAGTTATGGCTTCATACTTAAGCATTCAAATGTCCTTGGCCTGATTTCAGCTCAGAAATTTAGTTAATACTTGAATAGGCATATAGATCAACCAGATGTAGGCTTGGCCAAGAGAAGTTTAAAAAATTCTGGAAGAATGTATGACAAGCCATTTCCAAATTGTCAAAAAAAAAAAAAGGGGGGGGGGCACAACATTCTAACAATAACAAAACATTCTGTTTTTTGCCCATGAGTTGAATTTAACTTGAGCTGAATTCCGACGCAAGAGTTGAATTTAACTTGAGTTCATCTTTAACTTTTCTTAAAGTTATTCTACTGAAATAACTGTCACAATCTATTGTTAAGTAGTGAATATTTGCATATTTCTGAACATTTCTAGACTGTCCCTCAAGCAATAATTCTTTCTCTTGGGTGGATGCATGCATTTGCTTACTTTTTTTTCAAGAAATTCATGTTCCCTTGTAAGATTGCGTACCTCTGTGTGTCCTGACTGAGCTACAATCTCATTTAAATTCCAATGATGGGTTGGAATTTAAAGTTAAATAATCACTAATTATTAACAATAAAATGAGCATACATGAATCCAGGAAGTTTTTGAGTCAGTAGAGCTTTTATATAAGGAGGATTTGGACTCAAGCTGTAAGCTGACCTCCCCACTGGTCCCTCCCAAACATGCCTTCCAGTTCTTCTAAAAGGCATCCTAAAACTTAGCTAAAGTCATGGAGGTGTCTTCTTTGGTGATTTTGGTCCTTGGTACAGATGTTCAAGGGATATGGTGGCTCAGTGGCTAAGATGCTGAGCTTGTCAATCAGAAAGGTCAGCAGTTTGGTGGTTTGAATCCCTAGCACTGCGTAATGGAGTGAGCTCCTATTCCTTGTCCCAGCTCCTGCCAACCTAGCAGTTCAAAAGCATGAAAAACTGCAAGTAGAAAAATAGGGACCCTTTTGCTGGGAAGGGAACGGCCTTCCATGCACCTTCAATGTTTTGTCATGCTGGTCACATGACCATGGAGACGTCTTCGGACAACATTGGCTCTTGTTTGGCTTTGTAATAGAGATGAGCAGCGCCCCCTAGAGCCGGAAATGACTGGCACGTATATGCGAGGATAACTTTTACCTTACATATGTTCACATTCGCTAGGGCCCCATGCATTTTATCTTTCAGTAGGTGGCAGGACTTACCTCTCCTTGACTTATTTTATTGATTGATTGATTGATTGATTGATTGATTTTGTCAAGCAATTATTAGATAACAGATATAAGTATAAACATGGTTATGAATACAAGAAATGGATACAAATAAGAAAAAAAAGAAACTAGAGGACAGGGATAGAAGGCACGTTGGTGTGCTTATGCATGCCCCTTACTTATTTCAAAAGGATTAGGATCAGAACCAGGATAGTACTTACAAGGAAGCCTACACACTGAGTTGTAGACTAGAAACAGAAAAAAAGGATACTCTGGAATAAGGCAATGGCAAGCCAGTTTCATATTTATGGTTGACAAATCCATGTAGCAGCCAGGAGTCAATCTTAATAATAATATCATCACACAGATTTAATGTATTCTATTTATTTGACTGAAGAAATGCAGGGCACACATCCTGTCTTTCTTTGGAGCTGCAATTAATTCAGAAAGTTCCTCATTCTCTTCTTTTCCTTACTTTTTTTTTTTACTGTATCTATATCTCGAATCTGTATTAAAAGCAGACATCAACATTCTTCAAATACTGCAACATCTTTCACAAATCCTTATATGAAAGCAAAAGACATAAGGAGAAAGGACAAAATATTATGTGAATATTAAGGATCATTTGAAGCACAGGGCCTTGTTTTTGTAGTATTTTTCATTCTTACAATTAGTTTTTTCCAGTCTGGTTCCTTTCAAACAGACCCCACGCACCATCAGATTATCTTGTCTGGGTGTAGTCATAAGCCCAAATTCAAAAGTAAGTATGACTGGATTCAATAAAAATATACTGCACCCCCAGATCCATGCAAAAAAAGTACAATAAAAAGAATCATCCTTAATAAGATTTTTTGCTTACTTACACATTTGTCCACCTGTTATTGGTGTATCTAGGAATGTTCTACAAGTTATAGTTTAAAAAGTCAAGAATATGGTTACAATTGTGCAACTAAAGCTCTACCTATTTCTTACACATAACACAACTCACATAAAAGCAGGCAGATTGCCTCATCGGGCATATTGTTTATAACCATATTTTGGCATATTGCAAAATTTATACCTGTTCTTATTGCACTCCTGATCAAGTGGATCTTCTCATATTTCCATTTGCAGGATCCTTGTACTAGATTGGTAAGTCCAGATGTGAGGATGCAGGGAAGGACAATTCTTAGGCGGAATAAAGATTGCCATGACCTAAAGATGAACCAAAATGCTCAGAGGCTCAGGGCCAGGACAAGAACGGACAAAGGTCCATTGACTGAAAGGCCTGGGATTGAAACCCTGAGGCTGAAACACCATAGGCAGATGGGCAAATATAGGACTTCTCTCCTTTCTAGAGTAAAAGAACTCATCTATCAGGTGAGTTTTGTGCCCATGACAATTTGGTGTTCGTTAGCTACATAAACTGCCAGACTTCATTGAGGTTGAGGCCAATTGTCATTGGCATACTCAGTTTTGCCCTGGTTCAAATGTGACAAATATGTGGCAGCTGGCATTTATCCTGCTGGAAGGGAAATAGTGGGAGGGATTGGGAAAGTCTTGTTTTGGTGGCCTCCCAATGCATCCTCCCTTCCAACCACTGGGCCCAAGAGAGTTGAAGGGAAGTCCTGCCATGGATTAAGCTGGTTGGTCTCCTTTGTTATTTGGCCTCTGAAGGTAGCAGGGAGTCAAATGATTCTGCTCCAGAGAGAGAAGGTCCATTGGTCAAAAGCAGCCAAATTCTTTGCCTTGTAAGTTCTCATGGCAGAGGGAGAATTCAGAAAAGAGCTTCTTTCTTGCCATATGCTACGTATTGGACCTGGGATCTTTTGCGTGTGAAGCCAACTCACCAACACCAACTCACCTCAGATGCAACAATATGTGTTATTGAACTATCACAAGGATTGAAGGGCAGCAAAATCAGCTCTCCCAATTCTCCAGCTGAGCCTAAACTTCTGGGTTTTCTTGGTGTCTTTCCAATACATTTCATTTTTCTTCTTCTGACAATATGCCTAAAGGCAAAACATTAACTCTAACATGGTGCTTCCTTGCTGCTGTTCAGCAGGAACCTTGCAACCTTTTCCTCCAGTTTACAAGCTTCGGTGTTTGTTTTGGATGGGATCCTGTGCAAAAACATACAAGGTAAGTAAAAACAAACACCCATTCAGGACCAAACAATGCCTCAACTACAAAGAACATGACCCCTTCATGGGAAGGGGAGGCTGATTGGCTCCAGATGCATTCACAACATCTCACCATTTACAATAAGCCCTTTGAGGACCACAGAGAGAATATATATGACAAAATAAAATATAACAGGGAGAAATGGGGATAATTCAGAAGCTGAATCACTTTGAGTTGTATCTGATATATTCCAAGTCTTAATTTATTTGTGGAATTATTATTGTTGTGTCTGATTCTATAATCCAATTAGAGAGGGCTTTAAAACACTGTGAAGTGGGATATAAGTCTAAGTGCCATTGCTAAGTGTTATTCGTTTAATTGTTACATTATCCATAGACCTCCAACCTTTCTTTGTTCCATCTTCCATCTTTAGGGAAATTTTCCAAATTAGACAGCCAATGGCTACTAGGAACAATTAGTTGGACTGAAAACATTGACAATATCCTATAGTCTGTTCAAGCAGGGTGAAACAGTCTTTGATGTTAACCCTCCCTCTCCTTGGTAAACTGCTTCTCTGAAGAACATCTGAAAAGCTCTGCTATTTACTTCCCAAACAAGCTATCAACAGCCCAACCAAAGAATCTCTTGAAACCACCCCTACAAACATTGATTGGGCATGCCACCAGAATACAAACTGAGAGCAAACCCCACTCCTTTCTAGCACTGATGATGTTCCCTAGTTTAGTGATGAAACATCTGCAAAAAGACAAAGTCAGAGGTCACCAGAATTCCTTGAGTCGCCATGTGCAAATAGGCGGCAATATAAATTCAATAAATAAATGATAATAAGTTCAACCCTGAGCTACAAATATCCTCCTTTATCTGCCATTTACCTCACAGAATTGAATTTATCCTGATGTCAAGATTGAACCTCCTTTCTCAAAAGTTCTGGTTCTGCCTGCTGGATTACTAGAAAAGAAGTCTATTCCTTCTTTTCCATTTGGTCCTCTTTTCTGTAAACCAAACCTATCCAGATCCTTTAACTGTTCCTTTCAAAGCTTGGTTACCAGATTCTTCATCCTACCTGCCTACCTGAACTTGCTCCAAAGTGCCAGGATCTCTTCTGAATTGTGGCACTATCTTCAGTTCAGTCTCGATCTTGCCAGAATGCATGCCTTTTCCATAACATCTTTTAGTCTATTTTTAGAGGCAGACAAAATTAACTGCTGGCTCCATTGTTCAATAATATCCCCCAATATGCCCATTTTAAAAATAAATTTTATTGCATTTAAAATAACAACAGAAAATATTTAAAAGGGACAAACACAAAAATACATACACAATAAAAAATACGCAACTGCTTAAAAATAAGTGAAAAGGTACAACATAAAAACAAAATACAAAGTGTGATATGTCATTAGAGTAATCTCTCTTATGTTGAGGCAGGTAAACTTCTCTCAACAATGAAACTATTATATACAGTGTAGGGTAGCTGAATTTTGTAGGCTTGCAAAAAATATCAAATGCAAGTCTAAACGCAGGGTTTCTGTCAAAAATATATGTTTTTATATAATCTGGTGATTGAGATTCCATGTTGATTGGCTGAGCCATACAGTCATTAATGTTTCATTTTTCTCTTCCAAGACAGAACATCTTCTCTTTTTCATCAGTCTCCAATCTCATCTCTTACTTGGCTTCATTTAAAATGCTGGCAATCTCTCTTCGTCTGTATTTTTTTTCCCCTTGAGCACTCTGTGTTTAATCCTGGCCCCATAACATAGTTTACCTTTTTACTTTCATACCTTTTGCTTTGCTTTAGGAAAATTTCCAACAAAATGTGAATTCTTCTCCAGAACCCAATCATATTCAGACAACACATTTAGTTTGGCTGCTAAATTAACTTGATTTTTGATTCACACAATACACCATGAAACAGCTAAGGTTCATGTATAATATTCTCACTGACAAAACTAATGAACAGGAAGGGCAATTAAATAGGTCCTGTCATGGCTGCTGTCCTTGCCTGGTTGAGAGTGCCATGTGAACAGAGCTGCTGCTTGATTCAGTGGAGCAGGCACTGCTAAGCCACAATGGGTGGATAACTCTGGGGAGGGAGGCTCCATGTTTTGAAGGCCATTCAAGGTCTGAAGGATACAACACCTTCTCCTTCAGCGGGGCTACCTTTGTTTCTCTTGGATAGGAGAAGCCTCTGGATAGGAGAAGCCTTGTTTCCTCTGACACTTCCTGGCCAGCATGGAAAGGGAAGATCCAGGATGCAAGTGTGAAGATTGAACGAAAGAGGAGGAAGGTCAGAGGTATCACCTCCCATCCTTCCGTGCCCAGAGAAGAAGACATTCTGTTTTACCTCAGCAGCACTTTTTAAAATCCCCTGGAATTACAAAAAGGCTGGGATTAAATTTCAGCAGCCAAGTGTCCTTCTCAAGTGTCAGACTCTGCTGGGTTAGTAGATCTGGCAGAAGCGCTCCAGACCTTCATAGCCAACCCTCTGGGTGAGGACATGGTGGCCCAGGCCTCGTAAAGTGAGGTTTCATTAATGTGACAACAGATTCAGAGTATTGGTCAAGAGGAAGAAGGCAGCCATATCACTGAAGATTCAGTTCTTAAAATGAGAAGAATTGTGTGTTTATGCATCCAACTGATGAGAGAAGGCCCTGTGATCACATTGCCACACTCCCATCTACCCCCAGCCACATGAACTAGGTCCCTTCAAAGCCCATTATTCTATTATTCCATTCATTTTGCTTTTTTATGAAGCCACATTAACAGAACCTTGCAAATCTGAAATTATACCTCTCCCTGTCCTGCCACCTTTACAGACCAAAAAAACTGACTGAGGAAGGTCTTTTCTGGGCCTCTTGTCCCATCCTTCCTCCTCCTGGGAGCTCAGCTACGCTTCATCTGTCCACCCACTAGTTGCCTCTCTCTGCCCTGCCTCCCAAGGTCATTCCAAGAGGCTATTATGCTCACTTCTGCCCTAGAAGAAATGCAAGCAATGAAAACAAGTTTCTTCTGAGTTGTAACTTCCCACTTTTAATGGGGATGGATTGCACCATCCCAAAAATCTGTCATTTTTCCATCCAGGATTCTGGGTAGAAATATTCCCTGGATAAACCATCTTATTTTACAGTATCAGTTAAGGGCATGAAACAGACCTTCAGGTCACTGTTTGAAATGTAGACTCAGAGAGACATGACATGAAATAGAAATAGAATAGCAGAGTTGGAAAGGACCATGACTAGAGGTCTTCTAGTCCAACCCCCTGCCTAGGCAGGATACCCTACACCACTTCAGACAAATGGTTATCCAACCTCTTCTTAAAAACTTCCAGTTTTGGAGCATTTACAACTTCTGGAGGCAAGTTGTTCCACTGGTAAAATATTCTAACTTGTTAGGAAATTCTCCTTAGTTCTAGGTTGCTCCCCTCCTGGATGAGTTTCCACCCATTGCTTTTTGTCATGCCCTAGGGTGCTCCCTCTTCTTTATGGCTTGACTCTCTTCTTTGGGGCAGCCCTTGAGATATTGGAAGACTGCTATCATGTATCTCCAAGTACTTCTTTTCATTCAACTAGACATACCCAATCCCTGCAACCGTTCTTACTGTGCTGTTGATTGCCTTTGAGTTTTTGCTGTAGCACTTCATCCACCGGCTTCAGCTCACACTAATATTAGCATGGATATTGCTATTAAGCCAGAATTGCAATAACGGATGGGTGACAGCCTGGTTCCCATACGGCTGACATCTCAGTAGCTTGACATATTATGCCTACATCTTTATTCGCCTGGAATCTCAGTGGGGCTTCATGAAGCTGCCTTTCATAGTTCACTCAGCTGTTAATCAGCATCAGGGTGACCCTGGCCAAGTAGTTGGCAGCTGCTATGATCAGCCTCTCCAGGAATAGCGCCTGTGTATCCATCTGTCCGTCCATCTGTGGCTCTGCTCAGACTTGCCATGGCCGGGTGAGAAAATGCCAGCAAGCCTTATGTCAGTGCCCTGCTTCAAAGACTTCAAAGTCAACAACACTGGCCCTTGTAGAATGAACAGGATAGGCCTATGAGGAAGCTTCACCCTCTGCCTTAGCAGCCTTCAGAGTAGCCTGACATACCTGACATATAGTTCAGGGAGCTGAAGAAATAAGGTGCAGAAGAACACCATGTATCTTCACACTCATCCTTGGGCTAAACCTGAAGGCCCTGTCCCACTGGCCGACGAAATGTATGCATAAAGGACACAGTGGACGAGCAAAATTTTGGGGATGGCTCCATCCATTGTCATCCGCTCCCAAAAGTGGTGAAAATTTGCATAAACAGAATGGAAAAGAATGGAAAAAAACAGAAAAGAACGGAAAAGAATGGACAGGGGTAGGATGTAGCGGGGATGTTAAATGGATGTTCATAGGAAGCCTAGCGGATGACAGCGGATGGAAGTGGATGACACATCTGAAGGGGTTCCAGGGGAGAATTTCAAAGCGGACACATAGCGGAAGGGGCGGATACATAGCGGATGAAGCGGATGCATCACGGACGCCTATAGGAAACAAAGCGGATGCCGAGCAGATGTATATCGGATGCAAAGCGTTCATTGCGTATGCGGGGAGTATGAATTGCGTCAGCTCCGTGGATATAAAAAGGATGCAGCTTGCACGCAGTCAGCATTCAGAGGAAAGATGTGCTGCACATACATCTTCGAATAACACTATTGTTCGTCAGTCAGGGAAGAAGAGAAAGCCCGTGCCTACTCATGCCAGCCCTGGCAAGAAGGACAGAACCAGCATCCCACCCCCTGGCATTGACTCTGAAGCTGCTGGTGCTTCTCCTGCTGCTGCTGCTACTGGTGCTGCTGGTGTTGCTGCTGGTGGTGCTTCTCCTGCTGCTGCTGGTGCTGCTGCTGGTGCTGCTGCTGCTGGTGCTGCTGCTGCTACTGCTTCTGCTACTGCTACTGCTGCTGCTGTGGTGGACCAGCCCCAAGGCCGTCAAAACCCTGCTGGTGAAGGCCCCGCCAGAGGGAGGAAGAGGCAAGGGAAGGAGAAGGGAGAGACGAAACAGTACACCATTTCCGAGGAGCATGAGGAGGAGGTGCTGGAATGGCTGAGGGAGAACGAGTACCTCTGGAGGAAGGACCACAGACTCTATCGCGACACCAAGAAAAAACAGGCAGCTTGGAGAGACAAGGCAGAGAGCCTGGGCTACACTGCAGATGTACTCCTGGGATGGTGGAAACACATGCACACCTGGTATGGCAAGCTACACCTCAAAAAATCTGGGCAGGCCACTGTCAAGCTCACTGAACGGGAGATGTACGTCATGGCCAAGTGCAGTTTCCTGGAGGGTGAGGTCCGCCACCGAGGAGCAGCCCCTCTGACAACCCTCTCCCTCAGACAGGCCACAGACAGCCAGTCCTCTTCCAGCCAGGAGCCAGCTACACTGTCCAGGCAGGTGTCTTCAGAGGGCCCCATGGTAGAGACCCCCCCGACAGCTGCACACCCCATGCTGGAGAACTTGGAGAATCCCCTGCCACAAATGGAGGAAGAAGCAGCAGCCACCAGAGACCAACGCACCCCCACCCCCACCCCCAGCTCCACAGGATGCAGGCAGAGAGGCAGACTGGAGGGCCAGAGCCACACTGTCCTGTTGGAGATCAGGGACACAATGAGGACCAGCACAGAACTGCTCTCTCAGCTGGTCCACTTGGACAGAGGATCCTCGAGCCGCCACACTTTCATCACCTATGTGAGCCACATCTTGAGGGATATGCCCCAGGCCCAGTACCAGGTGATGAAAGAAAAGATCACAGCACTTCTGCACAACCCTCAAGGCCCAGCTGAAGCTACTCCTACCCAGTCCAGGTCTGCTCCTCCACCCCAGGTGATGTCACAGCCCTTCCACGGCTTTCAACAGCCCCTCACCTACCAAGGCGACGACTACCAGGACTTCCCACAGCACAAACAGACCTTCCCAGTCCAGGCCCAGGTTCATCGCACGCCACAGATGCCACACCTCACCCAGCTGCAGACCAGACAGCCCCACTACACTCCTCCTTCCTCTACCCCACAGCCAAGCCACTCAATGGACAATCTGTCATCAGTCTTTGGGCCTGAAATCCCAGGTCCTTGATGAAGGGCCTCTCAACCTCACGGGACTGAGTCAGCTCTCTGAGAGCTTCCTGAATACACCATCCCCTGTTGTACTCTCGGGGCCAAGCACCCCACTGGTGCCTCAGATCAGCACTCAACCCACAGCCACCTCCACAGTCCCTGGCCGCTTAAACAGCTGAGACCATGGACATGACTCAGAGTGACTGAGAATAGTGCCAGAGACTGAGTTGTTACTTGTTCACTTTATCTTTGCTTAGGACACTTTACTTTGTTCATTTTGCTTTTTTAATAAAGTCATACAGTTTACCTAAGACAGTTATTAATAAAGGTTATCTTTGCTTAACACACTTGGTTCATTTTTTTTACTTAATAAAGTGTTGGTGAAAACTTTGAACAAATGGCTAAGCCTTTGTAAGCTTGTGGGATAGGTTAGGATAGTTGTGGGATAGATAAGGATAGTTGTGGGACAGATAAACCTCCAGTGCAAGCATAGTGGGACTGTATGGCCCACTCTCCCAGCTGCCACACATATGGACCTTTTGTATCAATAACAATTTATTCATTGATCAACACATTTCAAAATAAACAAAGCTCTTTATTAATTCCCTATTCATTGTAGGACCACTCAACATACATGGCACAATCTCATCAGTCTTATGCGACAGGCTCAAGGAAGCATCCATTAATCATCTATCATCCTGTCTTACCACTCCACTGCTCCAGCTGGGGAGTTGCACCAGTGTCTCAGGAGGTTGCGCTGCTTCTTCCCTTCACGTGAAGCTCTCTTGGGGCTTTGTACATCTGCAGTGTCTATCAGGTTACGTCCTTGCCTCCATTCACCAGGCTCCATGTCCCCATTCCCTTGTTGACGGTTGACAAATCTGTTCTGCAACACTGGGTAGCGGGTGTGCATGAGATTGTGCAGGATACAACAAGCTTCCATGATGCTCCTCACAGTCTCTGGGTCATGCTGCATGGTGGTGAGAAGTATCTGGAACCTGTTGGCCAGGATGCCAAAGGCGTTCTCCACCACCCGTCTTGCCCTGGACAGCCTGTAGTTGAAGATCCTCCCCTCACGGGTGAGGTATCTTGAAGTGTAGGACTTCATGAGGTAGGTTCTGAGGGAGAAGGCGTCATCACCAATGATGAAGTAGGGCACATCTTGTGTGTCATTGGGTAGGGGGTCTGGATCGAGAAAACCCATGATGAGGTTGTGTTCCAGCCCATCCTTGAGGTCACTGGCATTGTATACCTGGCTATCTGAAGCTGACTCGTTGCCTGAAGCATCGATGTACATGAACTTGTAGTCAGCAGCAACCATGGCAAAGAGGATGATGCTGAAGAATCCCTTGTAGTTGAAATAAGTGGACCCTGAGTTGGCTGGAGCTTTGCAGGCCACGTGCTTCCCATCTATGGCTCCAACGGTGTGGGGAAAGTTCCACCTCTGATACCACTCTTCTGCAAGTTTCCTCCAGCCTTGTTCAGTGGTGGGACACTTAAGGAGCTCCTCCACGTATTCTTCGATGATGGCCTGCACCACTTCTCTGACCACTTTGCTGATGCTGTTGTGTGGCACCCTCCACGCATACTGCATGTTTTTGTATGTTGTTCCAGAGGCCAGGTGGCACAGAGTCAGTGCCACCTTCAGTCCAGGGTCCAGGATGGAACAGAAGTTGGTTCTCGGCTTGGTCAACCTGGGTCTCAGACGCTTTACAAGTTCGTCAAACATGGCTGGTGCATCCTCATGAAGTGATGGAATGCACGAGGGTCTTCATTCCTCAGCTCCACCATCAACTGGTTATACAGTCCAAACTCCATTCTTCTCCCAATCCATCCTTGGACCCACACAGCACTTGGACGTCTCCTTCTTCTCCTTGTGTATAAAAGGTGAAACAGTCTGAACAGGGTTTGGTTCTGGTGATGAATGATCGCAGCCACCATATGGATTGCATCATGATCCATGGTGGAGAACAATGGATGATGTGGAAGAGCAAGACCAAGGGTGAAGAGGTCTGTACACCACGGCTGTTAGACTCATACTGAGATCCAGGTGATTTCCTCCCCCTTTTTATAGGAAATATCGGTTTTCCACTAGGTGTCCTTCTACATACTCTAGACATACTGCAGACACCCTAAATATCCGAGATACATCCCAGATACAAACGTTTTGTCCATTTTAATCCTTTATATACGAGATGCATATGTTTACATCCTTTCTATTTCCGTGCTACTAACGCTGTGTGGACGTTCCGTGTACCTTTCGCTTCCTCCCTCTTTCCATTTTCAGCTGCAGCAGATGTGAGTTGTGAGGATGTCCAGAGGATGCCGAGAGGATACAGCAGACGTTTAACGGATGATAAACAGACATAGAACATTTGTTGCTCGTATGTTGCGGATTTACATCATACACGGCAGAAAGTTCATCTGTTCAAAAAGTTTTGTGCAGCTCAAAAGTTCTTGCGCGGATGAAATCTCAGTGGACGGATGCTCGAGGGATAGAGTGTATGAAACACGTATGCAGTGAGTACACAACGGATGCATAGCATTTTCCAACAGATGGCAAGCTTTTTTTAAAGTTTTACATCCTCTTTGCATCCGTTGGTGCAGTAGGAAAGGGGCTTTAGCAATATGACTTATGGGTGAGAAAAATATTCTGAACCTCAAAATTCCATCCCTTCTTTGGAATTTCTAAATTTCAGGATCCATTCTAGGGGTGTATCAATCATAAATACACACATTTACACACAAGAACTTTGATTCACCATATTAGAGTGCTTTGATATAGTCCTTTTATTTATTTATTTATGGTGTTTATATCTCAACTTTATTATTTTTGTAAATAGCTTAAGGTGACAAAAACACACAAGGACTCCTTCTATTTCCCCCATAACAACAATCCTGGGAGCCAAGGGAGAAGGCCTGGCCCAAAATTCCAAATGCTGAGCACTAAAATACGAATTTCATCTAACCTGGTGAAAAAAGTGCGCACTGTCCCTCTGTCTGTGACATTTTGGAGAGAGGAAGCTATTTAAGGAACATGGCTAATTCAGACCCAGTATGAGGGAGCTCCAGAACAGCAGGATGTCCCAACATGCCTAATCTTATGAAAAAATTTAAGCAATAAAAGCAAAATATAATTCCAAGAAATCCATGTTTTTCTTCTAACAAGTGATGAAAATAAAATCTTCTCCAGGTTGACGACATCTCCTTGTGGTGACCTTGTGGACACATCCACAAAGTTATCTTGGTGATAGGTAGATGTGTTGTTTTTTTCCTTTCAACTTCTTCTGGATTATGTTTTATCTTTCAAGTCCAACAATATTGAGTACTAAGCAGGCCCAATTCTGCTCAACTACTAAGCCCAAACTTATGAATTCTACCAATTTTCTATTTTGCAACCATCTTTTATCACTAAAGTACTAGCAGTGAACAGAGTCCCTCTTCAATGTAGCTTGCAGAAATATTTCTACAATAGACTTCAAACAGATGGCCTGTGGGATGTATTTGCCAGCCATCCTTGCTATACAAAGCCATTTGCACAAGGCAACAAAAGTTAAATTATAATGCTAAACATTTTTCCCTGAAGTGTTAAACAAATTAAAGTATCAGATTTCTTTTTCACAGTAGGTCTAATTTTAAATACCATTCCTAAATTACATCCAGATTCATCAGCTAGCACCATCCCAACAGAATCAAACTGTAAATATATTCATACATTTGTTTAAATTTGTAGAGTCACCCAACTCAATCAACCCTGGGTGGCTCACAAGAAAAGCAACCACTATCACAAAACCTCCAATAAAAGGACAGGATCTGATAAAACTAATAAAAGCCACAAAAGAAGAAGATAAGACAGAACAACCTCAAACCCATCAGGCTTCTCCCTGGGGCCTGGTCAATGGTCCCTTGAGAGCCAGCATGGGCAAGGCCATCTGAACAGCCGGCTGGGGGAAATGCCATTGCAGGCAACAAATGCCACAGTTTTCAAGGACCCATTCAGTGACTTTAGAGGTCACAAATGGCACCTGTAACCAAATACATGCAAACTCTAAAACGATCTACGTGGCACATGATTTGCAAAGCTCAGCTGTCCCACAAAAGGAAGTTACATTTGAGTGCATACTATGAAAAGCTACACATTTGGCAAACACTCAGAGAGTCACTTTGGGCTGACTTAATCTAAATCAACAACACAGGCCAGGCTACATTGGAGAAGACTAGGGGGGGGGGGGGGGATAAAAGTCATCTCCAGTATAAATCTGGAATATTCCCCTTGTTATAGTAGTCTAAATAAATGAAACCCAATTATTGCCAGGTAGAAAACGTTCATCATAATAGGAGCAGAGAACGCTGTGATAAGATTGATATGCCTAGCTCTCTTTTCCATTCTGCTGTTTCTTTTAGCACAGTTTAGCGAAACAGGTGTTTGGTGGAGCACTAATTTACATGAAGTCTTTAATGAAATACAGAAGGGTACAAACTTAATGGATTGATTCCTTCCAGGGACAGGAAATGAATGGAAGGAAAAAGAGACCTTTCACTTCTGTCTTGATCACTGTTGATTATTTCCCCTCCAGGGACTGACAGATGATCGCAAATCCATTTGAAAGATAACAAACATTACACTGCACACACACAATTGTCAGGCTTCCTATAAAGAAAGATCAGTCACAAATTCTTTGAGATCAAATAAAAAATGGGATTGTATTAGTGATAACTGGATAACCTCTTCCCTTGGTAATTAGAATGTAAGGCCTTTATTTGATTCTCAGGTTGGTGGGATAGGGTTTAAAGCAAACTGAGAATTTATTCATTTACATACTAATTTGTGTACTATTTTTTTTTCCAGTACTTACCTATTATTAAGGTGAGATTACAACATTTTTAAAAGTTCATCATGCCATGCACATGGACCTGTCTGTTAAGCAATTTTCTGAGGAACTAACATAAAGCAATGAATGAAAAAAGACAGAAAAATGAGAAGGAAGGGAAGGGAAGGGAAGGGAAGGGAAGGGAAGGGAAGGGAAGGGAAGGGAAGGGAAGAGAAGAGAAGAGAAGAGAAGAGAAGAGAAGATTCCTAATTTAATAGCAGCTACAAGTACCTTTATATTTTACAACATAATTTCCTTTTTTCTATAGTCCACTCATTCTAATAATCAAATCCATAAATAATAAGTTCACTTTTTTCTAGGAAAAGGTCCATAAGGGGTTTCTAGTCAGTAATAAACACAGTCATAGATCTTTCTTTTAGCAAGCAAGTTAATTTTGCTATTTCAACTAATTCTGTCTTCTTTACCAGTCATTCTTCTGAAGTAGATATTTTCAGAGTCTTTCCATTCATAATCTCTCAGCCATTACCCTATGCAAAAATGTCTCCCGTAACTCTTTCCTAATTTCTATCCATTAGCCCCAGCAAAAAGAAAAAGAAAAGAAATCCTGCTTTCAATTGAGTATCAATTTTCAACTTTCTTTGTATCACGAGTAAATTAATTCTTTCTTTGTTAAATTATAGCTCTTTGTGGACTTCATAGCTGCAACTGAGCATCATGTCAATCTGCTGGGATATATTAGAGTGAGATCACAATTGGCTGAAGGGTATCCTACCTCATGCCATGTTGCTTGTTTTCCCATGTGAGCAAAATGGATTGCAATCATTCATTTCTTTTTTCCCATGTGAGCAAAATGGATTGCAATCATTCATTTCTTTAAAAAAAAATCATGTAAAGCATGTAAAATAACTGTTTCCTCTCAAAACATTGGGAAAACTATTGTTAAGTCAGCAGTCGCACAACAATTAGGCATTGAATTATCAATGTGTAATGCAGAGATTTGACATCTTTCTCTGAGTTCATGTTACTGAGGTAATTGGTTCTTATGTATCTTTAGATCAGAGTGAATTCCATACTTCACTTCAGTGAATTAAATGGAGCTTCAGATTAAAACACATTAGCATATTAGCAATAGCTCCATCGCATTTAGGCTGATATCCTGCTTCACAGTGCTTTACAGCCCCCTCTAAGCAGTTTGCAGAGTCAGCCTCTTGACCCCAACAATCTGGGTCCTCATTTTAGCCACCTTGGAAGGATGAAAGGCTGAGGCAACCTTGAGCCAGTCAGGATCGAACTGCTGGCAGTGGGAATGCACATTCAGCCTGCAATGCTATGTTCCAACCACTAGGCCATCGGGGCTCTTTACACAACAGTGATGGAGATGTTCGTATTTAAACTCCCCAGAACAATTCATGATAGGCCTCCAAAGTCTTGTAAAACATCTTTTGGTCCTCTGATCTGATAAAATGATTGACTTTGCCAATCAAATGTGTTAATTCCTGCTCCTACCTCTGGGGAAAAGCAAGGCGACCATAAAATTAGACATCTAACTTTACTGGAAGAGAGACCACATCCTTAGGGTGAAACTGGGATTCAGTTGCATTTGTGATATACTGTCCAAAACGTCTTAAACTTGATTCATGATGACCTCACTACTAGCATGGATTACTAGCAGGCAGTACAGGAACAAGTAAAGCCAGAAACTTGGTCTACTCATTCTTCATCTTACTCAAAAGGTTTAATGGATGCCTTAGTTGACCAAAGCCACAATCAGCATTTATGTTGATATCCATGGCCTTATGCGTAATGACCTAAACTAGATTTTTATTTCCTGTCTGTTGCTTCATTGCCTATCTTTAATTCTTTTGCTTTTTAATTCTTTTTCTGTAGTTTGTATGTTATTGCTTAGCTACATATGTGTGTGTGTGTGTGTGTGTGTGTGTGTGTGTGTGTGTGTGTGTGCAATTTGCTAATCTGTCCTTGATTTTATATTTATAGCATCTCTATTAGTGGGGTGCTATTTTTTATTGGTTAAAATCTCTGCAGATCATCCCATTAACCTAACAAACATATTCCCATTTATTTCTCAAGAGACCTTATTGTAATTGGAAGGACCTCAGAAACACTTTGTGTTATAGCGGAAAACAGCACAAAAGGCATCAGCAGGATCACCAAAATCCCTTGTGACTTCACCGGCGGGACCATTTGGCCCCTGCTGTGCCAGCAAAGCAATTGCCAATCCCCTTCCTCCGGTGGGTGGGCCTTTCTTGGAATTCAGCCATTGGGAGTGGGAGGGTGAAGGGCTGAAAATAAATACAAAACTTCAGCCAACAAACAGAGAAGGGAATAAAAAGCAGCCGTCAGTTTGGAAAGGGAACCTGAAAAATACATGTTTGTCTAATGGCCTTGTTGCACTGAATTGCAGCTGTTGCAACAACAACCTTGTTGCATGAAAGATGGGCAGCCATATAAATTATATGATAGATTAGATTAGGATAGATAGATAGATAGATAAATAGATAGATAGATAGATAGATAGATAGATAGATAGATAGATAATAGATAGGTGTGTGTGTATGTATGTGTGTGTGTGTGTGAGAGAGAGAAGATAGATAATGGATGGATGGATGGTCCATTGGAGGCCTTATGGTTGACTGGAGCTATGAGAACTCATTGCCAAGTCATCCCAATCTGTAAAGAATTTTCTTAAACCATTTTAAATCCATCTGGCAAATAGCACAGTATGGAAGCTGCTTAAGGGTGCTGTTATATATTTGTATACTTACCTATGATAGGTTGGTCCATGGTGACAGGAGATTTGAAGAGCTGTCATTGGCCATGAGCCGTGAGCAGCCGGCTATAAAAAGGCTGCTGCGGTTTCGCCGGGTGCGATTTACTGGAGAAAAAAAATAGAAAGGTCAACTGGGTCTCAAGTCTCTTTTTCCCACAATGCAACACTGGTGATGAGAGTGGGATCATGAGACAAAGGAGCCCAGTTGTGCACGTGACAATGAGGACTGAGCAAGACGAAATGGCCGGGAACAACTCACCACCCGCACCATTCAACCCAGCAACTGAAGACTGGGAATCCTACATCGACTGATTCCTCATGTTCCTAGAAGGGAGCGATCTCCAAGGAATATCTGAAAATAGGAAGAGAGCTGTCTTCCTCACTCACTGCGGTCCCACAGTATTCAAAATGGCAAAGGCATTGGCAGCACCCAATGATGTAAAGACAATGGCATGGACGGACCTAGAGAAATTATTACGAGCCCACTATGCACCAACCGTTTCATGCCTCATCAAAAGACACCAATTTTATCAGCATGACCAAAAGGAAGACGAGAGCATCAGAGATTTTGTTGCAGCTCTAAGAGACATTGGCAGAGCATGAAAATTTCTAAACATGGATGAGGCCATGAGGGACCGCGTGGTCCTTGGATTAAAGGACCTTACACTACAGGGTCAACCACTAACAAGACCTAAGATAACATTGAAGGAGGCAATAGAAGAAGCCACCGCAGCAGAAGCAACACAGAAATCAATAGCCACCATGCGACAAATGAATAAATTAACAAAGGAAACCCAAAAAGACACTAGCCAAACACACAATAAGACACCAGAGGAAACTCGAAAACTCACCACCACAAGACACCATGAGGACATTGAATCCATATCAGAAGAAGAAGAGGAAGAGTTAAATCAACTCCGGTCAGAAAAAGGTAGATGGAAGCAAATTGAAAGGAAGTCAGAATTCCGCTGTACCGGGTGCGGGGGAAACCATCCACGTTCTGAATGCCGTTTCTTCAATGCTATTTGCAGGTATTGTGAATGGTGGGGACACATAGCTAGGGCATGCTGAACTAAAAATAATTATGGCCATAGACAAAGATGGAATAGCTCCCCCAGAGAGAGGGAAAAGCAAATAGGGAGCCATTTGAGCCAAGAAAACAGAAACAAGTGATGGAAAGAAGCAAACAGAAAAGAGGAAACACATCAAACAATAACTATTGGGCACTCAAACTCAATCAATGCAAAAAAGGTACATGTGCAAGTCATCATAGAAGGCCAACCATGCAAGATGAAGGTGAACTCAGGCTCGTATTTATCAATGGTATCGTGGAATACCCTAAAAAGACTAATACCTGATATAAACAAGGGAGAGCTCAAAATACAAAAGCTCACACTAAAGGATTACCAGGGAAACAGAATTCCTGTAGTTGGTACCGGACATTTCAAAATTGAATTCAAAAAACACACTAAAGTCCTTCCATTAACCACAGTTGACCAGGATCGACCCAGCCAACTGGGACTCGAATGGTTTGCACCATTAGGAATCGGAGTAACTAGAATAAACAGCATTACTGAGACAGACTGGGAAGAGGACCTGATGAAAGAATTCCAGGATGTCTTCAACAGAGAACTGGGCAAGTACCAGGGGTCCCCTATCTCATTTAATTTAAATCCAAATATAGCCCCTATAAGACTAAAGGCGAGGTGAGTTCCTTTCACATTAAAACCCAAAATTGATGAACAATTAGATAAACTTATCGCACAGGGGGTATTAGAACCAATAGACCACGCAAGGTGGGAAACCCCAATTGTTACCCCTATTAAACCAGATGGGTCAGTATGTATCTGCGGGCACTACAAAGCAACCCTTAACCACTTGCTACAGCAAAGCGCATACCCAGTTCCAGTGGTACAGCACCTATTACACTCTTTGGAGGGAGGTAGAATCTTCATGAAATTGGACCTTGCACAAGCCTACCAACAATTGCCAGTTGATCCAGAAACAGTGGAAGTACAAACAATTGTGACACACAGGGGGGCATTCAAATGCAACAGACTGCAATTCAGAGTTAGTGTGGCCCCAGGGGTATTCCAGAGTTTAATGGAATGTCTATTGCAAGGAACAAAAGTGGTGGTACCATACTTTGACGATGTATTAGTATCAGCCAAGGACAAAGAACAACTGAAAGACTACCTAAGGGAGGTCTTTAAAAAGTTTAAAGAGGCAGGACTTAAAGTTAAAAAAGAGAAGTGCCAATTAGTCACTGACAAAATCGAATTCCTGGGATACTTCATAGATAAAGAAGGGATTCATCCCACTGAAAACAAAATCAGAGCAATAAAGGAAGCTCCCAGACCCGAAAATAAAACAGACTTGCAAGCCTTCTTGGGATTTATTAATTTTTACAATGTATTCTTGCTACAGAAAGCAACGATAGTGGAACCACTGCATAGGTTGCTTGACAAGAAAGCTACCTGGACCTGGGGGCGACGAGAAGAAACAGCATTCCAGGAGATCAAAAACTTACTTACATCAGCCTGTGTACTAATACAATACAGTGAAACCCTTCCAATAACATTAACATGCGATGCGTCACCATTCGGCATTGGTGCCATACTCAGCCACATATTACCCAATGGAAGAGAAGCACCTATTGCATTCTATTCAAAAACTCTATCAAAAATGGAGCGGAATTACGGCCAACTAGACAGAGAAGCATTGGCTGCAATAACAGGAATAAAACATTTCCACGAATATATCTATGGCAGAACCTTTTCACTTGTCACAGACCATAAACCTCTTCTAAGACTCCTCACAGGAAACAAAGCTACACCTAACTTACTGTCACCGCGGATGACGAGGTGATCCGAATTCCTAGCTGCCTATAACTACAACTTGATCTACTGACCAGGAAAGAACATCATACACGCTGATGCCCTGAGCTGTTCCCCCCTACCTGATTTAGATGATGATCCTGCACCAATCACATCAACCCTTCAAATTGAGACGTTGGCAAACCTACCCATAACAGCAACAGACATTGCTATGGAAACTGAGAGAGACAGAAACCTGGTACGGATTTTAAATTGGGTAGGTAAAGGGTGGCCAGAGACTGCAAGTGACGAGACTGTTAAACCATTTCAGAATAGACAAATGGAACTATCACTCTTAAAGGGATGTATACTATGGGGGGAATAGGGTGATCATACCGGACATATTAAGGAAATGACTACTTGAATTATTGCATGAGGGTCACCTGGGTATTGTCAGAATGAAGTCCCTGGCTAGGAGTTATGTATGGTGGCCAAAGATTGATAAGGACATTGGGGAATGGGTAGCAATATGCAAACGATGCCAAGAATCTAGAGCTGCACCCCCTTCTGCACCTATACACAAATGGGAAACACCTAGGGGACCATGGCTTAGAATACACATTGATTTTGCAGGACCAACTAAAGGACACACATTCTTAATAGTGGTAGATGCTTACTCAAATTGGCTAGAGGTAAGCATCATGCCCTCAGCCACAACAGAAGCTGCTATTAGACAACTAAGGAAACTTTTTACAACCCATGGATTGCCGGATTTAGTTGTGTCTGACAATGGACCACAATTGATGGCAATAACATTTGAAAGGTTCCCAGCAGAACAAGGGATAAGGCATGCACTAACAATGCTGGGATGTGTGGCTACGAACGGACAGGCGGAATGCATGGTCCATTATACTAAGGAAACACTACACAAATTGGGACCTGGAGATATACAGGAAAGGATAGACAAACTACTAAGTATACAACACATTACAGAAGCACTACAACAAATAAAAGCCCAGCAGAACTATTAATGGGAAGATAACTAAGATTAAACCTAGACAGACTACACCCCACATTTACCCCAGAAAAGTCAACAGACTCCTCCAGTAAGTGCCGCACATTCAAAACAGGGGACCTAGTCTATGAAAAAAACCTCATGGGGGAACCATTGTGGATACTGGCAACAATAACCAGCAACAATAACAAATAACAGGACCCCGGTCATACAGGGTAGACACAGAGGACAAAAAGAGCTTGAGGAGACACATAGACCAAATCAGATCGAGGACCACACTGAGAAACACTAACAATCAGGATGAGGAGGGGGGAGAACTTACACAAATAAAGGAATTGCCACAAACATTAAACAAAAATAGCCAAACCGTAGAGGGGGAGACCCCTCAAACACAAATGAGAGGGGAGGGGGAGGCCCTCCACAAGTAAAAGAAATGACAAAAGAAACCCTAACAATGACACAACAACCAATACCAGCCCTGTCAACTCTCACGGTTCTGTCATGAGTCTCACAATTTTTTGTCATTTCTCACGGTCTCACGACAAGGCACCTCAATCTCACGCTGAATTTAAATGCTTTTTTTTTTTTTCAAATTTGGGGGTCGGCTTATATGTGAGATTGGCTTATATGCGAGTATATATGGTAATCATTTTTCTTTGTGTCTGTCCGTCATTTTGAAAGGGGAGTAGGCCCTGGGAACGAGGCTAGTTTCCCAGTAGTCTTTGTAAGTTCAGCACGGGAAAGCGATCGCAATCGTATAAACATGGCGAAAAGAGGTGATTTTTCAATAGAAGAAAGAAAGCTGCATCTTCTTACAACAGGGAACACAAATAAAATATTTAAATAACTGTTAATGACTTTCCTCGATGGAAAAGGGGTTTGTTTAATCTTGATGGGGAAAAAAATAGAATCTCACTATTTTTTATAGAATCTCCAATTTTTTTTTCATGGGTCTCCAGATTTTCCTTTATCAGGGGTTGGCAGGTCTGCAATACTAACATTAGTCCCAATCAGAAATCACAAACACGTACCTGAAACTATAGAAAAAGAAAACAACTTGGGGACGCTGGAACAGACTTCGGAGAACCATCAAGAAGCCACTCCTGGTGGGAGAAGCCGAGCTGACTCACCCAGCCAGGAAAGTCTGGCGGGAGTGACATGGCCAACTCTACCTTTCAGGAGGCTCCACGGAAAAGAATGGGAGAAACAGCAACCCTGTCCGAACAGTCCAGAGACAAACTCATGACTGAATTGCACAGGTCCAGTCAGAACCATAAGAGCCCCACCTATTTACGTGACTATGTAAGATAGGAGAGGCCCTGATTGGTTGGACTGGACGACATGGGGAGGGGTGTTATATATTTGCAAACTTACCTATGATAGGTTGGTCCGTGGTAGCGGGTGATTTGAAGAGCAGTCATTGGCCACGAGCCACGAGCAGCCGGCTATAAAAAGGCTGCCGTGGTTTTGCTGGGTGCGATTTATTGGAGAAAAAATAAAAAGGAAAAAGGTCAACTGGGTCTCGAGTCTCTTTTTCCCACAACGCAACAGGTGCCATGCAGGTATGCATGAAAATGGTGTTCCTCATCGCTCAGCTCATTAAGCCAGAGAAAATGAGAAGGAATTCATGGTACTCCAGCTGGAACTTACAAACTCTCTCCTCCATGGAAAGTTGCACATAACCATCATGATCTGACATCACTGCTAATCCAAACCTTGATTAGCCCTCCTGAAGACTCTAGATCAGAGGCAGGGGCAGAGACCAAGAGGCAAACTACCTCCATGGGGCTGCAGCCAGACAGCTGTTTGTTTGGGATGTCTCTGTCTGATTTCAGGGTGGACCTCCATCTTGCCATTTCTGGTAGCCCACTCCAGGTCCCTTGGAAGAGGGATGTCCTCTGCAGTCACTTCCCATTCCTCAGACCTCCTCTGCAGGAATGCCTCCCCAGGAGTCAGCTTTTGCCAACAGGGTATGCCTGGCAGCCATTTTGCCTTGGGAAAAGCCAGGCCAATGGGCCAGGCCCTGTTCCAGGGCTGCAAAGCCAAGGCTGGCACCTGCGCAGCATCGCAAGGATTGGCTGGGGTTTTCAGTCTGGTTGAGTCCAGTTTATTAGACTCAACTGCTCCTTCCGATGGCTTTGCTGAGATAATCTCCTAATGCAGTTTGTCATGCGAGAAGCTCGCAGCAACTCGTCCTCCTAACTTATTATGTCCCATTGATTTTTTTCCTGGAGCTTTTGACTAAGGCAGATAAATCTCACTTTGAGGTGACTGAAGACAAACGCAACTTTGTCTCCTTCCTGGTTTCTCTTTATATGAGACAAATGGAACACACCAAGGACCTTTGAAGCCATTCTGTGCAAACGGAAGGATAATTTAAAACCACAGAATATTGAAGGAAGAAATGAAAGAGGCTGGAATGCAAGGAGACCAGGAATTTCCACTTGGCAGGTTCCATATCCAGGTGGGAAGCTCAGCTGTTGCCTACCAAAATGGGATGCAAAGAGAAAGAATAGATGGTGATTCTTTATGACAGCCCAATGCAGCTTAATCAATCAAGCCCCCTTCCACTTTGTCTCCACCATGAATGCTTCTTAAAAAATGGGTGGGGGGATCAGAAATCTCTAACACCCCAACATACTGAATCTGCCCAAAATGAGTTCATCTCCCAATGGTTTCATGGACAATTCTCGGTAGGTGTTTTGGCCACCACAGAGAAGTGGTTTGCACGTCTTTCTGCAATTCTCCAACACAGTTGTCGTTCCTGAAAGTCCCAGAAAGGCAGCCATATTACCTTAGTCATAGCTTTTGCTCCTTGTCTTAAAGTTTCAGAAAATATATGTGTTTGTGCATGTGTGTCTGTTGCAAATATACCACAGAAACTTGTAAAAAGGGACTTTGAAAGTCGTAATTGGGTTAACTGACAGCTTCACAACAAACTGACTGACCACATCCTCCTCCAGAAATATTTATGTTGAGGGTGGAACAGGATCAGGCTGAGCACATTAGATTAGATAAAGGCTCTGACATTTAAATTTCCTCTACACCATTTCATGATGCCTTGTATAATTCTTCTGCTATGTGTCTCGTTGTTCTAGTTATCCTAGGTTTACAATGCTACAATTTTGTGAGGCTGCTGCTTGTTTTACAGTTAAATCTTTGTATTTTCTGTGCTGTATAATTATAGTTATATATAAGATTATAGTGATGGTGGTGATTATGAAGATGATGATGAGAAGATTTAGGTTCTTTCTGGCAACGTTGTGAAGATTTGAGGGTGGGTATAAACTACCAGGCAATTTGTCTGTGGAGATTCCCAACCATCCAAGTCATAGTTGTCTCAAAGGTGCTTGTTTTTCTGAAGAAGGAGGGGGGAGGAGGAGGAGGAGGGGGAAGAAGAAGAAGAAGAAGAAGAAGAAGAAGAAGAAGAAGAAGAAGAAGAAGAAGAAGAGGAAGAAAAAAAAGAGTTTTGCTTCTCATCCAAGAAGCTTCATCAGTTCTGATGGTTGGGGCATGGAAGAATAGGTCCTGACAGTTAAGACTGGATGGGAGGACAGGTTTTGATGGGATGAAAGGCATGTATTTCTTTGCAGTCATCCAACTCTTGGCACTCTCTCTGAGAGCCATTGAGGCCACTTGGGAGGTTTATCTGGGTCCTCAGAGACACCTGAATCAGGGTGCAAAGGGGTGTCGAATCTTCTCGGAAGGGCTGCAAGGGCTATAGTTGTAGCCTGGAGATTGGGGGTGTCTCATTCCTCGGTTGAGGGAGGGGTGTCCATTTCTATGGGCAGCAGACAACTGGACCTTCCCTCTCTCCTTCTTCCAGCTCCTGCCTTCATTTTGTGTGGTGAGGGATTTATTGCCAATCCCAGCAGCCATTGCACATCTTCACTGGTGAAGTTGTCCTCCCTCACTGAGGGGAGGAGTTGGAGGGGAAAAGCAGAGAGAGGGTGTGAATCACTTTGGTCTCTTTGGCTGCCAGTTTAAAACCTGGATCCTCCAGCTGTTCATTTGTACAGGTTTTCCTCAAAGTGGTAAAGTGTCTCTGTGGCCTTCCAGGCAGTTCACAAGATGGAGATCAAACCAGCATTGGCATTGATTGTGTGAATGTGTAAACACAGCTAACACATATGAGGTACAATTTGTGTCCCTTATTTTTTCACTGTGCAAATCGCCATTTTTTGGAACCCGATCATGTGGTGAGGAGGAAAGGAAGCCTTTCTCTTCCTGTCCTGGGTTTGACATTCGTCTCAATGGAGATTTCTCTTGAAATGGAAGCCACAGCTCCTGAGGAAGTAATTTATGTTTTGGATGGTGGGAAATGAATGAAACTCCCGATTGTCTCTTGGTGGCTGGGCTTCCAAAAGCTACTCTCTGTTTCTACTACTGTCTCCATATAAATCACTTTCCAGAAGACACAATTTGCAT
Organism: Laticauda colubrina; assembly: GCA_015471245.1. Taxonomy (NCBI): domain Eukaryota; kingdom Metazoa; phylum Chordata; class Lepidosauria; order Squamata; family Elapidae; genus Laticauda; species Laticauda colubrina. The sequence goes on from BLBF01000037.1 coordinate 20,648,442, forward strand.
TTCAAGGCAGATTTCTCTTGAAATGCAAATGGAAGTTTGGGAAGGGAAATTCTGTCAGGATGTCAGGAGGGAGAGAATGGGTTAAAACTCTCCAAATCCCCTCCCATCTTTTTCGGCTTCCTTTTGAAATCGCTTACCGTATTCTGACTTTTATCAGTCTGGGGAACAGCAGTTCCTTCTCTCTTGCTTTTTTAAATTAGTCTTCTACCTGGATCTATTCATTATCATCATCATCATCATCATCATCATCATCATCATCATCCCCAATGTTCTGGAGGAAGGCTGAGCCTCTCTCTTTAATCCCTCCACTTGGACGCACAGTGCCAGCCATAAAAGGACTGGTATCTCCTCAAGAATTGGCAAGGAATGGGCAGGGCTTGGTCTCCAACGGAAGATGAAAGTTGAACAGCTTCCTTGACAATTCAAGGAAAAATATGGAGAGACTCGAATCGGCGCATTTGATTTTCTCTTCTGGAAGGCTTTATTTTATTTATTTATTTATTTATTTATTTATTTATTTATTCATTCATTCATTCATTCATTCATTCATTCATTCATTCACTTATTTATTTATTTATAAACAATCCAGCAAACACAACTAATTGAATTAAGTTCTCCTTAATTCAAGGAGAGAAGCAACCTGGAACTGAAACTTCAAAAAACAGTGAGGACAATCAACCAGTGGAACTGCTTGCCACCCGAGGTTGCTGGGTGCTTCATCACTGGAGGTTTTTAAAGAAAGACTGGAGAGCCACTTGTCTTTAATGGTGTCGGGGCCTTGAGCAGGGGGCTGGACTAGAAGACCTCCAAGGTCCATTCCAGCTTCTATTCTATTCTATTCTTGCTTCCTCCCTCTGTTTTCCCCAGAACAACAACATCCTGTGAAGTGGACTGGGCTGAGAGAGGCAGACTGGCCCAAAGCCACCCAGCTGGTTTTCATGGATAAGGCAAGACTAGAACTTACCATCTCCTGGGTTTCTAATTGGGTGCCTTCAAACCACCAGACCAAACTGGCTCTCTCAGTTTTTCTCCTGGATTGGTGTTGGTAATAAAGTATGTGTGGATATAGCAGACGGTTGATGTTTCTGTAAAATAATACAAATGCAGAAATACCATCCACCCAAAAGATAGGAGGGCCTTCTTCTGGTTTGCTTGCATGCAATTCTTGGACCAATAGTGGCAGAAACTGTACAACTGAAACAATAAACCAAACAATGGGTGGCACCGAGGAATTCTCCTCTCTCTCATTTAGGTCAGCCCCAGCAGATTGTCTTCCCAGGTTCTGAGTCACTGGGCCAGATCATTGCACATGAAACCCTGACTTTCATGTGCAGCATGTTGGGTGTGATGCTGTAATCGTACACCCTGAGAAAGTCAGTGGCCTTTGAGCCCCCCACTCCCATCTATGCCACAGTGGGCTCTGAGCACTATGAAACATGCTCTGGTTCAGTCAGTGCAGGCTCAACTCTTGGGGAATGGCCCTCCACTCGGCTGCAATAGGGCATGGAAGTGATTTTGGATTTTGGAAACAGTTTTAAGGGACCGCCTCTTTAGCCAAGTGATTCCCATAGTCAAGGGGCCTTGGATTCATCTGGCCAAATGGGCCTCCAGCTTTGCCTATTTGGTCGTACGTCCCTTGACAGCCGTTTCCCAGTCTTTGGGCCCCCCAGGACAAAGGGCCTCCCACTTCTGCCTCCCTTGTTCAATAATTGAGAGGGTGACCTTAGAGAAACCAATTGGCAGAAAAAAATCTCTCCAAACTTTGCTATTATAATTTTACAGATTGCACAGCAGCAATTTCCTATTTTCTAGAAACACCAGCAAATTTAAAAGGGAAATAATCCACCCGTAGGTGAACTAACAGGAGAATATTAACAGTGTGAGCAGAACTGAAGTCATATTGGATGGCCCACTGAATTGAATAAGGAAGTGTGTCTCAAACTCAGTAGCTCTGCTAAATAAGAAAGTGTTCCAGTTTGTGCACAAGAGAAAAAACAAGATAAGGCTAGAACAATGGGGAATTGTAATAAAGTGCTGCGATGTCAGAAACCATGTAACTGCTTTTGCTAGATAGGGAGCTAGTATGAACCTTCGAAATATATGTGTCAATTTGAAAACAGAAAGAATGTGAGCCAAGCCCTCGTACGAGGGGGCGGACAGTTAGGGTATAAAAATGCTGCCTGAATTTTGCTCTGGGTTCCTTCAATGCCTGAGGGAACCCGTCTCTGCAGACACGTGAATAAAACCTTGTTTTTCTTGGATCAATGAATCTTTTGGTGTTTTTTTTATCTGCTTCCACCTCACAATAGCAATATAGATTTTGGGGTAATACACACCAAGCCTCCCTCTGGTAGCTTTGCTGTCTCCATTTCAGGAAGAGGGGCTAGGAAGACAGGCGAGCAGGAAATCAGGAGGCTGATGAAGATCAGACCAGGAGAAAGGACAGATCTTACTTTCCTGTCTGTTTTACAACCTCTCCATGCCAACTGGAGCCATCAAAGAAACCTGTTTCTCTGCAGAAAGGAAAAGAGAGAGCAGTGTTGCTTGCAATATATTAATTTTGATGGAATTACAGGAAACTGGAGATGAGAGTCAACAGCCCATTAATAGATGTGCTAGGAAACTTGGGAGCAGGGTGAACAACATCTACAGGCTCAAAGGCTTCAACCCAGGCCCCTCAGTTGATGGGGGCTCTGCAGGAGGCTATTTGGGTGTGGGTGCAATTTTTTAAGCATTGGAGTTTTTTTGTGGGTTTGAATAACAGAAATGAGAGCTGAGAAGGAAACTGCTCCTCTTCTCATTCTCAAATACTCTTAAAATTGTGAACAAGATCCTTCACAGCTTCCCTGAAGTTTAGCTGTCTTACAGCAACTCTCAGGAGCATAATCTTAGGCTACTGAGTGCCATAAATCAAAGCTTATGCCTTTTAATACAACTCATTAATTGGAAAAGATTGCTCATAGGTTTTTGCCACTAATATGGGTCTCCTCCTACCATTGTCTAGAAAAGCAAAAGACAATTCTGACAGCACCCTTAGGAGTTACACTTATGTGCCTGGTATTATTATCCTTCTTCCTTTAGAACAATATGGAGTTTTGCATCTTTTTGTTATAGATGTTCCTCTTTCCTGTTTGATTTTCTACTGTTAGGAAGGTAAGTTTTTTTTAAAAAAAAATCCCTCTGATTCCTCTATTTCACCATTTGATAATCTAGACCAGAATTTAAAAAATGAGAACTAGAATAGCTAAGTCGTGTTGGGGGAAAAAAGGAAGCAACCAAACAGCTCAAAGGATAATATTATGCCTTAAATTACCTAGTTTCTCTTGGCAGTGGCTAGAGCCCTGGTGTATGCGTTATATAAACAGATGTCACATGTAAACAAAAGCCTACTTTGCAATCTTGCACATCATTGTTTAGCCCCTTAATAAACTAGATAGAAACAGATGGGTGAATCTCTGGGAGAATTTCTTCCCAGTTCTCTTTAGCATATTTCCCTTCTCTTTTGTCCAATGCACAGGCCTGGTTTTCAGGTAGCAAAGAAAGCCTCATACAAGCCATTTTATCACTCCTTTTTTGAAAGATGCTCTGGAAAGGAAGGTACAGAAAACCAGTTTGTCCCAAAGGTACCTGGTGGCCAGCAACTCCTTTTGAATACACAAATAGCCACACAAGAGGTGGTATTCAATTTTTTTACTATCAGTTCTGTGGGCGTGGCTTGGTAGGCATGGCTTGGTAGGCACGGCAGGGGAAAGTTACTTCAAAAGCCCATTCCTTCCTATCACCACTAACCTGCTTTCCAACTCCGTTCTCCTGTGCAGGGCAACCAAAGAAGACCCAGCTGATCAGCTGGGACTCAATGGGAGGCAGAGAAGAGGTGGGGTTGGCGGGGCCAGTCAGAGGTGGGATTGGCCGGTTCTCCAAACTACTCAAGACAAACCGGCTGAATCCCATCTGCGAGCCACGCCTAGATTTTACATCACCGAGAGATCCCAGCAGAGGGAAATGTCACTTGCATATCAATCTGATCAGTGGAGATGAAACAGGAGAAGGAAGCCACCAAGCTCTGTATCTGAATATCGTGGTGTTTATGACATTGGCTCATTGAAATGAATGGCATTGACAGAGTAATTGCAGAGTAAAAGACAATCCTTCCTTCTCAGAGGTCATCTGTCGGAGTCCTTCAGTTGAAAGAATTTTTTCTTTTTTTTTTGCATTTTAAAATCTAGACTATAATTTTAGGAGTCCATCTGCAGTTCTCTTGGCACTACAGCCTTAGGTGTCAAGGAACTCATTGCTATCCAAAATATTGCAAGGAGCGTTGATTAAAATTGGAGATAAAGCTTTGGCTGAATCCCTGTTCCTTTCTTTTCAGCAAACAGAAACCATTTCAAAGAGGCAAAAAGGGTTTTGTGCAGCATCCTGAGGGCCTGCTTTGTTAGGCAGTGAGCTCTGGATTGTATACAAGGATTAGCAACAAGGGATGAGGTGCTTCCAGCCAGTGGTATTTATATAGTTTTTAATTATGACTATGTTTGTGTAATTACTATTTGTGTGTGTGTGTATGTTTTCCTGTTTCTGTGAGAGGGGTGGCCATATACATGTGACAGATAAATGAATGAATGAAAAAAAAAAGAATGAATGAGTGAGTGAATGAATGAATGAATGAATGAATGAATGAGGATGTGTAAGTATTTCATAAAAGTCCACAGATCATTGAAATTTTACTGGCTATCATTATTAATACTTTTCAGTGTTCTCAATTTTCTGTATCCTGTGCAAAATGCCACACAATTGAACTATGATAAAATTAATATTTATGATCAGAAGTGAAAGTAACCTTTGTAGATACTTTACAAGACTAAATTGTTGTTGTTCTACTGTGTTTAGATGAGGTGTCAGTACTTTTGCTTTGTTCACTGTTGCCTTTTCTTTGTCTTTCTGATCAAATGTACTTTTAAAATAATATGGTTAAAGCAGACTCTCCCCCTACCATTCAGGATTCTGTTTCTGCTCCCAAGCATTTTGATTTCTGTCATTTCTGACATCGAGAAGTTGGATTTTCTCCCATGCAAATAAGCAGAATGAATGAGCTACACCTTGTTTCTCTCTCACATTCATACGATGGTTTAGGCGTTGTGTCTACACCTCATCTTCCAGGACATCCAAAGTCAGAAAACACAAAATGAGATTTTTCTTTTTGTTTTAAAAAAAAGCAAGCACAAAGCAATATATTGTAAATGCATCAGGTTGTTGTTCCTCTCCCCCCAACAGGTGTAAATTAACTGCTTTCCACTGAGACTGAGTGTGTGTATGCAAAAGGAAAAAGGAAAAAAAAAAACACCTTGAAATACTATTCTCTGCAATTCCTGCATTTCAGATTATGCTTTAAATCACTTTTTGACATATAAGAGAAAGCGTGAGAGGCCAGAGGAAGAAGGCGAGGAAGAGCCTGAAGCCCCTGTCACACTGCACCAACGGATGCAAAGAGGATGTAAAACGGACAAAAAAGCTTGCCATCCATTGGTTAATGCGATGTATCCGTTCTGTACTCACTGCCTCCGTTTTGCTTCCTCTCTATCTGTCCAGCATCCGTTTATGGACGTTTCATCCGCTCAGAAAGTTTTGAGCTGCTCAAAACTTTTGCACGGAAAATGTATCCAATTCGTCCGTTCTGCATCCGCTATGCATCTGCTAGGCATCCGTTCTGCATCTGTTACGTATCCGCTATATCCGCTAGGCATCCGTTCCGCATCCGCACAACTCGCATCCGCTCGGATGCAGGGAGGAAGCGGAACGGACTCAGAACGGATGCAGAACGGATGCCTAGAGGATGCAGCACGGAAACAAAGCATTTAAAATGGAAAAAACCTTCGCAGAGGGGACCTATCTCGGATATTAAGGATGTCTAGAGGATGCCTCGAGGATGCCTAGAGGATGCCTAGAGGATGCCTAGAGGATGCAAAGGGACACCTATACTGCCTATTAAAAGGGGGAGCAACTCACCTGCATCTCGCTTTCAGACCAGCAGACCAGCTGTGCAGACCTCTGCAGCCTTCATCTGACTCTTCCTCTTCCACAGCATCCAGTCATGTCTACTGTGGATCGTAACCCAGTCCTTTTGGCAGCCACCATCCTTCTGCAACAGTGCGAAGCCATCTACAGGCTCTGTGAACTCTACTACAGGAAGAAAAAGAGGCGGCCAAGAAGTGTCTGGGTCCGAAGATGGTTCACCAGAAGAGCAGAGGACGGACTGTACAACAAGCTGATGGTGGAGCTCAGGAACGAAGACACTCGGGCATTCCAGAACTTCATGAGGATGCCTCCAGCCATGTTTGATGAAGTTATGCAGCGGCTGACACCCAGGTTGACCAAGGCAAACACCAACTTCCAGCCCAGCCTGGAACCTGGACTCAAGGTGGCACTCACTCTGCGCCACCTGGCCTCAGGAACCACCTACAAAAGCATGCAGTATGGCTGGAGGGTGCCACACAACACCATCAGCATTGTGGTCAGAGAAGTGGTGCATCATCGAAGAATACAAGGAGGAGCTCCTCCAGTGCCCCTCCACTGAAGAAGGATGGAAGAAAGTTGCAGAGCAGTGGTATCATAGGTGGAACTTCCCCCACACCGTTGGAGCCATAGATGGCAAGCACGTGGCCTCCAAAGCGCCAGCCAACTCAGGGTCCTCTTATCACAACTACAAGGGCTTCTTCAGCATCATCCTCTTCACCATGGTCGATGCTGACTACAAGTTCATGTACATCGATGCTTCAGGCAACGGCTCATCTTCAGATGCCCAGGTATACAACGCAAGTGACCTCAAGGGTAGGCTAGAACGCAACCTCATCGTGGGCTTCCCAGATCCAGAACCCCTGCCCAGCGACACACAAGATGTGCCCTACTTCATCATGGGGGATGACGCCTTCTCCTTCACAACCTACCTCATGAAGCCCTACACCTCCAAATACCTCACCCGTGAAGAGAGGATCTTCAACTATAGGCTGTCCAGGGCAAGGTGGGTGGTGGAGAACGCCTTTGGCATCCTGGCCAACAGGTTCCAGGTACTTCTCAACACCATGCAGCATTGCCCAGAGACCGTGAGGAGGATCGTGGAAGCTTGCTGCATCCTGCACAATCTCATGCGCAACCGCTACCCAGTGTTGCAGAACAGGCTCGTGGACCTCCAACAAGGCAATGGGGACATGGAGCCTGGGGAATGGAGGCAAGGGCGAAACCTGATAGACACTCAGGATGTGCAAGGCCCCAACAGAGCCTCATGTGAAGGGAAGAAGCAGCGCAACCTCCTGAAACACTGGTGCAACTCTCCAGCTGGAGCAGTGGAGTGGCAAGACAGGATGATAGATGCTTAATGGATGCTTCCTTCAACCTGTCTCATCACATGGATGAGATTGGGCCATGTATGTTGTGTGGCCCTACAATGATCAGGGCATTTAATAAAGAGTTGTGTTTGTGTTGACATGTGTGGATCATTATTACATTATTATTGATAATAAAGGGCCATAGGTGTGGCACCTGGGAGGGTGGACCATACAGTCCCACTATGCTTGCACTGGAGGTTTATCTATCCCACAGCTATTACCCATCCCAAAGGTATCCCTGCCCATACCACAGGTATCCCTGCCCATCCCAAAGGTATCCCTGCCCATCCCACTGCTATCCTTACCCACCCCAAAGGTATCCCTGCCCATCCCACTGCTATCTTAACCCATCCCACAAGCATGCAAAGGCTTAAACCATTTCTAAAAGTTTACACCAAGACTTTATTAAAAAAAAGAAATGAAGCAAGTGTATGAAAAAAAAAGAGACTTTATTAACAAGAAGCTATGAAACAAAAATGAGTCTCTGGCACTCCTCTTGGTCGCTCAGTCTCAGGGGTGAAGAGTCCAGGTGCTGTGGAGGTGGCTGGTGCTGGAGTGCTTGTCATCAGCTCCTCCAGAAGCAGAAACAGCAGAAGCCCCAGCCCCAGAAGAGCGAGCCCGTGCTGCAGAAGCCCCAGCAGAACCAGAGTGAGGGCCAGGGGGCGGGATGGTAGCCCTGTCCTTCTTGCCAGGGCTGGCAGCAGATGGCTGAGACTTGCTGTGCTTCCGCATGGTTGTGGGGTTGCTGGCTGGCAGGGAGGCAGGAACCAAGGCTGGCAGGAAGGCTGGCAGGCAGGCAGGCACCAAGGCTTGCAGGCAGGCTGGCAGGCAGACTGGCAGGCAGGCAGGCACCAAGGCTGGCAGGAAGGCTGTCACCAAGGCTGGCAGGAATGCTTGCAGGCAGGCTGGCAGGCAGACTGGCTGGCAGGCAGGCACCAAGGCTGGCAGGCAGACTGGCTGGCAGCAAGGCTGGCAGGCAGGCAGCCAGCAAGGCTGGCAGGGAGGCTGGCAGCAAGGCTTGCAGGCAGGGCAGGCAAGGCAGTCAATCCGTCCGGCAGCAGGTCTTTCCTCTGAATGGTGACCTGCTTCTGAGCTGCTTCCGTTATATCCGCGGGGCTGACGCAATGCATCCTCCCCGCATGTGCAATTAACGCTCGGCATCTGCTAGGCTTCCGCTGTGCATCCGCTGTGCATCCGCTGTGCATCTGCTTCATCCGTTCGGTGTCCCTTCTGCATCCACTGTATCCATTCCGTGTCCGCTTTGCTGAGGCCCCCCGGAAGCCTAGTGGATGTGCCATCCGCTCCCATCCACTTCCATCCGCTAGGCTTCCGCTCTGCATCCATTTTCCATCCGCTCTGCGTCCTCCCCCTGTCCGTTCCTTTCCATTTTATCCGCTCTGGTTATGCAAATTTTTGCCCCTTCTGAGAGTGGATAACAACGGATGAAACATTTTTCTCGTCCGTTGTTAACGTTTTGCATCCATTGGGCAGTGTGACAGGGCCTTTAGATTGCTGTGTTTTACACTCCATAAATTCATTTGCAGGCCTAAGCCCTAGGCTGGGTTAAATGATCCTTCAGCAGCAGGACTTCAAAGGGACTGCTCCATGCACAGCCCTGCCCTGCCTATCGAAGGCCACTTCCAGGTTGGCATCTGGAAATGATATGAACAGGGGAGAGAGTCCTTTTCTCTTCTCCGGCCTCCCCTCCCTCCACCCCCTTTTGCAAAATTGGGGTGAAAGTCAGCTTTTAGGGTTAGTTATTAAGTTCTCTGTACACCCACACAAACATCCTGTTAATGACAAAATTTGCTCACTTGTATACATTCCCAGTGAATGAAATACTCATTTCTAAGCATGAGACAAAGGCAATTTACATTTTGGACACTTTTATTTTTACTTTCTGGAATCAAGAAGACTTCTGAAGGCTTTTTATGATTTAAATCAGGGACCTCCACCCTTGGCAACTTTAAGACTTGTGGACTTCAACTCCCAGAACTTGAAGTCCACAAGTCTTAAAGTTGCCAAGGTTGGAGGCCCCTGATTTAAATAGTCCAAAACGTTTAGGACTATTTAATAGTTTTTGGCATCCCTTTGTGTAAGATAATTATACCTTGGAACTATGATTTATTGGCAGACAGATATTTCAGTGGCATCATTGATCAGCCTTAACCACACATGCCGATGAAAGACCAGGAAAAGATAAAGTTCAAAAATAAGGCCAAGAAAGCTCTGTGAAAGCCAAGAACTGATTTATTCCTTGATTTATGATAGTAGACTTTGTACCCAGTCTAAATATTTCTTTCAGCAAAATTGAATTCCGGTCTTTGCAAAGAAAGACTGCAGACCAGTGTTTTCATTAAAAAGGAGAGAGGGTAGTGAAGTGGGCATCTCAATCAATCAGAATAAAGCTGGAAGGGACCTTTACCAAACTCAGAAGGACGGAAGGCTGAGTCAATTTTGAGTAGGTGAGAACTGAACATCTTCAATAAGGTTTCATCTGTTCCTTCTTATCCTGCCCTCTGGTGCTTTGGAGAATAATTTGAACTGCCTCTTCTTTGTGGCAGCCCCTCAAATATACGCGAGACTGGTGTTCCAACAAACAGCTCTTTATTATAACAACTCAGTGACTTGTAACAGAACATTTGCCAAAGCCGTGGCAGCCCTTTTTATAGTGGCTGCTTGCGGCTTGGGACCAATGACAGTTCTTTTAGATTTCCCGCCATCAGGTGGGCCAATTGTAATGGTACTTTATTATCCAATCCTATTGCGGCCTGCTCGGCCAATCAGATTTAGGTATTTGGAGTATTCTAATTTCTATACACAAGACCCTCTTGGTTTCGTCCAATGTGCGTAACATAGTCACGCAGGTAGGTTGGGCTTTTGCGGGTCCTATTTGACCTGCACAGCTAAGTCTCAGTGTGGTCTTCCATCGGTTCAGTCAGGATCGCCTTTTCTCCGTGTCTTCTCCATGGAACCTCCTGGAAGGGTGAGTCAGCCTTGCCGCTTCCGCCTGAGTCTCTCGGGCTGGTTGAGTTGGCTCTGCCGCTCCCTCCTGGTCTGTCTGGGTTGGTCGAGCTGGCCTGGCTGTCTTCTTCCTGGAAGGCCTCACTTCGCTTCCCTGCTACCGGTTCTCTTCTCCGGAGGTTGTCTATGGGTAAGTGCTCTTTTTGTCTTACCGGGGGTTCTAATTCGGGTTTGTGTTGTGTCTTTTGTCATGTTATTGGTGGTTCATCTCTCCCCTTTTTATTTTTTTGTGTTTCCCCCCCCTCCTCGTCTGTTTTTGGATTATTTGTAGGGGTGGTATTTGCGGCAGTGCTTCGGAGCTAGGAAGATTAGTATTGCATTCCAATATCCTAGAGTGAAGCTGGTCGATGTGTCATTTCCATGTTCTGCCATCGTCTAGTGCAAGCTGGTATGACTGGACCCCTGTAATTTGTGTAACTGTGGCTGGAAGCCATAATGGGTCCTCGGTAAGATTTTTGGCGTACACTTCTCCAATGGTAAAGGAGCAATATTTACTTGAGGAGTCGGGGGGGGGGTTCAGAGGTGTAGGTGGGGTGTAGCCTATCTATCAATTTTCTACCCGTGAGGAGTTCTGCTGGGCTTTTGTTAGTGGTTGTGCTAGGGGTGATATGCTGAATTGTTAACAGTTTGTTTAGTCTATTTTGAATGTCCCCAGTGTCCAGTTTGTCTAGGGCAGTTTCGGGGTCAACTGGCAGCTGTTGATATGCTTGCGCGAGATCAAGTTTCGTGAAAATTTTTCCTCCCCCTAATAAATGCAACAGATGTTGAACTACTGGAACAAGGTATGCGCTTTGCTGGAGTGCATGGTTGAGGGTGGCCTTATAGTCACCACAGATACGTACTGACCCATCTGGTTTGACAGGAGTCACAATGGGCGTTTCCCACCTGGCATGGTTGATTGGCTCTAACATCCCTTGTGCGATGAGTTTGTTAAGCTGCTCATCTATTTTCGGCTTTAAGGCAAAGGGAATGTGTCTGACTTTGAGCCTGATGGGAGCTATCTTAGGGTCTAGGCTGAATGTTATAGGGGTCCCCTTGTACTTGCCTAGGGTCCCATCGAATATGTCCCGGAACTCTTTGAGCAGGCTCTCCTTCCAATCGGTCTCAGTGACGCTGTTGATTCTGGTCACTCCGATTCCCAGGGGTGCAAACCATTCGATTCCCAGCAGGCTAGGGCAATCACGATCGATGATTGTCAGAGGAAGTACTTCAGAGTGGTTTTTGAATTCTATTAGGAAATGTCCAAGACCCACTACCGGGATTCGTTTTCCCTGGTAATCTTTGAGTATTAGGCTTTGCTGTTCCAGTTCTCTTCACTTAATGTCTGGTATCAGATTTCTGATGGTGTTCCATGATACCGTTGACAGGTATTATCCGCAGTCTACTTCCATTTCACAGGGCTTTCCTTTGATTTTTATGTTTATTCAGACCTTTTTTGTGTTTGCTGACCTGGCATTTCCTATGATTATTGTTTGGTGCATTTCTTCTCTGTCGTTCATTTGCCGGCTTCTGTTCTCTCGGCTCCATCGGCTTCTGGCTTGTCTATTTCTGTTTCTGGGGGGTGGGTGGGTGCTGCTGTGTCTTTTTGGACAATAGATCTTTTTGTTCCAGCAGACCCTTGCAATGTGCCCCTGTTTCTCACAAAATCTGCAAATGGCATCTAGGAATCTGCATTCAAAGCGCGGGTGGTCCCTTCCACATCCAGCACACTGGAATTCTTGCCTCCTTCTTCTTTTTTCCCACCATTTTCTTTCTGACTGAAGCCTATGTATGTCTTCATTGTCGTCATCGGTGTTGCTCGGGGAGTCGAGGTCTTCATGGTGGGCAGTCGCAGTGGGTTGTTTTTGTGTTCCTTCCACCTTCTTTTCTCAAGTTTGGTTCTGTGGTTCTGGATTTGTTGAGTTCACTTGGCTCATGGTGGCTGCAGATTTCTTGGCTTCTTCAACAGCGGTGGCTTCTGTGATGGCCTCAGCCACTGTAATATTTGGTCTGTTTAGTAGCTTGCTTTGGAGTGTAGCGTCCTTCAATCCGAGGACCATGCGGTCTCTCATGGCTTTGTCCATGTTGAGAAACTCGCAGGCTCCTCCGATATCTCTTAGGGCTGCTACGAAATCTCCAATGCTCTTGTCTTCTCGTTGATCTCGCTTATAGAATTCATGCCTTTTAATAAGATTGGAGACCACGGGCATGTAATGGGCTTGTAGCATTCGGTTTAATTCTGGCCATGCCATTTGTTTTACGTCCCACGGTTTGGCTAATGCCTCAGCCATTTTGAAGACAGCAGGGCCACAGTGCGTGAGGAATACGGCTTTCTTCCTCTGGTTAGTTATTTCTTGTAGCTTGTTGCTTTCTAGGAACATTAGGAAGCGGTCAGTGTATGACTCCCAATCTTCTTTGGCTGGGTTGAACGGTGCAATATCATTTTTTCCTGTGGTTTGTTCTGCTTATCTTTTGTCCTTTTCATCTGTATTTTTATTTTATTTATAGTTGTGAGTTATCAGGAGTCAGTTTGGGTCAGGTGGAATCCAACATGAATGAATAAATAAATCTCCTTAACTGACTCTTTTACTTTTTAATGGGCTCCCCAAACATATATTTTATGAACTTTCTTTAAAATTGTTGATTGCACTGGTTTTTATAATGTTTAGAAGGAAGCAAAGAATAAGATTTCCCTAAAACTGAAAGAAATGAGGAATGTTTAGGTTTTTATGTATATTTCATCTGAGATTTCTCATAAATGCAACAGTTCCATTTAGCTGCATGGATTTAAATCTTCATGAAGAACTTTTCCAGATCATGTTTGAATATAGTCAAGTGTTCAGACACAGTTCAACTTACATTTGTATGTGTATTTGTGTGTGTCTGCGCACTCACATTCCAGCTCCATCTTTTTTTCTTTCTTACAAGTTTCTCTCTCTTCAACCTTGTTTCCAATTTTGTTTTCATGCTTCAGCAACTGCCTTATAAATCTCTGACAGCCGTAGGTTGGGAGTATTGTGTAGAGTACACAAGGATTAGAGGAATTCTGTTTCAACTGACCTCTGAGATTAATACTGACATGCAGGAAAAAGTTAATGCTGACCAAGGCTAAGGCCTGATTGATTTTCCACAATGGACATGCTGCTAAATAAATAAATGAAATTTATTTATAAATGAAAATAAATGAATGAAATTTCCAAAGAGCTGGCTGAATTAGGGAATAGCTGACGTTTGATAACTCTATTTGTCACCTGAGACCTTGCAGTAATAAGGATTTTATGCTCCTATGTGGGCATGCATTGACATGCAGAATGATGCCTCCTATTTGTGCATCTGTCTCCAGACCAAGAAAGGTTTAAATGAAACCCTCCCAAATCCTTGTCTGAAGTACAGGAATGAGTGGGAGAAGCATAGACACCCTTGCAAGTGTAACCTTCTTTAGTCTGCAAACCTTAATGGAAAAAACATTTTTTCTGTGCAAGTGCCTCTGACAACCCTTGCTTTTAATGAAACCAGGTAGCTTGTCCCCAAATGCCAAGGTGGAGCCCTTCCAAAGCCATCTCCTCTTCTGCTATTAGTAACCCGAGTTAACCACAGTCAAATTCAATTATATGTTAAAAATTCTCGGCCAACAGGATCTTGACTGACAGACCGAGTTGGATATCAGAGAAGATTTAAGACAAAATATCCAAGGATAAGCTCTAACGTAAAAGCAAAAAAACAACAACCCTTATTTCACTCAAAGAACTATCAGAAGCGGAAATAATCATGATGACACCCACATAATCCACAGTTTGATTCAATTATTTTGTAACTCCAGGCAGATGTTCTCTCTTGGGGAGATAAACTGGTAGTGAAAATGTTATTCAATGTTTCCAGAAACAGATGATGCACCAAAAAGGAGGTAGAGGTGGAAGCAGAAGTTTTGTCAGGCAAATAATCCACCCTGAATCAGATGGATTAGGGCAATGCTGAAATGCTGAAAAAGAAATAATATAAACCCAAGTTAAGGTCCCCACCTCACTCTCCCAAATATGATTGTATCTCAGCAGTGAACAGTGAGCTGAGGACCTTAACTTGGGTTTATTGTCTATGTTATTTATGGATAGAATTAAATGGCCATCATATCCCTTGCCAGGACAGGCCCTGATGGGGTTCCTGGTGCCCAGGAGATCGCTGCAAGAAGGTTCTAGAGCAATGAAGCTGTTGCACCTTTGCCATCATCCTGGCCATTTTCTTTGTGGAGAGAAGCCTTAAGACAGAATAGAAAGGTCAAGGAAGGTCAGTGTATTTCAGAGGCCCAGTTATCTCCCTCGTGGTAAAGAGATCAATGCTTTTTCTTTTGTAAGCAACCAATTTTTAAAAGCATCCAGGACGGAGGTGAAGTTTCTCTCTGTAGCTTTAGCTTATGAAAATTGAATGGGCCTTTGTTGCAGATTTTGAACATTTTTTGGTTTGTAGATATTTTTATGCATGTATTTTATGCACATGTTTAATTTAAGGTCTTTTGATTTGGTCTTGGAGTATAAATTAATTTTTTTAAAAATCACATGAAATTTCTTTTCCAAAACTTTCAAATCCACATTAAGCTAATCACTGCTGCTTTCAACAAGGCCTCCCTCCCTCTTTTTCCTTCCTTCCTTCCTTCCTTCCTTCCTTCCTTCCTTCCTTCCTTC
>BLBF01000037.1:20663509-20706203 GCA_015471245.1 Laticauda colubrina
TTCCTTCCTTCCTTCCTTCCTTCCTTCCTTCCTTCCTTCCTTCCTTCCTTCCTTCCTTCCTTCCTTCCTTCCTTCCTTCCTTCCTTCTTTCCTTCCTCCATCAATTCATCCATCCATTCCTTTTTTTTTCATGCCTTTACAAAATGTGACCTAAAGTTTGCAGCAGCTATATACCAGATGCAACACAAATATTCATAAGTGTGCACCCTTCAGACCTGGCATCTGAGTTCAATCCAGGAACAAATATTCCCTCTCATCTTTAGCAGACAGAAACTAGCAGGAGAAGTTAAACTGAAATGTGTAACTTTAATGAAAAACCTGTCAGTGATTTCAGGCTCATGAATCAATAGTCAGATTTCAGCCAGTTGGAACTGTCATTAGTGCACACATTTGGCACAGCAGCAAAAGATTCCTATGCTTCTTTTTAAAAATCTCATTCCAGTTTTATTCAAAAAAATAAGGTCATAAAAACAGAGCTACACTCTACAGATTCTATTTCTTCTTGTTCCCCAATGCAACAAGTCAATTCATATTGTTACTGAAATCACCCTAAGGACATATCCATAGAACAATAGAGTTGGAAGGGACCTTGGAGGTTTTCTAGTCCAACCCCTGCTCAAGCAGGAGACCCGACACCATTTCAGACAAGTGGCTGTCCAGTCTCTTTTGAAAATCCTCCAGTGATGGAGCATCCACAGCTTCTGGTGGCAAGCAGTTCCACTGGTTGATTGTCCTCTCTGTTAGGAAGTTTCTCCTTAATTCCCGGTTGCTTCTTTCCTAGTTTTCCTAGTTGCTTCTTTCCTAGTTTCCATCCATCGTTTCTTGTCCTGCCTTTTGGTGCTTTGGAAAATAGTTTGACCCCCCTCATCTTTGTTGGAGCCCCTCAAATACTGGAAGTCTTCTAGCATGTCACCCCCTGGTCCTTCTTTTCATAAAATTAGACACATCCAATTCCTGTAATCATTCTTCACATATTTTAGCCTCTTGTCCTGAAATCCAACTGGTCCCTACGAATCAAGCTTATAATGGAACATGTGTTTTTATATAACCAGAGCTCCTTAAAAGGTAGACCAGAGTAGATCATGTCTAATTATAGGAGAGAATTAGGAAAATGAAGATGGGCAGATCTTGCTTTCTTTAAGAACACATTTGCCCCTATAGAGCTGATTTTCAATATGTTTTTCCCATTTAAACTGTAATATCAATTAAGCTATATCATAACTGACTTCTCAGAGATGCTTCTGAAGAAGACAATTTTTTCCACTCTCTGATTTAACGCTCTTCCAAAGAAAAGCATGTTCATCCTTCATAGTTGATTCTTCCATCACAAAATCCCCTCCTTCAAGGATCTTTATCACAAGCCTTGACATGTTTGATCTTGTCCGGTAACCTTCCAAATCTTTGGACTCATCAGGAATGCAGGCTGATTGGTGCCAAGCAGATGGTCGCATTAGAGCATTTTCTGTAAGCTGGCAAAAAATAGACCAGGGTTACTGAAAGATTTGAGTCAAGTGGGCAGGAGAAACTGGAGTAAGGGAAAGAGAGATCAAAATAGGCATTTACAGGAAGTTGCGCAGGGATCATCTTCTAAATGTCTCTTTAGATGCTATGATGCTACGCTTCCAATTTTGTTGTGGCTTTGCTTAATCTGTACCACTTGCCTTGTTTGGGGGTTTTTTGGTTCTTTGTATTTATTTTCATTTATCAACATGAATAAAATACAGAAGAACATAAGAAGATATATATTTTATTTTATAGTATTTTAAAGTGAAAATTTCAAAAATAGAATGCCTTTTAAAAAGCATTTCACAGTCATTCTATTATACGAAATAATAAATACAGAGGCTTGGTTGCATACTTGATGAAGGAATTTCTCTGCTATCTTTGCTCTGTAGAAATGCTATGCTTGATCTTAATTTTTAGTTACCACCCTTAACCACATTTGTAAGCTTGTACCAAGTGTGCCAAGTCTATGAAAACTGAAATTTATTTAAAACTGATTACTTAGCTCCAGTTTTCTCTACTTTGGAAAAAATATTTTCTATTATTAGAGGTTCCTATTTTATTTATGCTGAAGCCATCAATTTAATTCTTGTTTAATCTGAATATAATTTTCCTATTCAAGAATTTTGAAGCAGGTATATTATTTTTCTACCTCTGTAAATGAGGGGTAAATTAGCACAATTACAGTGCATGATTCCACAGACATTTACATAACTTTAGATAATCAGAGTAGGAAGGGACCTTGTAGGTCATTTAGTCTAACCCCCTGAGCAAGCAGGAGACCCTACACCATTTCTGACAAATGGCAGTCCAGCCTCTTCTTGAAAGTCTCAAGTGATAAAGCTCCCACAACTTCCAAAGGCAAAAAGCTGTTCCAATGGTTGATTGTTCTCCCTGTCAGAAAGTTTCTCCTTATTTCCAGGTTAAATCTCTCCTGGTTCAGTTTCCATCCATTATTCCTTGTCTGGCCTACAGATGCTTTAGAAAACAGGTTGATTCCTTTCTCCTCTCTGTAGCAGCCCCTCAAATATTGGAAGACTGCAATCCTGTCTCTCCTGGTCCTTCTCTTCACTAGACTAGCCATGGCCAGGTCCTGCAACCATTCGTTGTATGTTTTAGCCTCCAGTCCCCTAATCATCCTGGTTGCTCTTCTCTGCACTTTTTCTAGAGTCTCAACATCTTTTTTAAATCTTTTTTATTTATGCAACACTTATTTGGGAGGGTGGAGATAGTTGGCTATGAGTTTCATCTCTGAAAATGTCAGATCTTGTCTTATGTGGAAAGTCTAACAAAAGTGGAAACCTTGTTTAACACAATTATTTCCAGCACCTCTCTGGAAAGTTGTGATGGGGTCATTTAAAATCATTTTTGTAAATGTTTATATTATTTATTGAAGAAATAAATCTGCATTCACAGCAAAAGTCTAAAGAGCAAGTTCTCCATATTAATCATGCCACTTTCATAATAGAAACTGTCAGGTGTTAAGACTTATTGTTTAAGTTAAAATGTGGGCATATGCTTGACATTTTCAGAACTTGGCAAAGGCAATGAGAGAAATAAACTGTGGAATTCCATTTATATGCATTAAGGGAACCTGATGTAATGCTTTTTTAGGAGGTGAAGAGTCCACTAAATAAACAATTATATATTTTGATGGATTCAATGTACACAAATGTGAGAAGAACACTATCACTTTTTTCAACAGATAAATCTGAGAAAATCCCTAAAATATATTGCAAATTGAATATAGATAAATGTTGCAAGCAACCCAAACTTTGCAGTAAAGAGAAAAACATGGATGTGTTTTAAGAAAACCTTCCTTCTTCCTGTGTTTGGGTTTCTTTATCCTTTCATCGATAGAAAGTATGAGTTATTACAAGCTGCTATTCTTTAAGCAATATCTGTATTACAATCAGACCAGAGGCAATTCTACCAAAATATAAACGGCAATAAAAATTCTGAAAAGCAGAAACCAAACATCAAGGAAACAATCCAGTTTTAGAAAATTTATGGGAAACTCAAAAAGACTCATAAAAATGCTGAGTGAATTTTTAAAAAAATTGAAAATGGATTTAATAAAATTCCAACAGTGTAGTAGATTACAAAACAACAACTTTTTGCTTTACATTTAACAAAATGTCATGTCTTTTGGAATAAAAATCTAGAAGTGATTTCCAAGAAGAAACAAAACTAGATAAATTTGTCTCTTTAATAAAATGGTCCATTTTGCCATCTCTGTCAACTATTCCATCACCTTACTATTCCACTCGTCCGCTGTGGGGATAAGCCTGTCTTTCCAGCTTTGTGTATGTAAGTTTTTCACCATTGTCAACATATATAATCATGAAGTTCCTAATTTTCTGGCATTATCATCTCGACTTTTTGGACCATGGGCACCCCTGTTAAGTCATTTCTGTTACTTTATATGGAAAAGTGCTTACAATGAGAGCTACATTTATCAGAACATCAAGAACTAAACTTACTAGATGACCTCTTCAGCTCTCAGCCTATTTATTATGGAAATCCTCTGAGCTTACATGCACAGTGTAATTGCATATTGTATTTTTAACCATGGAATGGGTCCCAGATAGCACTTGGTGGAATCAGTTGCATCCTTTTCTTCTGACTTTGGTGGATGAATGAGATTAGCAGTCTGTGCTGGTGCTGGGCTCTGTAGAAAAGCTTCAGGAATTATGACTTCTGGTATCAAAGGACTGGATATTTATGAGCTGAACTCAGTGCAGACACATTACTTCCTTGCTCACTTTTGACACTTCCTATTGTAACCAGGATAATTAGTGCCACACCACGGAATCTTGTTGAAGTAAATTTCCTCTTGCTGAATATAATGTAGTTAGCAGATTGGCTGCAGGCTCCATCCTTGGAGTCAAAGGATTGCTTTTTATAAGTTGCAAATATATTTTTTTCCTGAAACTTGTTAGAATATTAGAAGACTTGCCAGATGCTGCAGGCCAAGAGGGAAATTGCCTAGATGTGTTGAGAAATATAACATTTGAGTTTTAAATTTAACTTCAAATAGCACTGCCTTTTTTATGCAATGGCTTTTGTAATGATGATAGTGAAAGAGTCACAGGAAGGAGCAGCCCCTGGCTGGGTTTTGTTGAGTTCAACATCCAGGCATTGCATTTGGTGAGCACATGGATGGAGACCAGCAGCAAGCCCCAAGGTTGTAGATTTAATTGAAAGTGACTGCTATTGATACTATTGAAAACATTTTAAACTATACTAATAAGTTTGGAGATGGAGATAGAAAAAGCAAGAAGATAGATTTTTCCTTGGATCAAATTCCCACAACTCATCTCCAGGAACAAGAAACAGATTCTTGTAGCATTTTGAAGACTTCCCACTGAGCAGCAAATGATCCTGAGGTGCCAAATTCAACCAAGGCCCAGTTGGACTGGAATGTGCTTGAGAAAGCAAGCAGGTGATAGTTGGTGTGTCTTGCGAGAGTCCACACCCTACATGTAGGAGAGGAGCAGGGCTGTGGTTGCATGGTTTTTGGCCAGCCTCTTGATATCTTGAATGCAGATCAAGTTCAGGTAGATCACAAGGTCCCCACTGATCTGCCATATCTTTCCATTGCAAGTGACAGAGAGGATGAATGGCTAATATTGATGCAGTCCTCCTCATACGTTCATCTCACCCTTCAGCTGAAGCCACATCCAATATTCTGGAGGATAAATAAGAAGAGACCCCCAAATACAGCGGAAAAAAGGGGGGATAGGGAAAGACATAGGAAAAACGAAGTCCCGAGCTTAGATCTTCAGGTTGTCTTGTCACAATCAGGTGAAGAACGAGGGGGTCCATTTTCCCACCTAATCTACAGAGGGAACCTGTATCTGAGAGATTACAAAAGGATGCCTTCCTCTGCCCCTCAGAGCTCTGTGGCTTTGAAAAATAATTTCACATATTAAAGCAAGATGTGCAGGGGGCAAAAGCAATGGACTAGTCGTGGATGGATGAGCTACCTTAAACATCTCACCCAACAATCCTGAAGAGCTTTAGAAAGTGATTTGCTTCATGTGTGCATCTCCCCCAGACCGAAGAGGCTGCCAATTTGCTCTGGTTAATCATTATCCTTTCAGCTGCTGGAAAAATCTTGGCTTGTAACTAAAAGATAGGAAGCTGGTTATTAAAAACAAGACAACTTTTTTAAACACAAAGAGCTTGATGTTAAAAATACTTACAGGCAGACAGGATGCAAATAAGGGAAAGGCAATGTTTTATGTCTGCATCCTGGTATCTGGAATTACTTATGAACCACACTCATCACTGTTTTTATTCAAACAGAAAAGTTATGGAGTGGAAATCAAACATAAAAATAGAAGGCACCTTCCAGGAATCCAATGAAACAGGAAAGGCAAATTCAGTTTCCCAAACTAAAATTTATATATTATACAAATTAAAAGATTCTTAGCAAGATATCTCAACTTAAATGATGCAATGACATGTTCTATTGCAATCCCTAAGTCAGAATATTTAAAGGATATTTTAGTGACTTTCTTTTTTGGTGATAATGGGATGCCAACATCTTTCGCTGATAGATTGGCAAGTCCATTATGAAACTCTTTGTCAAGGTAGAGGCATTTCTGTCAGCCAAAACAGGAAATTGTATCATAAAGACCAATTTTATGATTTTTTTAAAGTCCTTTGAACACTGCCAAAATCAAACGTGCTTATGTAAAGTATATATACTTTATTAACAAATGGGGAGCACCGATATCTATGTCTAATGATGAGGATTGCTATGATGATGCAGTGGCTAGAAAGCAGTGCTGCAGGGTGAACTCACTGCTCACTGCCAGCAGTTTGATCCTGACCAGCTCAAGGTTGACTCAGCCTTCCATCCTTCTGAGATGGGTAAAATGAGGAGCCAAATTGTTGGGGGTGAGAGGCTGGCTTTGTAAACCACTCAGAGAGGGCTGTAAAGCACTGTGAAGCAATGTATAAGCCTAAATGCGATTGTGATTGCTATTCTCAAATGATTCGTTGTGTGCCACAATATCACATACAAGCTCTTATTTTGGCATCCTTGCAACTGCCTGGTATCATATCCTATGCAAATGCAGAATATATGGGAAGGTTTTCCAACCCAAGATGATGTTAAGATTGTCCAGCCTCTGTATTTGTGGCTCTATAAACTACAGAATTCTAGCTATGCTGTAGCCAGAGGCAGTTCTCTGACAAATACATGGCTGGACAGGGAACAGATTGCCTCATTCAAAAGGAAGAAAATGCATCTAATATACGATAACCTGTATTTTTCTACTGGCTCTGTTTATATTTGTTAATTTATTAGTAGTGTGTGTTTCTTAAACAGAACATTGACTATTCATGAGAGGCCTTGATACATCCTTATACCAACTTGTACTCAGAGAGGAGGGGAATCAGAAACATAAAACATGTTGAATGTCTGTAGTGGGTGTGCATAAGCGCACCAATCATGCCTACCATCCCTGTCCTATTGTTTCTTTTATTTTTCTTATATGTATCCATGTATTCATAACTATGTTTTTACTTATACCTATTATCTTATAAGCGATTGACAAACCAAATAAAATAAATGAGTGGGGTTTCAATCAAATTGCCATGGTCACCCTCTTGCCTTTTTAAAAACTTTTCTGTGAAGCTTCCTACCCTTACCCAAATATCCATTCTCGGTATGAGAACTTATACTCATTAATATAATTCAAACATAACAACTTGTAGTAATGTATTAAACAGTTCTTTTCTAAGCTAAATGGATTGGCTACTGAAAAATAGGTGGAAAATCAAGCCATGTTGTTTGTATTAAACTTGGCTTCCCTCTTAAAATTGATTTCCTGGCTTCCCATCTCCTCCTGCTCCACTCAGCTCTCACCTCCCCACTGAAGATGAAGTGCAAGGAGCAGCAGTAAGGATCGAGAGAATCAGGACTTCCTCCCCCCCTTGGCCTTTCAAAGGACTCAACAAATTGAAATGGACATATGAGATGGATTTATAGTGGTTTTGGCAAGGTAAGTGAAAGAAATGTGGAGCAATTCAAAACACAGTTGTCCGGACTATGCAGGGTGACCCTTTCTTTGGTCCTGTGAAGGAATTCATGGAAGGATGAGAACTGTGTTTCCTTTCTCTGATTTTGACCTTTAATGGTGGCAGTTGATACAAAGGAAGGAAGGGTTACCACAAAGTGGTCGTGGAGGGATTCCCACTGCAAGCTCAGGTCAAGTTCCATTCCTTGGCCCTGACATCCCATCTGTCAAACAACAATTTCACATTATAACTGACAACTTTACATTCAGTCAAGGGCAAGAGTCTTACAATAGCTCTGAACAAGCACGTCCAAGAGATGTGGCTGTAGGTCCAGTATGAGTTTGAACAAGTTCTTGCTATTTTTGCAACAATTCTCGTGAGGATGGGAATTTGCTAGTCCCTTGAAATGAGTTTGAGCTAGTATAGAACAGTGATTACAGTATTAGTCTACGTCAAGGGAGGGTCAAGGCAGCCTTTACTTGTACATTTTTCACTTTGATTTAATTTAAGTTAGATGCAAATTACATGAGTAGACTTATTATTCTTCCTCTCATTGTATAAATTACCATTTGGTGACAACTTTTGAAGGCTTCTGGAAACTGCATATGGATCTGGTTGAGTGTCTTTGTTCTCACAGGAACTAGTCTGGATAAGGACATCTGCAAGATTCATTGGGGAAAAAATGGCAAAGCTTATCCATGGGAACTTTTCTCCTTCTGCAAACTGCACGTGTGGGGGCCTTTATCTGAACTGTGACTTCAATTGGAGCAAAGAATTACAGGCCCTACCTCTCAGGAGAGGATCTAATGTGCATGGTTGATGGCCTTGACCCCAAGTGTTAGGAGTTATATAGATTTTACCACACACTTTTAGGAAGATTGAAATCATAGTTACATTACAAGCAAAGTAATTTGAGAGTTGTAATTCAGCTGCTCATCACAAATACAATGTCTATCCTGGTCCAATAAAAAGTGTGACTTAATTTGAAAAAAACAACCCTGATTCAATGGGAATTCAGATGAATTATTGTTAAATTAATTAAATTAATTGTTAAATTAATTACATACACATTTGGTTGAATGTCTTCAAACCAACTTGGTGATTTGATGGGTTTTGGGGCATGCAGAGTCAGATCAAAGCAATTTGATGATCTGAATATATTATTTAAATCAAACTGACTCTTCATGGACAATTCAGGATTACAGGCCTTCGAGCCTAGCAAAAATTAGAAAGATGGGACGTAATAACCAGGTGCTTGTTTGAGTGACAACTACTGACACCTGCTCTAAAACAAACTTTTACACAGTCAGCATTTTAAGAATGAAAAATTACCTATTGAGGAGGATAGATGGCAAATGGCCATGAAAGAGGAGGAAATGCTCTGTGTTGATAGCCTGTTGATCATCTGACACAACCTCTGAATGTGCTTTTGTCCACTGGTTTCATTTTATGGTTCTTCAATACATTTAGAAAGATCTCCTCCAACAAGAGAGGCAGACAATGAAGTAATTTGGAAGCACAAAAGAACCTCCAGGCCTTTCCAAAGTCTCCTTGCTTCTGCAGCTGAATTTCTGTTTATGTCCATGACAGCAAATAAAAATAAGAGGAAGCTTTAAAATGGTTTGCCCAAACCATTCATAGCAAGGGGAGGAAGTCATCAGCTTCTCTCCCTTTGTTTCCCAGGGATCAGCACTTACAAATGCATCATGTCATCAGGTGTTATGAATGCTCGGATTGATTGTGTGTCATTCTGTGGACATTAGAAGTAAGTAAGCATGTCTTGAGTCCATTATTTCTCTCTGCTGG
The DNA here is from genome assembly GCA_015471245.1 of Laticauda colubrina. Taxonomy (NCBI): domain Eukaryota; kingdom Metazoa; phylum Chordata; class Lepidosauria; order Squamata; family Elapidae; genus Laticauda; species Laticauda colubrina. Next base: position 20,672,852 of record BLBF01000037.1, read on the forward strand.
AATCCAGCAAGATTGAGAGAAGAAAGAGATGTTAATCTCCTGTAGGCAAAAAGAAAAAAAAAAGACTGTTTTTGCTCAATGTATGTTAGAAAATAGTGCTATCCTGAAATTTTATTTTGGTTTTTCTTTTCAGTTCCCATTAGTGAGAACAATAAACTAGTGGAACAACTCACCTCCAGAAATTGTGGCTGCTCCATCATTGGAGGCTTTTAAGAAGAGACTGGACATCCATTTGTCTGGAATGGCTTAGGGTCTCCTGTTTGGGCAGGCATTGGACTAGAAGACCTCCAAGGTCCCTTCAAACTCTGTTATTTTGTCCTGTTCTTTTCACCCAACTACTTTCCTTCACATCGAAGCACAATAAAGCTGTCCTAGATCTTTTTTTCAAAGGAGAAGGAAATGCAATTCAAAGATGGATAGCAGGGCTCATTCCAATCCAGCCAAGGAATGTCTTTGCAGGTCCAGCCTTTCGTTCTTTTAATCCTTTTCTACTGGCCCACTGCCTTTCATGGCTTTTCGGATTTGACTCAGATCCTGAGGGAGAAGGCCATGAAGCAGCTAGTCCCATCGTTTTTTGCTTTCCTGATCAGGAAATGTGAACATCTAGAGAGACTGCAGAGGAGTTATGTAAGACAACGAAAAAGCAGAAGCTTTGACTGCATTACAATCATAAAGGAAACTTTAAAAAGGCCCCAAGAATATATCTAAATAAATGCATATCCTGCGAATGAAGTACAAAGAAAGAACAGCTTTCCAGAAATCTGGAAGTGAGAGTTTAGCACAGTATTGGCAAAAAGCCTAAAAGTGGACTGAATCCAACAGATCTGGGCAATTTTCATCCAGCCTCCAAACTTCCTTTTTAGGGTAAGTTGAGAAGGTGGACAGCTGTGGGACCAAAGGGTTCTGGAAGCATTATCTGGACCTGTTCGACTCAGGATTCAAGCTTCACCATAGTACAGCCAAGATTGCATCTGTTATTTCCCCCCCTCCCTCTCTCTCCCTCTCCCTCTCCTTCCCTTCCTCTCTCTCTCTCTCTCTGCATCTGTTGAAAGAACCACTGAGTGATAAACAACCATTTAACTGGCCACAGGAATTAAGTCCAGACAGTGATCCTTGCATTTGGCAAATCATTTCAAGAAGTCTCCCATAAGATCCAAATAGAGAAGATGGAAACTGTGGGCTGGGTTATGTTACCACAGAATAAAGATGAATTGCATTGAATAATCCTAATGAGTGCACATCAGTGGCTTCGTTCATCCATTTATCCAATTTTTATCCCATCTTTGTTGTGACCAATTAAAAAGCAGCAGGCCTAACCAGGGCTCTTGCCTCTTATCAAACTGGAAGGAGGTGATAAGCGCCATAATGCACTCCTTGCCTGCATCATCAGAAGTATTTTGGCAAGTTTATAATTCCTCTCTTTTCTATATGGGTCAGACCACACATAGACTCCTGTGGACAGTTCTGATTGTTCCAGTTCAGGAAGGACAATGATTGACTGTAGCTTGGCCAAATGACAGCTGGAAATGTAAGAAGGTTAGAAAAAACAACTTTCAAGGAATAATTAGAAGCAATGAACATGTTTATTCCAAAGAAAAGGAGACTAGGAGACAATAACTTCAATAGTTGAAGTGTTGTTATGCAGAAGATGGGGCAGCCTTGTTCAAAGTTGCTCCAAAGGACACAACAAGGAGGACTTAAATTACAAGGATACAGAATTAATTTGGAGTCAGGAAAAAATGATAATGGTTTTCCACTTCAAAAAAGCCTGTTTTAGGAAGGACTTTTTTTTTTTTCACAGATGATGTGCAGTAGGTTACAATAGATAATCTCCACAATCCCTTCTCTTAATCATTTTTTGATGTGTGCGCTGTCAAAATGATTAATGGAAGGGTGATTCCCAAAAAAAATGGATGGGGGAAATGAATATTTCATCAAAATCAGTAAAATAAGAATTATGTTTCTTTGGTTCCTATAAGCTGCTAACCCATACCTGTGATGATTTAATGTCAGTGTTATCTGTCTGTTCTTCTCTTACTTACACAGAAAATATGTGGAGACTTTCCTTTGGCTTCTGATGGACAATTAAATATCACTCATGGTTGCCAATTTGGAGAAAGGCACAAATAAAGAAAGTATATACGTGAAATCATCCTTTTCTTTTTTGCTTTAAGAATAACTTGAGATAACAATGTTGTATCTCGGTTGTTAGAGATTTGCCGCTCAGCATGTATACCTCACTCAAGCCAAGAATCTTATTTATAACTTTGGATTGTTATTTCTGGTGGAAAACCATTCTTTTTCTCTCTCTCTTTTACTTTTAAAAGTGCTGGCAGCCAGAAATTGAAGCAGACAAAGCTTATTTTGGCATTGAGCTAAAGAAAGAGGAGACTCTCGTCTGTTTCGTTTGTGCATGTTAGGCTGCTTCAAACGGAAGAAAAGAAGACCAGGGCAAATGTTAGCAACTTCGATGAAAGAGGGAGAAAGAAACTCACGTGTACCTGTAGAGGAGTCCCTGAGGATTTTATTCTGCTAGTCATTGCCAACTCTAGGGGACAATGTCTGTTTCAAAAACACTGAATGTTATCTGAAGACATTTCCATGGTTATGTGGCCAGCATGCTCTTCCCTTTCCATCAAAGTGGTAACTATTGATTTACTCACATTTTCATACTTTCAAACTGCTAGGTTGGCAGGATGGGAGCTCACCCCATCATGTGGCATTCAGGCCTTGAACCCGGGTTACTGACTTTCTAGCCAACAAGCCCAGCATCTTAGCCACTAAGCAAGGATCATCATACAGCTATTTTGTTTACACAATTGTAACGCCAAACTGTTCCTAAACAAAGCAGCTGATAAGCGAGGGTGAATAAACCAGCCTCTTCTCTCCCATTGTAGTTTCAGGCCACATTCAAAGAAGGTGCACTTCCCTTGAGGAATGCACATATTCCTCCTGAATGTGTGGAGAATGAAGGGGTTTTTTAAACACACACACACACACACACACACACACACGGGGGGGGGGGCGGGGAATATCTGCTTTTCTCTGCCTGAGATGATATCCCAAAGCATGAGTCACTCTGACTTCTTCCACTTCTGGAGACTCTCCAAAGCTGTCCTGAAGGAGAATCTAATTGCTGAAATTTATCCATTATCCAGTGAAAAGCCAGACTGAGGCATTGTGATGGCAGCCAGACAGCGGGAGTTTTCAGGGGGTTGAAAGGCAGCCCCAAGGAAGGTAGAATAGCTACTGTTGTATATTTAAATATTTGAATGTTCCATTCTGATTGGTCCATCCGGACGGCGAAAAACCTGAATAGCCATCATTGGCCGAGAGCCGAGAGCAGCCGCTATAAAGGAGGTTGCTGTGGCTCCACTGTTGTTCAGTTCCAGAGAGAGAGAATTAAAAACAACTAAAGAGTAACTGGTCTCGAGTCATCTTTCCCACAACATAACACTGGCGATGAAGGTGGGATACTGAGACAAAGGAGACCAGTTGAGTACATGGCAACGGGAACCAAGCTAGACGAGATGGCTGGCAACAACTCACCACCTGCACCATTCAACCCAGCAACGGAAGACTGGGAATCGTACATCGACCGATTCCTCATGTTTCTAGAAAGGAAGAGCTCCAAGGAATATCTGAAAATAGGAAGAGAGCCATTTTCCTCATCCACTGTGGACCCACAGTCTTCAAAATGGTGAAGGCATTGGCATCACCCCACGATGTAAAGAAGATGGCATGGTCGGACTTAGTCAAGTTACTGTGAGCCCATTATACACCAACCGTCTCATGCCTTATAAAAGACACAAATTTTACAAGCACGACCAAAAGGAAGGCAAAAGCATCAGAGATTTTGTTGCAGCTCTAAGAGACATTGGAGGAGTGTGCGAATTCCTAAACATGGACGAGGCCATGAGGGACCGCGTAGTCCTCGGATTAAGAGACCTTACACTACAGAGCCGACTACTGACCAGACCCAAAATAACATTGACTGAGGCCATAGAAGAAGCCACCGCAGTGGAAGCAGCAAAGAAATCAGCAGCAGTCACCATGCAACAAATGAATAAAGTAACACAAGAAATCCTGAAAGACACTAACCAAGCTCAAGACAAGAAGCAAGAGGAAGCTCAAAAGCTCACCACCACAACACACCATGAGGACATCGAATCCCTATCCGAAACCGATGAGGAAGAAGATGAAGTAAATCAACTCCGGTTGGAGAAAAGCAGACGGGAGCGAAGGGAAAGAAAGTCGGGATTCCATTGTGCTGGTTGTGGAGGGGACCACCCACATTCCGAATGCCATTTCTTCAATGCTATTTGCAGGCATTGTGAATGGCGGGGACACATAGCTAGGGCATGCTGAACCAGAAATAACTATAGTCCTAGACGAAGAGGAAATACCCCCCTCAGAGAGAGAGAAAGGCAGACAGGGAGCTGTTGGAGCCAAGAAAGCAGAAACAAGCAGTGGAAGGAAACCAATAGAAAAGAAGAAACACACCAGACAATAACTATTGGACATTCGAGCGCAGTAAATGCAAAGAAGGGACTGGTGCAAGTCACCATAGAAGGCCAGCCATGTGGGATGGAGGTGGATTCTGGCTCATATCTATCAATGATATCATGGAACACTCTCAAAAGCCTGATACCCAATATGAAAAGAAAGGAACCAGAAAAACAAAAACTCACACTTAAAGACTACCAGGGAAACAGAATTCCCGTAGTCAGAACCGGACATTTCCAAATCAAATTCAAAAAATACACGGAAGTCCTTCCACTAACCATTGTTGACTGGGATCGCCCGAGCCTACTGGGACTCAAGTGGTTCGAACCACTAGGAATCGGAGTGACCAGAATAAACAACATCACTGAGACAGACTGGGAAGAGGACCTGATGAGAGAATTCCAGGACGTCTTCAATGGAGAACTGGGCAAGTACTGAGGGTCTCCTATCTTGTTTAATTTGAATCCTAATATAGCCCCAATAAGGTTAAAGGCGAGGAGAGTCCCTTTTACATTAAAACCAAAAATTGATGAACAATTAGATAAACTTATCGCACAGGGGTATTAGAACCAATAGACCACGCAAGGTGGGAAACCCCAATTGTGACTCCTATCAAACCAGATGGGTCCATACGCATCTTTTTGAATGTTCCATTTTGATTGGTCCAGCCGGATGGCCGGAAACTTGAATAGCTGTCATTAGCCGAGAGCCGCGAGTAGCCGCTATAAAGGAGGCTGCCGCAGCTCCACCGTTGTTCAGTCCCAGAGAGAGAATTAAAAGCAACTAAAGAGTAACTGGTCTCGAGTCGTCTTTCCCACAACATAACAGCTACTACCAGTTTACTTTTGCTTTATATATATAAACCTTTTAAACCTTTTAATTTTTCTTTGAGGAAACTTAATAAAAATCAAACAAGCATTTTCGATTCAGCCCTGACTCAAACTGGGTGACATCCATCTGTCTAAGTAAAGCTGGACTCTTTGTGGATGAAATTAAACCTTGAAGACTGCAATATCCGCAATCTCCAGATCGACACTTTTTTGGGTCATCCTGTAGACACCTCAGTAGCTCTGAAGATACACAATCACGCAGCCTTATGCTCTCTCAAAGACTTGTCTCTTGGACTAAAAGCAGAACTACTAAAAGGACACTCTTCTTTTGATTGACACTCCTTTTCTTGACCCACAACTTTCCACCATGTGCCCTTTTGAATTAAGCATATGTATTGTTTCTTCTATATACTATCATATATACTGTATATATATTACATACACACTATACAGTGTGTGTGTGTGTGTGTGTGTGTGTGTGTGTGTGTGTGTGTGTGTTCCATAGTATATAGAAGAAACAATTCAATGTCCATTTGAATTAACCAAAATCATATTTGGACAACCTGACCTAGCAAAAATGTTTTTGCATATGATTGGTTTTTTTTTCCTGCTTAACTCCCTGAGGTCCAATCAAACTCTATTATAATTAAAGTGAGTTTCTCTATTGATGTCATGTTGGTTGAGCCTTGTTTGAGGTTAAATTCAGTATTAATCCCTGCAAAATTGTACGTTTTTTTTCTGCATCAGCTCCAAGCCTATTAAACTCCAGAAGACCAGATCAGCCTCCTGAGTTTCAGTTGTGGAGTTGACATCTCCATGGGACACACATTAACATGAGAACTGATGAAGGGAGGTGAGTTTCTTAGATTCTCTCATGCAGAGTGCAAGATCCATTACAAAGTAGCATGAAGAGCAATGAAGACTGGAGCTCTCTGTTTAATCCTTAGCAGGTGGGCATCCACACAGACGTCACTCTCATACATCAGTAGTGATCCTCAAACATGACCCCTTCTTCGGTGAGAGAAGGATAATTCTTCTGCCATGTTTATTTTAGCCTGTGCTCCCATTTTGAAAGGGAAACATTCAACTGTGCTAAATAGTTGGAAGTTAAAGGTAACAGATGTGTGAAGTGACTTGCATCCTTGGAAACAACTCCAGCTAATAGCTTCATTTTTGTCCAGCTCTGTGGCATGCAGATGTTTGTGCAATAAAAGCAATGTTAAATTGACTGGGGTCTGTTGAGTCTGTTTGATTCTAAACAATCAGGAACACTGGAAGTTTTTAAGAAGAGGCTGGGCAACCATATGTCTGAAATGGTATAGGGTTTCCTGCTTGAGAGGTGGGTGGACTAGAAGATCCCCCAGGTCCCTTCCAACTTTGTTATTCTGGTATATTACAGTGGTTTTTTTTTTTTTTTTCATATTGCGACCCTTGACTTGACCATATGGTACAAAAAGCCACCATTGAAGCCTTCTAAGTTGCTAATTGCTGATTGATGAGGTATCCAAGACCAAAGTGAAAGCTGCAAGATCTATGGAGCATCCTCAAACGCTCCATCCAGATTTCCTGGTAGATGTAGAGGCTGTTATACTCATCAGTCTTGCAACAAACAAACAAAAACCCTCTGCCTGACCTAAAAGCCATCATGGGAAGCTTAAGAAGTCTTCTAGGTGTGTGATTGCTAAAGCATTTGCACACCCTGCATGGCACTGTATAATTTTAGTGACACACTTTCAAATAAAGATCAAGTGTGCCACTTAGCTTCATGCTGCTTTTCCCATCTACTGCTAATTCTGTTTGTTTTGGGGGAATTTTCATGTCTCTTGGCCCCCAGATGGCTTTTCCACTAAGGGCTACAGATGGTGGAGTGATGTCCTGATAAAACGTGAAGTGTCTCTCACTTGTAACTCTCTGGCTATTCCTTCCTGTTCACCTACAACAAAGAAGCTGACCAAAGAATCTGCCTGGTATTTCTATTAGTTCAAAAGATGAACTCGCAAAGAACTCTGGTGCGGATCCAGATGTAGTACATGGAATCCACCTGGACATGTTGATAACCTTAACAAAATATTTTTGCCTTCCTGTCAGACAGATTGTGTGTTTTATTTGACAAAGAGCACCATTCTTAAATTCTCTTCAAATGTTGCTTACCATAAAAACATTTAGCCAATTTCACAGTCTCAGAAACATGTTCATTTTACAGGTCGTAATTTCTGATGAGAACGGAAAACTCAGTTGGGGTCATGATCTGTACCATCATTGCCACAGAGAAGGTACAAAAGTTAAATCTGGAATGAATAGAATAAATTGGTTTCCCATAGACAACATCCTTGTTAACGAGCAGCCATATCGTCAACCCATGAACTGAATTAGGAGAAGCAAAAGGCATTGGATTGAATCAGAGAAGATGATTTGAGTTTGGAGCCCATTGAAAACCATGAGTCCAGCTCACTAAACTCATCCCTGCATCTCTGTCTGCCTCCCCCAAATAGAAAGTAACCAATCGAGATCAGGTCTTAGGCCTCTGACTGAACCCCCCCCCATGAAAGATCTGTTTCCAAAGGCACCCAGTTGGGGTTCCCTTGGGGTTCCCTAATAATTTGAACCCTGAACTTTCCATTTTTGAGCCTCGTTTTTTGGCAGGTAAAGAAGACTGGCAAACTCAGGTAGCAGCTCTGCTTTCTGACCAAGATGTCGGAAGTTTGGGAGTCGGTTTGTCTGATCTTACTGGTAGGTGGTTGGGTGGATGGAATTTGGGGGAGGATTAAGAACAAGAGACATCACAGGAGATTTCCCCCAGCTTAAATCCGTCCAAAATTCCAGAAAGGGGAACAAAATTCTACTGCTGAAAGTTGGCCTGACAGCTGTGGTTTGCTCATTCCTACTCTAAGGCAACGAGGTAAGGAGAATGTCATAAGACATCCAGATGTTGGACTAAACAATCCTCACTGTGATGTTGAACCTGAACATCTGGCCTCTTCAGATCTTGTCTATTCTTTTTAGAAAGAGTCAAATTCGGAAGAAATAACTTTATTTGACTGTAAAATAGAATTTGAATTAATATAACTTATGTACTGTTAGGCACTCAGAAAAGGTTCACGATCTCACTGAGGTCCAAGTTTTGAAATAGCCTCATAAATGTAGATAGAAGATGATAAGTCAAATACTTGGAAGGAGGGACTGCAGAAACTGACAGTAATGTCAGTTCTGCTGTCATGAGGGATGGAACAAAATATGTTAACATCTTTATAAAAATTAGTCTCATCTAAACCCCAGATTCAGACTAAAAATTAACTTAAATTTCATATTGTCCAGCTAAAATGTTCCTAATATTTTCCTTCTTTATTTTTTTCCCCCTGGAGAACAGCAAGAAAAGAAGAATGGCTATTTTAACATTGTTTGCAGGATTTGTTTGGTTTATTGTTTATATTTTTTTTTCTTAAAAAGAAAGAAAGGACAGGAAAAAAATGGAGGGCAGCAAGATGGAGCTGAGGAAAATTATAATTTATTGCTTTTTCCATTATGAATTTCAAAAAATGTTGGTTTTATATAAGTGCCCTTGAGTAGGACCTCACAATCCAGATGAGATTGTGTCTATCACACCAGCTCTCCTGGCCACAGCTACCTCTAGTTGTTGAGTAGAAGCTCAACTCCAGAAAGGTTTTCTAGATGTGTGATCCAGCGTTGTATTTGGAAGAACAATGAAAGAGAGGGAGAGGATTCCACAGAGATCTTTTTAGGAAAGAAATATTAAAACATTTTAGAGACATTTGTGCATGTTTCAGCATAGGATGCACAGGCTTATGAGAAAAACTGCATACTTTAAAAAACTACCGGGTGTTTGGAGTGATCATCAGAAGATAAGGAAGGCCTGGCCATCTGAGGCAGTTTAGGAAGGATAACTAAATGCTTCCATTAAGGTTGTTAGAAAGTCATTCTTTGTTTCTTACTAAAATGATAAATAAAGCTTCTTTCTTAACATATGTATGAGGAAAGTGTTATCTTTTGTAAGTTTACATTAGTGGGATCAATTCTTTTTGCAGAAGACAGTTTCATCCATCAAAATCTCATAGCTTTCAAAGATGAACGGACTTACTTATCTGTACTTCTACCACTTCTCCCCTCTATTTCCCTTAAGGAAAGAAAGGTTAATACTTGACTTAAAACGGGAAAAGCAAAAGAGCACCGCAAGTGAAGGCAGGGATAGAGGCAGGGAGAAAAAGTTGGGACCTTGAAGTTCTAACTCTTAAATATGAAACCATTATTCTTCCTCAGAGTGTGTTGTAATACAGCCCGTAGACCAAGAGCATTCCTCTATGGATGTAGCATGGTGTGTGTGTGTATTTGTGTGTGTGTGTGTGCATGCGAGCAAGCAGAACAAATTTTAAATTAGCTCTAAAGTGCCTTTATGGTGCATTTGTGATTTGCTATCGTTTGTCACTCATACAACTGATGTCAAAGATTCTGCTGTGTATCAACAGAGCCAATCACTTCAGTTGGGGGACAGAAAGCAGCTTTTGTGAACTTGACTGGAGTTCTGCCAGAAGAGTCCCTAGCATCATTTTCAGCAGTACTCTTCTAATAACACCCTTCCCTAAATCATCTTTGGTAAACCTTTCAGCCTCTAAAAACAACAGGTCTATAAAACAGAATAATGGCCTGTTTATCAGCTGAAGACAACAAGGGGATGGGGTCAGTAACTCATTCGATTACAGGAATGGGAAACCAGCCAAGGTCTGCATATTGGATTAAAAAGCTGGAGAGAGAAAGGAAAGAAAAAAAATGCAGGGTTGTTCTGGCATGCCATGGTTTCTGCTCTTCCTGACATAGCACAACTATGGGGCAAAAACTATGAATGCTGGATTATTTTAGGCTGTTTCCCCAACACTTGCAAAATCGGGTCTACCAGCAATAGTGCTGGGCTGCTCTTCCTGAAAGCAAAATATTTAAATGCATGATATTACTAAACACTAATGCTATGCAAAGTTTGACACTTTAAATCGAATAAATTTGTACTGTTTCAGGCTATCAAAATAAATATATGCCTCATTAAAGGTCCCAACTGAAGTGATTGAGTTCATGTGACTCAAAGTTTCAAGTTGGTTCCAGGAAGAATTCACATGCATGTTAGGTGTATACAAATGTGTTCTCAAAATGGGAATTACATTGCCCATTGTTTAAGGAACTGAATATATTTAAATATGGGTGGAAACTAGGAGAAATATAGTATTTTTCTGAAAGTGATCTCAAATCCTTTGCTTTATAGTTCCTCATTTTTCTAGGTTTTTTTTTTTTTTACCCCTTATTGTTCCTTCAGTCTTCAATACTTGTTTCTTTTTAACAACAACCTGGTTTATTATGGGCTCAGTGTTTATCAGGGGGTAGTTGGGAGCCTCCGAGAACTCAACGTTTTCATTGCCCCCTCCTCCTCCTGTTTTCATTCATAACCTCCCCACACCAATAGAGCTGAAGGAAAATCCCGCTAAGACTGATTAAAAAATAAAGCCACCCTTGAGCCGCATTGGCTCTCAGCCATTGCCTTGGTCTTATTATCCATGGAGTTTTATTGCCATCCCCTTCTCTCAACCTCTGCCTTCACAGCCCTGGGGTTTTGCAATACCCCCCCCCCCCCCAGTCAAGGACTAACCCTGCTTGGCTTCTGCAGATTTTGCACCCATCCATTAACTGTAACCAGCACAAAACACTCTGAGAGGGCAATCCGGAGTCATCCCCTCTTTTCTACATTTCCAGATGAGCCTGAAAAAGAGATCCTGCTGCTTTAGGAATCTCCTTATTAAAATTAATGGATCTCTCAAGGCAGCCAACATATTTTTTTTCAAGCTTATTGAAAGCCTGGAGAGAGAGAAAGAGAGAAAGAAATTTAAAAGCTTTAAGGAAGTTAGAAAGCTTTGTGTCTCTTTCCTGCCCTCTTGTGATCATCCAGAGTTTTTCAGCCCCAATGTGATAGATTGGTATGGTCTGACTGATTGACTGATTGATTGATTTATAAAAATGTAAAAATGCTGCCCATCTTATCCTGGGGTAACTCCAGTTGGCGTACAGTCATCATTATGACTGCAACAATAACTATTTCATTTGAAATATTTAATGTTCTAAGAATTTGTTCTATTGTCTCTGCATTTTAATGTAAATTTATATCTGTTATTTTACTTTGGATAATATTTTATATTATTGAATAAATAATATTATTTATTTAATAGTTTTATTTCAAGACTTTGCCAGCTGATCATGATCAAGAAACTGAATGAAGTATTTCTCTCTGCGATACTCTGAAGATGGAAAGACCCATTTTCAAATTTTTATTAGTTCATCAGAATATAAAATGCAAAAGAAAATGAAAACAATGGGAAACTAAGGGAGGAAAATGGGAAGAGAAGAAAGTGTAAGTTAGAAGGGGAAAAGAAAAAAAAAAGCATTGACTTCTGACTTTAGCACAGTAGAAGACCATAGTACCAGAGCCTCAACTTTTTACTTTTCCACAGTAACTTTTGCACCAAATCCAGAAGTTGTGGACTTTCTTTCCAGAAAAGGCTTAAAGGAAGGGAACAGCAGGTGTGGCAACAATCATTGTGCAGTTGATGAACATGAAAAGACATGGAGAAAAATTAGGATTGGAGACGTTTCTCTACTTCTGCCAAATTATCAAAAAATGTAACAATGAAGTTAAGAAAATTTTGTTTCCTGTTTATACAAGCCCAGGTGAGAAGAACTACTCATGTGGTTCTTTCTTAAAGGAGGAATTTCGTAAAATGACCCAACAATGGAGAATGGCATCATTCTTCTTGGCCTTCCTGCCACATCCATCATTACGCGACCGTATATCACAAAGCAAGTAAAACAAGACCATCTGACCACGGCAAGCTCTACCAATGGTCAATGGTTTGGCCTGTGAAGTCCCCAAAATGAATGAACTCCCACATCAGGCCTGAACCCATCTTTCATTCATTGTAATGTGAATAAATGAAGACATTCATCACAAAGCATGCAATAGAAACCATGTTCTTCTATTGATATAATTAAATACTCGTTGAGGGCTAAACGCCTAATAGCTTCCAGACACTTTTATTCCATGCCAAAATCCAGTGACTCTGTAGTCATATGTTCCTAGTCAGGACCATTGTGAATCTTCTCTAGTTTCTAAACATTTATTGCTGGTGCCATAATAATAATAAACATCTTGCATTTATAAAACTGTAATGCTGCCTTGCATTTTTCATTTTTGAAGAATGTGGATCACATTGTCTAATGGCTCTCACATGTCCAAGGCACCCGCAAATAATTTGTCTCCAGAGCAGAGTGTTAATATGACACCTCAAGGACAGAACCTTTCAAGATGCAGGAGATTCAGAGCAATGTTTGAAAAGCTTTGTGTACTGCAGCAACTACTGAATGGAGCAACACACCCAGCTGAGATCCTGGATTGCATGAACCCTTTTCTTAATAACTTTCTTAAATGGCAATGATGGAAGGTGCCAACACACACACACACACACACACACACGTACACACACACAACCCCCACATGGCTCTTTCCCCTGAGGTAGTTGCATATGGTCCTACATTCCTTTAAAATTGGTTGTTGATGGCATTTGTTGTTTCAGGTCAGCCCTAGTTGGCAATTCTTTGGTTAATGGCAACATTCTATATTTGCCTTGGTAAATTTACAAACTAAAGGAAAAAGCAACCCATTGTCTACAAATCTAAAGGTACTTCTTGTCATGGTTTTATTTCCAAATAGAAGATGGTATTTAAAAAATTATTATTATTTGGATAATTATTTATGCTTTATTTCCACAAATGAAAATACTTTTTTTCAAAAAAGTGATTTGAAAAAAAAAAAGCCAGATTTATCAGTCTCAAAGACACATAATAAAAGCATGCAAAAGTATGTTTTTAAAATTATTTCCATGGTACAGTCAAGCTGAAGCTGTTTGCTCCACGTGGTTCTCATACCTCATAATAATTTACTATTCCTTAAGCACTTAATGTATAGAGAAAGCATTACACACCTGATAAAATCTACATAGGAAACTTTTCCCATCAGCTTAGAAATCTCATAAAACAAATGATCTGAGTAACAAGAGAGAGAAAACAGGTTGGGGAGGGGAACGAAATGAGATGTAAATTAAAAGCAAAGATATTAATATTTATAAATGATTAGGTTTATTGGAGAAAATGGCATGCATACGTATATTTCTTTTAACCATCTCCTCTATGAAAGTGTGGATCAATTAAATCCAACCTGCTTTACTTTCCCAAATGCAGGACAGATTTCTTCTGGACAAACTTATATTGGGGTGTATGGTTCATCGTCTTTCCGTGTAATTTAAAAGAGGCTCACTGGTTATGCTTCAGGAAAACTAAGTTCAGGTCACCTCTTCTGTGTTCAAAACTCAGTTGAATTTTTTTCTAGGAAAGGACAGAAAGTGCCCAGGTTTTGTTCCATTGAGCACTTGTTATTCTATTGACGCAAAAATTGTTCAGACTCACTTGCAGACAATTAGTGGAAAACTATTTTATTTCCTTCGTCTAAATCATTAAATATTAACCACTCACATGGAGTCTGGAGTCCACATACCATTTAAAGGAAATTCTGAATTGGTTGCTGACTTATTATTTTAAAAACTAAGGAAGTCATTCTAATATATTAGCAGGGCTTTTCTGGCAAGAGATTGCGAGGGCAGAGACTATATATAGCTGTTCTTAATGCTGCCTCACTGTTTATTTATATCCATTTCCTTCCTTTTCTTGAGGGTGTCTTGTGCCAACAAAAGGCTCACCAGAGTTCACAAAGTCATTGTCCTAACCTTAAATAAAACAACGCACACTGATGTTGTACAGTTCTCAGGAACTTCCTCAGGAAATTCCTCTTCATTGGGATTCAGATATGATTGACAATGTTTCATTTGGACTTTTGTCTGGAAAAACCAAAGTTTCACTATAAATGATGTGATTTAGTTTAATTAGATAATTATGCAAATAAAGTAAGTAATGTAAATTGAGGCAAGATACATATGTATGAATTCCTCTTTCTTGTAAACTATTTGTTAAATCAAAGTTGTAGAGAACCAGGTTGGGGTGGTGATTAAAAGCACTGGGCAGAATCCAGGAGACTGTAAATTCTAGTGCAGCCTTGGGCACAAAGCCAAGTGGGTGACCTTGAGCCAGTCCCTCTCTCTCAACCCCAAGAAGGAGGCAATGGCAAGGACTTCTTAGTCTTCAGGAATCAACACTGACTCAAATGAACAAAATTAATTGTGAATTAAGTCAAGGTTTTGCCACATTCACATAATAATTGGTATGTCTGGTATTCCATAGTTTCTTTGCTCTTCACTTACCACCTCCATGAATATTTTTCTGCTACAATGAATTCCTGAAAAACAAAGACAAAGTAAATAAATAAATTTGCCAGAAAACCAGTTGCAGAATCCTGGAATACCCTCAAAAACATTGAGTCAGAGTAGATGGGCTTTTTTAAAAAGCTTAAACTTAGGAATCAACAGGTTTAGATGTTTAATCATGGGTATAAATGGGTTTGTCCTCTAAAGTCACAGTTGATGGTATTCCAGATTTGCCTACTGAATTACCGAATTGTAATTTTATATCTCTTGATATGTTTTCCAGCCATGATTGAACAAACCAGAGCATTCCTCACTGTTTTGAACTTAGGAAGTGCATGGAAACTGTAGAACAAGCCCAAAAAGAGGTGCCTGGTGATAAAAAAACAAAACAAAAAAATCACATCCTTTCCCTTCATGTATAAAACAGTTTTGGGTCAAGGGCCTCTGCAGTGAGCCTTGGTTGAAGGACCATTGTGCAGTAGAAGTAGACATAATGCTCTGATTGTTGGAAAGACAGATGTATCAGAATGTAAGGTAAATCAAATGCCCCATCCAATCAGAAGTGATTCTATCAACCTTAAGGTTTAAATATGTTACAATGCAAGACCATACAGTTATACCCACAAAGTAGTCTGAGACTGAATAATAGTGTTTCCTGCAGCACATTTTCTATTGGGGAGCCTGCCAAAATAGAGATTTAAGATTAACTTTTGTAGAGCTCCCCAACAGAAAATGTGCTGCAGGAAACACTATTATTCAGTCTCAGACTACTTTGTGGGTAAGGATTAGTTGACCCTTAAAAAAAAATAGAAACCTGGTATATTCTAGGTAAAAAGGTGAGTCCTTTGCATCCAGCTCAGCTTCTAAAGGACTTCATATGCCCGCTGTTTTCTTGGCAGCAAAAGGAAAGTAGTTTGTCTTTGCCCCTTCAGGTAGGTTCACACCTTTCATTGTGTGATTTTCCTCTGCAACCACTGAGATTCTTCAGGGCATTTGCTCCTGTTTAAGAAACGTCTTTCTGGGTTTATGTTAAGGGGTTCTGAACATGAAAGTTGTGGGCTTAATGAAGTAATATGGACATTGTCCAGATCCCAAGTTTTAGTTTATAATCCCAGTTATAAAATATACAAAAGTAAAGAGGTTTATTGTTCCCTTTATTTTTGGTGTCATCATTTTGTCATCCATTTGCATGGAAAAGTGTCGATTGAGCAAGTTTGGGGAAGACGTCTTTTAAAAAGTACGGTGAACTAAAATATTGAATAACAAATAAGATGATGAAAATGATAGTTTATGGAGCTTCAAATATTTAGCGTGCATTATTTTAAAGCTGCCAGCACAAATACCACCAGCCCACAATGTAATAAATCAGTGGTTCCCATTAACTTTTTTCAGCATCATCCTCTTATATTCCAAATAAAAGCCATTCTTCCATTTTGGAGATTCATATATTTTAACTGTTGAATTTTCAAATAGTATCAGCTGATATTGTACTCCTGCTTGAATTCAAGGTACCTTGTGCAGTATTATTGTGCAAAGATGTTTAATTAAGACTTTTACAGTGTATAAGGTACTACTTTTAAGAAATGTTCCTTTTCTTGAATATTCAAGAATTCAAAGAAGCAAGAATTACATAGAATTCAGTTAAGTGTCTTTAATGCTGGTTTTAGAGTTTAATATAGAATCTGGGAAACTGCAAGATGGAGTTCATTTGAGGAAAAAACTTTCAGAAACTTTGAAATAATACTGCTCAGGTTTCTGGCTACCCTGACTGAGTTGCCATAGAGGAGATGATAGATGTACCAATCTAGCCCCTCCTATCTCTTGGGTGTTTATGACTCACATTCCTTCCATTCTTCTGACCTTCACACAATCTGGTGAGAGGATTAAAGAAGTGAGAGAACCCACTAATCAGAGGTCCCACCCTCTGCCATCCACTGGAATCTGAACAGCAATTGCTTAAACCAACTTCATGTCAAGCCAGTTTTGATATGGGAGACCATAGCTTAAGGTTGTCATTCAGGAAAGTTCCCCACCTCTACATATTCAGGACATTCACAAACTTGAAAAGGAGGTCTTTTCCACTGTTGCTGAAATTCAAATTCCACATTTTATGCCCAATATATATAGAATAAATTCTGATCTTGCTTATCGATACTAATCCTTGTATTTGCACATGTTTTAAGAGCAATGAATGCGTGCAAT
Organism: Laticauda colubrina; assembly: GCA_015471245.1. NCBI lineage: Eukaryota > Metazoa > Chordata > Lepidosauria > Squamata > Elapidae > Laticauda > Laticauda colubrina. The sequence continues at coordinate 20,689,752 of BLBF01000037.1, forward strand.
TTAGATGAAATCTTAGCTGCATCTAAGGTAGATTATCTGATTGTAAAATAAATCCCATTCCTCCAAATATGGGTTAATTTGGTGGTGACAGAGCTAATAAAACTTTCCAGTTGAGTATCTTCTGATTTGCTATGTTGCAATTAGGAACTTCAAGGGGTTTTATCGGTTATAAAAAGTAACGTTCGTGCAGAATAAGAAGGAACATTTTTCTGTGTTTTATAGTAACTTGAAAGTGCCCCCAAACAATCCTCTGAATAACTGAGACCAGAAGCTGGTGAAGTCCACCAGGATTAAAATTCTACTGATTGCTCAAGAGTACAACTGGGACATTATTTGGAGCTTGGACACTGTTTATTGTGGCTGAGCCAAGACTTGGCTTTGATTGACACATTTCCCTTTATGCATATTCTCCCCCTTCCATTCATAAACATCTCATCAATCTTCTTCTCTCATCACAGGACTGGTGGTGGGAAGACTGAGGTGACAACACTTCCTGCTTTCTCTCGGAAACGGTGAAGTTCACTTACTTCTCAAAGCCAGTAACGGAGGACCGGAAGCCTAGCTAGGCAGCTGGGAGAAGGCATCCAACATCCATGCCACCAAAGACACCAGCAATCCATTTCCTGTTGGCCAGCTGATCTTGCAACAAGGAAGTGAACTTTACGTCTCATGCTGTCATTAATGGCAGGAAATCAAACTCCCTTGTTCCTGTTTGCCTGGCTGAACATGTTGATCTCCTAAGTGGGAAAACTGTGTGAAGTTCCCCACCTATTTCGCTTGCTAGCTGTTCTGTGATCTTTGGGCTACAGGTAACCCACCCATGCTCTGTAAAGTAAGTTCCCGATTTATAAATAGCAAAGCTGAAACAGCAAGCCAGCTAGTATTTTTTCTCTCTCTCTAGTTCTTCAGAGTTGGTTCTCATTTCTTCTCAGGGATTCATATTTTCACAAAAATATCACGACTACAGTGTATTTGCAGAGTGCATTAAATGTATATTTATTCTAAGAAAATGTGTAATCATTTAACACTGAATAGATGCTGCCTACTAGGTTCACTCTTGGTTAATTTAGGCAGTTTTAAGTTGATGAGTAGATGGTCTGAAGGAAATTGGGTCAGATGTGGAGATTTGAATTAATCAATTCTTAGGTGGGTTTTTGGAAACAGTCTTTTTTTCTAGTGCTTTTATTGTCAAAGATAATAAGCTATAAAACCCTGTCAAACACAGTGAAGATGCAGATCAACTCTGATCTGATTCAAATGTTTGAGGCATTTAAATTATCAAGCCAGCCTGATTATAACAGAAATCAGTTTTAAAAATTAATTCAAGATTTAATGAAATAATTTTTGCACACCCCTAATCAGGTCACCCTGCCCCACTTCTAAATTGTGAGAGATACAATTGTGGATTTTATACCAACTGTCCCCTCTGATTCCAATCATAAAGACTCTTTCAAAAACAATAATTGCAGTAATTTTTGGAAACTTATTTCCAAAATAAAAGCTGAATAAAAACAATATATTTCCCCTCTGTTTTTCCAGCAGAATTATTAGGTTTTAGGACCATTTCTAAGAAAGCAAGTTTGTTTTATATCTTAACATTTAGCATTGCTAAAAAAAATAAAATGGAAAATTGTGGCCCTTGAATGTTGACATTCTGGCATATTTGGTAACGTGTGTCTAGAAGATTACAAGGGGCAAATCTATTCCAAATTGTGGCTGAAGGCAGGGCAAGAAAACTATTGTAACTCAGTAGGATTTGGGCTGAATGACAGGAAGTCCAACAATTCAACAGTGGGACAGACTGGAGATTTCTAAACGGGAAGCTAGATGGCCTTTGGTCAGGAATATTGGAGAAGTGGATGACCGACCTGGGAAGAAGACTGAACCAGACGATCTCCAGGGTCCCTTCTAAGCTTAACTTCCATTTATTTTAAATTATGGCACATCACAAATAGGAAATGAGACTAAAACCAAATCCTTGCAGGTAAGAGAAAGGGCACACCTCACAGACATTGGCATGGATGCGAAAGTAAATGGTGACATTGAAAACGTTGGTCTGATGATTTCAATGAATTAATCATCGCAACTAGGACCTCCTTGTGCCAATATTCCGTTTACTTGAATGGTCTCCATTGAGGAAAGTCAAATTTTCAGCCAAGGCCAGGTCCTAAGAATAACAATCCCAAGCTGGAGATGGGGGTTCATTTTCAAGTAAGGACTGATGAGAATAGACTCTTAATCCTAACAAAGGCCTCACCACAGCTACCTCTGCTGCCAAGACCTCACCCACCAAAAGAAAGGTCAGATCTGCAAAATAAAGCCCGTACTATTGTTACTCTAGCCGCTGTATGTAAATATAGTCTTTTGGGGTGCTCTTTTTCTTTTTTAATTGAGCTGTCATTGCTCGTTTCCCCCCTCCTTCTAAACCCTCTTAAACATACATTATGCTGTCCAAACAAATTGGAACCGCCTGCTTCAGTTTCTTTTGGCAACTTGTTCTTTTCCTGGAGTGAATCTGGGAGTTTCTTGGCTGGCCATCTAACAGCCTGGTGTCTGTGGTGAATTTTACGTTGCATTTTATTACTGCTGTTCTTTTTAAGAAGCCTTGTTTTATTTTCCTGACATACATATAGGAAAACTTTCCTGACTGTGATTTGAGAAAGCCGCTTATGCCTTCTAGTCCCTGGTCTCCTGCTTCCTCCTCTAGCCTCTGGGAGCACAAGCTCCATCTTTCTGAGGTGTCTCCTTCCTTTGGGGGGAAAGAGGATGGAGCAAAGGGACATTGTTTGGGCCTCAGCCTGCATCACTTGCCATGGGGATTCTGAGCCTTGTACCCAAAGACGGACAAGTTCTTCTGGACTCTGAATCCTCAAAAGTGCCTGTTTACCAGAATGAAACTAGAGACAGTCACCCATCGATGGGTGACTTCTGTATCCATGCATTCAATGATAAGTGAGAAAGACCTTAAAAGACCTGGAGAAGAAATGGGGATGGTCAGATAGATCCTTGCCTTCAGCTGCACAATGGGTGGGAAAGGGGGCTCAGAAGGGACACCCCCCCCCCCATTTCTCAGGCTGTGAAGGAAACAGAGGGAAGAATTGTAGACAATTCATCAGTGGAGCAACTTGCCTCCAGAAGTTGTAAATGCTCCCGTGCTGGAAATTTTCAAGAAGAGATTGGACAGCCATTTGTCTGAAGTGGTCTAGGGTCTCCTGCCTGAGCAGTGGGTTGGATTAGAAGACCTCCAAGGTACCTTCCAACTCTGTGATTCAGTCGATTAGTGGTGGTTGGGAAAATGCTGTTTCGCTCCAATAGTGTACATTTAGAATCTGGAAACTATTCACAGGCTTAAGTTCAATACCTGTGTGTGGTAATTTACATACCTTGGCTAAAAATCAGGCCAGGAAGGAAAGGAGGATGGTGAGGTTCATGTCTAAAGAAACTATGGTGATTATCTTTTGAAGTCTTGGATATCTCAAGGAAGAAGGTAAGAGGAAGAATGCTACCCAGCTGGGAAAGTGCACATTTCCCTGCCTGTGGTGATCATGCACCACATGTCAACTGATATGAGAATGGATTAAGCAGGCTGTTTGGTGTGTCTTTGTGGACTGTGCTGTCTATATGAGTCACAAAACTTGCAAGTGGGCCAGACAGACAGAAATGCCACCAGGAACTGTGGTGCTAAGTCTCCGCACCCTGGAATTCCATAAGTAGCCTCTTCCACGCTTCTTTTGCTTCTCCATGTTTAGGCCTCCTCCACCTCAGAAATGGACCTCAGAGAATTAAGGAAAGCCTTCTCCAACATAACTGTGGCTTAGACATTATCGGTCCTTTCAATAGCTGTTCCATTCTAAGGACGACCGCACAACTTTGAGAATGGATTCTGCTTTCGAATCTGGAGACTTGATTGATGTAGGCCAGAGAGATTTCCAGATGAGGTAACCAGTCATGTGGGAAATAAGAGTAACCCACGGGCTAGCTTTTACTCCCAAGAATATATTGGGAATATTATATTACATTTCTCCTCTGCCCCTCTCAGTACGACATGAAGAAGTGGAGTCTTTCCTCCTCTGCTTCCAATAACTGGAAACGTTGGGATGGGCCTGCTTCCCTGAAAGCATTTATCAACTCCAGCTCACATTTATGTCCTCCTTTGCAAAGAACCATCCTTTTCATGAGTTTTAAAAAATTAACACAAGGTTAAGGATGTCTTGGCTTTTGATACTTCCCTGCCTCTGATTTTTCTCTGTGGGACTGATAGATTAGTAATAGGTTTCATGCCGTATTTTCCTTTGGGGAAGGTTTTGAAACAGTTTATGTAAATCTACACATGGCAGCCTATGGTTGCACAGCAGTAAAATATTACCCAGATCCTCTGAGACTCGGAGAGCACCTTTTATAGTCTTAGGTAGCCTCTTCAAAATGTTATTCTTTCTTGACCTTTGCTAAGCATTGGATGAATTGCAAATATACAAATCCCAATGGTACAAACCACCATTACAAACCCAAAAGTCATCCTTGAAGTTTCTTGTTCTTTAGCTTCTTGGAAAATATTATGAGGAGAACAAGGCCTCGATTCTTGCTTCTGTTCTTCCAAGGTTCAGAAAATAAGGAAGACAGTTATTATCACAGGGATGTAATAAGCAGATTTTCAAAATTCCGAAATAAGCCTAATACAAGACAGAAGGTTCCCACAGGACTTTTTTTTTTCAAAGTTTGAATTTTGCTGTGACAAACTGGAGACTTTTAAGTAATAGTTATTCAAGAATTATAACAATTGTTACTTTGTGTGCTTTGGGAAAAATAAAGCAGAACACTGTATTTTGTCATTTAGGCAGAAATCAATTGTGAGAAACATTTCACCCCTTCCCCAAATCATTTTAGATGAATGGCTTTGGTTGGCTTCATTTAATTACAGAGAAAAGGAAGCTGCAGAGCACCCACACAGCTATCCATAAAATACAAGTGTTGTGTAATGATTCTGGCAGATGAACATATTTTTCCTACTTCTTGAGAGCCAGTTGGTCTAGTAGTTAAGGCACCAGGCTAGAAAGTGGGAGGCCAGGAGTTCAAGTCCCACCTGAGCCAAGAAAGCTGGTTGGTGACTTTCAGCCAGTCACCAGGAGACTCTGAGTTCTAGTCCCACCTTAGGCACGAAAGCCAGCTGGTCTCTCTCTCTCAGCGTAATCCACCTCATGGTCTGTTGTTGTTCTGGGGAAAATACAGAGAGGAATAGAATAGATGGAAGCTGGAAGGGACCTTGGAGGTCTTCTATTCCAACCCCCTGCTCAAGCTCACTTCACAAGGTTGTTGTTGCAGGGAAACTAGGGGAAGGAAGGTGTGCTGGATATGTTCACTACCTTGAATTATTTGTAAAACTAATAAAAGGTGAGATACAAATAACCAAGTACATAAAAAATGATATATTGGCACCATGCCACTCCTGTTTTTGTCCCAACTAGGATTGCCATTTGGTTATTTTATCTATCTCCATGAATTTGATTGACTAGGTGAATGTGTGCACACTGGATGTGGCTCACTTGGCTGAAGAGGATTCTTGGGCCTTCTGGATCCCACGTTAGGCAGACAAGTCCATCGGTCCATAAATATAAATGGCTTTCTTGAAGGGAAGGAATGGTCCCCAGCAATGTTGAGCTTTGGCCCATTTGCCTTTGCTTCAAACAATGGCAGGTCAGGAGCCACAAGTGACCTGGGTGAAACCATTTGGAGATGTTTACAGCAACCTGAGTGAAAAGACACCCAGGAGAGCATCAGGAAGAGCCTCAAACCATCACTGAACTCTTGGTATAGAGAAGGGAGAGGAGAGTAAACGCAGTCAGGTTTGTAAGGTTCTGTTACAACAGCCTACTTATTTCAATAAAGGAATAATTACCACTTTCTCGTGAATTCCATTTCCTGATTTATTTTTTTTTCAACCTCAAAGGGCTCAAGTGGAGAATGGGTGGCTCTTTAGTTCTTGAGCTACACGTCTCAATGTCTTTTATCCTTAGCCATGCTGGTCAGATGGCCAAGAGTTGAACTTCAATAATATCTGGAAGACCACAAGTTTTCCATTTCTGGCTTAGCAGGATTCCCCCACCCCTGGCTACTCTGCAGGGTCCACCATGAATAGCTGCTCCTATGAATTGAACTGATCTCTGTGTTCGACACTGTGCCAGAATTAAACATTCCTTTGCTCTCCAGATTCTTTGCTTGTTTTTCTGACCTAAACACTTTTCAACGTCACATAAGCCACTGACAAAGTTATGCTTGCAGGAAAAGCTCTCAGCATGCTCTCTTTCTCCCCCTTAAATCGCTTGCACTGAAATTCCAAGAAGGGCATTCAGTGCAGTTTAAAATGTGTATGTCAGAGCTGCTATAGCAGCTCAGGCAGGGTCAACTCCACACTTTCCTCCCATGATGCAGTGAATTTTTCATGAGAAGTGAAAGAGCCGGCTCCTCAGGGACCCAGAGTGATTGGCTAATTGGGAATTGATGGGCTATAAAGAGCTGCAACCTTGGACAGTCAAAGGATGATGAATGGCAGCGTGTCAGAAGTGAAAGGGACTCAATAATTATAAATCAGGACTGTGCTCACTTTGAAAGTTATTTGGAAAAAAGAAGGGCTCCAGGCATCTTGTGAACACAGCACTTCTGTGATATTCTTTACAGTAACTTGACTTCTGCTGCTTTGAAAGTTGCATTAAAGTTGGGCTTATTTAAGGATTTGTTTTACTGAAAGAACCGAGTCTTATTTTTATGTTCACGTGGAAGCCTGAGAAAGATGTGTGTGCTTTAGTGTGTAACAGAGGAGCACTGTGTTTGTGTGAGGTCACTAACATTACTTCCAAACAGCTTTCAAAATGAATAGAGTTCTAATGCACAACTCCTATCCCTGGGAAGGCCTGTGGAAGGAAGCCCAAAACACTTGATCGAGCTCTTTACCTCTTCCTGTGTGTTTGCTCTGAAGGTCAGCTTTTACACATCACAATTAAGAGAAAGCTTTTGGAGAATGACAGAGAATGATGTGGTGGCTGATTAAAGTCCTCCTTTGGCAAGATAAATACTGTACTTAATTGATGGGGTGTTCACCTTTATACATTAGAAGGATAACTCATGAATTATCTGTAAAATGAATTTCATTCTTCTTTGGTTAGACTGAAACATTGAGGCTCTAGATGAATTTGAATGCTCTTGTAACATTGCACTCATCCTTTCACAAGGATAGAAACCCAGGGCTGGAAGGGACCTTGGAGGTCTTCTAGTCCAGCCCTCTGCCCAAGGTAGATGTCCTTATACCATCCTGGATGAATTATGGATGTACCCATGGTCATATTTTTTCATGACCTGCCCTTCATTTGACTGGGGCATCCTTCCCCATCCTTCATCCATTCAAATACACGTGTCACAGGCTGTCTCACATAATATCAAACATAGAGTCCATATTGGAAAGTACTCTAAGTGCTTCTGGTTTCCTTGGAGGAGTTTTTTCAATGGAGACCATTGGAGGTCAGTGATACTGAAATATGGTTGCAGTCAGTGGACTGTATTCAGTGGTGGGATTCAGCCAATTCGCACCAGGGGACCGGTTGTTAATTTTCTGAGCAGTTTGGTGAACTAGTTGTTGGAAGACATCATTAGGGCAGAGAACCGGTGGTTAAATTATTTGAATCCCACCACTGACTGTACTCAATTCTATGGAACTAACTGAACATTTCTGGAGTATTTTTCCTACATCATGGTTTCATATGAGATGAAACTAATTACACCACAGAAACAAAGTTGGAGTTGGAGGGCAGAAGAAAACAAAACTTCCCAGGACTGTCCAAGGTCAACCAAGTGAATGGGAGTCAGATCAAGGCAGCTGTTCTGAAGTACTAACAGGTGACATCAATATGGGTGACTTGTGGAGGTAGAATATTTGTCCTAGATAACTTCCTGTGCTTTTAAATGACATAACCAGCTAAACCTGGACCTCCTAAATAAGTTAGATTTGTCTTGCTCCATGGTATAAATGGAACGGCACATGTAAAAGGCCATTGTGAAATGTGGAGTTCTTGGAGGATGAAAATGTGGAGGATGACAAACAAGGCTTCCTGCCTGGGAAAGGGCTGAACATTTGCTTTTGGTTTTTCTACCTTGCTTCAGGCAGTAGAGTGAACAGTAACCAAATGGTCACAATCAGAGGTCTCTGATGTAGCTGTGGATGCTGGTGAAAGTTCAGAGAGTTGTAGTTCAAAGTCTGGCAGGAAAGAAAATCAGTTAAGGCTAGGTCACACTGGTCGACGGATGCAAAAAGAACACAGCGGATGAGCAAAATTTTGGGGGTGGCTCCATCCATTGTCATCCGCTCCAAAAAATGGAAAAAAAATGCATAAACAGAACAGAAAAGAAAGGAAAAGAACAGATGTGGGTAGTATGTAGCAGGGATGTTAAGGGGATGTTCATAGGAAGCCTAGAGGATGTATATAGGATGCAAACCATTCACTGTTCATCCTTTCTATTTCTGTGCTTCTAATGCTGTGTAGACATTCCGTGTACCTTTTGTTTCCTCCCTCTTTCCATTTCCAGCTGCAGCAGATGTGAGTTGCGAGGATGCCCAGAGGATGCAGAGAGGATACAGAGAGGACGTTTGACGGATGATAAACGGACATAGAACGTTTGTTGCTCGTATGTCACGGATTTACATCATACACAGCGGAAAGTTCATCTGTTCACAAAGTTTTGTGCAGTTCAAAACTTCTTGCGCAGATGAAATCGCAGTGGACGGATGCTTGACGGATAGAGCATATGAAACATGTGTGCAATGAGTACACAACGGATGCATAGCATTTTCCAACAGATGGCAAGCTTTTTTTAACATTTTACATCCTCTTTGCATCCGTTGGTGCAGTGTGACATGGGCTTTACCAACACAACTGAATAGAAGCATTCCTGTCAAACAGACAACAAATGGTCAAAATTGGGAGTGTCCTATTAAGTTCTGTACCTGTCAATAGTGGTGTCCCCCATGGTAGTGTTCTAGGCCCAACTGTCTTCACACTCTACATAAATGACCTCTGTGATCATATTAAGAGCAACCGTGTTCTCTTCGCTGATGATGTAAAGCTATTCAACACCACAGACAATACTACTACACTCCAAAAAGACCTTGACTATGTATCAGAATGGTCAATTTAACAGCAACTTCAAATCTCAACAGATAAATGCTCTGTCTTACATATTGGCAAAAAAAATCAGAAAATAAAATACAAGCTGAATAGTCAAGATCTTGTTGATGATCCAAGCTCTGTAAAGGACCTTGGAATATTCATCTCTAATGACCTAAGTGCTAGAGCCCACTGTAACTACATAGCCAAAAAGGCATTAAGAGTTGTTAACATAATCCTACGTAGCTTTTCCTCTGGTAATATCACACGACTAACTAGAGCATACAAAACATTTGCTAGACCAATACTCGAACATATCTCATCAGTCTGGAACCCACATTACGTATCTGATATTAGCACAGTTGAGAAAGTTCAGAAATAATTCACAAGAAGAGTTCTCCACTCCTCTACTCATTACAGAATACCTTATGCCACCAAACTTGAAATTCTAGACCTAGAAAACCTAGAAGTAAAGGCCGTGTCACACTACCCAACGGATGCAAAACGGACACAACGGAAGAGAAAAATGTTACATCCATTGTATCCGCACTCAAAAGGGGTGAAAATTTGCATAATTGGAGCGGACAACACGGACGCGGGGAGGACGCAGGGCGGACGCAAGGCAGATGCGGAACGGAAGCACAGCGGATGGTGCGTCTGCTAGGCTTCCGGGGGGGCTCAGCGAAGCGTACGTGGAACGGAAAAAGCGGATGCAGAATGGACACCGAACGGATGAAGCGGATGCACAGCGGATGCACAGCGGATGCCTAGCGGATGCACAGCATTAATTGCGCATGCGGGGGGGATGCATTGCACAAGCCCCCCGGATATAAAGGGAAGCAGCTCGCACGTCTAGCATTCCGAGGAAAGACCTGCTGCTGGACACTTCGAGTTCCTTGCCTGCATGTCTGCCTGCAAGCCTTGCTGCCAGCCTGCCTCCAAGCCTGCCTCCCAGCCTGCCTCCCAGCCTCCTGGGCAGCCTCCCTGCCAGCCTTGCTGCCAGCCTGCCTTCCAGCCTCCCTACCAGCCTTGCTGCCAGCCTGCCTTCCAGCCTGTCTGCCAGCCAGTCTGTCTGCCAGCCTTGGTGCCTGCCTTCCTGCTAGCCTTCCTGTCAGGTTTCCTGCCAGGCTTCCTGCCAGGCTTCCTGCCAGCCTTCCTGCCAGGCTTCCTGCCAGCCTTCCTGCCAGCCTTCCTGCAAGCCTTCCTGCCAGCCAGCAACCCCACAACCATGGGGAAGAAGCGAAAGTCTCAGCAACCTGCCGCCATCCCTGGCAAGAGCGACAGGGCCACCCTCCCGCCCCATGTCCCTGACTCTGCTTCTGCTGGGGCTCCTGCTGCTTGGGCTCGCTCTTCTGTTGCTGGAGCTTCTACTGTAGCTGCTCCTGGCAGTGGTGCTTCTGCTGCGTACTCTGCTGAAGCTGCTCCTGGTCCTGCTGGTCCTGCTGGTCCTGCTTGTTCTGCTCGTGCTCTTGGTCTTGCTGACCCTGCTGCTGGTGCTTACTCTGCTGCTGCTCATCCTGGTCTTGCTGCTGGTGCTGGTGCTGCTGCTTATGATCCTGCTGGTGATTATGATCCTGCTGGTGATTATGCTGCTGGTGCTGCTGCTGATGATGATGATTATGATCCTGCTGGCGATGATGATGATGATGATGATGATGCTGATGCTGTTGGTGTGGAGGAGCAGCCCATACAACCTCAAAGTCCCTCTGATGAGGGCCCATATGGCCCTGCCAGAGGGAGGAAGAGGCAGATGCATGATAGGGAGAGGAGGCAAGACTTCATTGAGGAGGAACACGAGGATGAGGTGCTGGAGTGGCTGAGAGAGAACGACTATCTGTGGCGGAAGGGACACCGGCTGTACAGGGACACCAAGCAGAAGCAGGCTGCTTGGAGAGAGAGGGCGGAGAGTCTGGGCTACACATTGGATGTGCTCCTCGGCTGGTGGAAGCACATGCACACCTGGTACGGGAAGCTGGAACTCAAAAAATCTGGCCAGGCCAGGGTGAAGCTGACGGACAGAGAGAACTATGTCATGGCCAAGTGCAGCTTCCTGGAGGGTGAGGTCCGCCACCGAGGAGCACCAGGAGCCCAAATCTCTACCCTCTCTCTCCGGCAGCCTGCTGGGAGCCAGTCCTCTGGCGGCCGAGAGTCAGTCCCTGTCTCCATGCAGGTTTCTGTGGAGTGTGCCACGGCGGAGAACCCCCGGGCAGGTGTTGAAAGCGTGGTGGAGAGCGAGGAGGACTCCCTGGTGCGGTGGGAGAAAGGAGACATCGAGTCCACCGCTGCCGAAGCCGCATCCACCCACAACTCCACCACCACAGTAAGGCAGAGAGCCGGACCGCAGGAGGGGCAGAGCCACAAGGTCCTGGTGGAGATCAGGGACACCATCCGCATCAGCATAGATCTCCTCTCTCAGCTGGTCCCCATCGAATCCTCCTCCTCCAACTGCAAGCCCTTCCTCAATTATGTGAACCAGACCCTCAAGGAGATGGTGGATCCCCAGTACCAGGTGGTAAACGAGAGGATCACCACACTGCTTAACAACCCTCCAGACCCAGAGGCACCTGCTCCCACCCAGTCCAGGTCTGCTCCTCCACCCCAGGTGATGTCCCTCCCATACCAAGGCTTCCCACACCCCCTCACCTACCAGGGCTACAGCTACCCCGAGGTCCAGCAGCACAGACAGCAGCCCTTACAGATGCAGGCACAGAGTCATCGGGCGACACCGCTGCCCCCGGTTCCAATGATGCCACCGATGCCAACCTCGACAGTCCTCACCCCGCTGCAGAGCAGGCAGCCCCACTACACTGCTCCTTCCTCCATCCCACAGCCAAGCCCGGCCTCAGTACATCTGTCCTCAGTACTGGGGCTGACACCCCATGGCATGGAGGAAGGACCTCTCAGCATTGCGGGGATGAGCCAGCTGTCCGACACCTTCCTCAACACACCATCCCCTGTTGTCCTCTCGGGGCTAGGCACTCCAATAACACCTCAGACCAGCACTGCAGCAGCACCCACTTCCACAGCACCTGCTCCCTAAAATCTTAGCCTGGGCACACACCTCCGAGTGACCAAGAGGAGTGCCAGAGACTGGCTGCCTGGATATTTGTGGACTTTATTTGGACACTTGACTTGGGTCATGTTTATTTTACAGCTTGTTGTTCAATAAAGTTTATCTTTGTTTCACACACTTGCTTCATTAATTTTTTTCTATAAAGTCTGGGTGGAAACTTTTAGAAATGGTTTAGCCTTTGCATGCTTGTGGGATGGGTTAAGATAGCTGTGGGATGGGAAGGGATACCTGTGAGATGGGTTAAGATAGCTGTGGGATGGGAAGGGATACCTGTGGGATGGGAAGGGATACCTGTGGGATGGGTTAATATAGCTGTGGGATGGGTAATAGCTGTGGGATAGATAAACCTCCAGTGCAAGCATAGTGGGACTGTATGGTCCACCCTCCCAAGTGCCACCCCTATGGCCCTTTATTGTCAATAATAATGTAATAATTATCCACACATGTCAACATAAACACAACTCTTTATTAAACGCCCTTTTCATTGTAGGCCAACCAAACATACATGGCCCAATCTCATCAGTGTGATGAGACAGGCTGAAGGAAGCATCCATTAAGCATCTATCATCCTGTCTTGTCACTCCACCGCTCCAGCTGGGGAGTTGCACCAGTGTTTCAGGAGGTTGCGCTGCTTCTTCACCTCACGTGAGGCTCTGTTTTCCCCTTGCCTCCATTCCCCAGGCTCCATGTCCCCATTGGCTTGTTGGAGGTCCACGAGCCTGTTCTGCAAGACTGGGTAGCGGGTGCGCATGAGATTGTGCAGGATGCAGCAAGCTTCCACGATCTTCCTCATGGTCTCTGGGCGATGCTGCATGTTGGTGAGAAGTACCTGGAACCTGTTGGCCAGGATGCCAAAGGCGTTCTCCACCACCCGCCTTGCCCTGGACAGCCTGTAGTTGAAGATCCTCTCTTCTCGGGTGAGGCATCTGGAATTGTAGGGCTTCATGAGGTTGGTTGTGAGGGAGAAGACATCATCCCCCATGATGAAGTAGGGCACATCTTGCGTGTCGTTGGGCAGCGGGTCTGGATCTGGGAAGCCCACCATGAGGTTGCTTTCCAGCCCCTCCTTGAGGTGACTGTCGTTGTATACCTGGGCATCTGAAGATTAGCCGTTGCCTGAAACATCGATGTACATGAACTTGTAGTCAGCATCAACCATGGCGAAGAGGATGATGCTGAAGAAGCCCTTGTAGTTGTGATAAGTGGACCCTAAGTTGGCTGGGGCTTTGCAGGCCACGTGCTTGCCATTGATGGCTCCAATGGTGTGAGGGAAGTTCCACTTCTGATACCACTGCTCTGCAACTTTCTTCCATCCTTCTTCAGTGGAGGGGCACTGGAGGAGCTCCTCCTTGTATTCTTCGATGATGGCCTACACCACTTCTCTGACAACAAAGCTGATGGTGCTGGGTGGCACCCTCCAGCCGTACTGAATGCTCCTGTAGGTGGTCCCTGAGGCCAGGTGGCGCAGAGTGAGTGCCACCTTGAGCCCAGGTTCCAGGCTGGGCTGGAAGTTGGTGTTTGTCTTGCTCAACCTGGGTGTCAGGCGCTGCACAACTTCGTCAAACATGGCTGGAGGCATCCTCATGAAGTTCTGGAACGCCCGAGGGTCTTCGCTCCTGAGCTCCACCATCAGCTTGTCGTAAAGTACGTGCTGCGCTCTTCTGGCAAACCATCTTCGGAGCCAGACTTTTTTTGGGTGCCTCCTTTTCTTCCCGTAGTACTGTTCACAGAGACTGTAGATGGTTTCGCAGTGTTGCAGAAGGATGTTGGCTGCCGAAAGGATTTTTTCGCAATCCACGGTGGACATGACTGGATGCTGTGGAAGAGGAAGAGGCAGATGAAGGCTGCAGAGGTCTGCACCGCTGGGCTCCTGGTCTGAAAGTGCGAAGCAGGCGAGTTGCTCCCCCTTTTTATAGGCAGTATCGGTTTTCCACTAGGCATCCTCTAGGCATCCTGTAGACATCCTTAATATCCAAGATAGATCCCCTCTGCAAACGTTTTTTCCACTTTAAACGCTTTGTTTCCGTTCTGCATCCGTTCTGCATCCGTTCCACGTCCGTTCCGCTTCCTCCCTGCGTCCGGGCGGATGCGAGTTGCGCGGATGCGTAGCGGATGCCTAGCGGATATAGCGGATGCGTAGCAGATGCGTAGCAGATGCGTAGCAGATGCGTAGCAGATGCGTAGCGGATGCAGAATGGACGAACTGGATACATTTTCTGCGCAAAAGTTTTAGGCAGCCTAAAACTTTCTGAGCGGATGAAACGTCCATAAACGGATGCTGGACAGATTGAGAGGAAGCCAAATGGAGGCAATGAGTACATCGCGTTTTCGAACGGATGGCAAGCTTTTTTGTCCGTTTTACTTCCTCTTTGCATCCGTTGGTGCAGTGTGACAGGGGCTTAAGCCACCTTCAGTCCGATCTTAGTATAGTATATAAAATCATACATTGCAATGTCCTACCTGTCAATGAATACTTCAGCTTCAACCATAACAACACAAGAGCACACAATAGACACAAACTCAAGGTTAACTGCACCAAACTTGATTGCAGGAAATACAGCTTCAGCAACAGAGTGATCAATGTCTGGAATACTCTACCTGACTCTGTGGTTTCTTCCCCAAACCCCAAAAACTTTAACCTTAGACTGTCTACTATTGACCTCACTTCTTTCCTAAGAGGTCTGTAGGGGGGGTTCAAAGGCGCACCAATGTGCCTACCGTCCCTCTCCTATTGTTTCTTTTATTTTTCTTATATGTACCCATTTCATGTATTCATTACTATGTATGTACTTATACCTATTATCTTGTAAACGATTGACAAATCAAATAAATAAATAAATAAACAAATGAATAAACAAGGAAGCTGTTTGATGGGACTAGGAGCAACCCTAAAGCAGAATCCAGAGGGTTAAAACTGGTCACTCTGAGTTAGAATGAGATGTCAGTTTGTGATTATCGATTATTAAAATCAATAGGAGTTGAGAAGATGGAGAGCCATGTTGATGGAATTTCATTAAATGTCAACTATTCCTGCTAAATGGGACTTTGGTTTCATTTCATCTAGGTTGGCCAGTCCAAAAACTGGCACAAAATACACAGAGCAGGGAGCAGCAGGCTGGGGGATTTAAACATGGTTCATAGGCTGTGATCAAAAATGCCAGGATGGCAGCTGCAACCATGCAGTTGCCTGGTGCAAGGCACATAAAAACCAGGTGGAGCCTTGACTGGAGACATTCTGGCCGGATTCACCCAGTTAATGCCAGGCTGAGAGACAACCTGAAAATCCCACAGCTGAGAAGTTTTTTAAAAATGACCCTGGAGAATTGTATTTTGCCAAGTAAACCCCATGCATATGTGTGAATCGAAGTCATCAGTAGCTGAGATCAGCTTGAGGGAATTTTAATTTTATGTATGAGACATAACTTAAAAAACCTTAAAAAAAAACTTAAAAAACTTAAAAAAAAACTTTTTAAAGCGAAAACCTAAAAAAACACATATATATATATTTGTTTTCTTAAGTTTTCGTGGGTACTTAAATGTATGCTGTTCAGCTTCCTTCAGATATTATCCCACGTCATTTTAGTTGTGCTTTTAAAGTTATAGAAATGTTTCGGCAGAATCTCATCTGCCATCTTCAGTATTGAGTTTGTCTGGAGCCTGATGATGGCAGATGAGATTCTGCCGAAACGTTGCTACAACTTTAAAAGCACAACTATGATGATGTGGGAAAATACCCTAACAAAGCTGAATACCATACATGGAAGTATGTATGTGTGTGTGTGTGTATATATATATATATATATATATATATATATATATATGCTGTTCAGCTTCCTTCGGGTATTATCCCACGTCATTGTAGTTCTATTAAAGTTGTAGCAATGTTTCAGCAGAATCCCATCTGCCATCCTCAGGCTTCTGTATGGATATGGGTCTTACAGCTCCTGGTTTTTAAATTTGAGGCTGGTTCATTCTGATTGGCTGGGAGCCTGGACCTGTTTCATTGGACTTGGAGTTTGATTGATTGGTGTTCCTGGTTTCCTCTGTCTGTTTTGTGGCTTTGATTGGCTGGCAACAGTCTGTTCTTGTGTTGGAGGCTTTTAGTGCAGCTTGGCTTCGTGTGAAGGGACGGCTGATCTTCATTAGCAAGCTGGGTTTCACCTGGGTGCCTGGTGGGGGGGTTAGGTTGGAGCTATCAGAGGGAGTCTGTTTTTGCCCAGGTGTTTGCCT
>BLBF01000037.1:20721203-20755175 GCA_015471245.1 Laticauda colubrina
TAGAGTTAGTTCCTGGTTTCAAATTTGAGGCTGGTCCATTCTGATTGGCTCAGACTCCCTCTGATAGCTCCAACCCAAACACCCCCCCACCAGGCACCCAGGTGAAACCCAGCTTGCTAATGAATAGCAGCTTGCTAATGAAGAGCAGCCGTCCTTTCACACGGAGCCAAGCTGCACTGAAAGCCTCCAACACAAGAACAGAGTGTTGCCAGCCAATCAAAGCCACAAAACAGACAGAAGAAACCAGAAACACCAATCAATCAAACTCCACGTCCAATGAACACAGATCCAGGCTCCCAGCCAATCAGAATGGACCAGCCTCAAATTTGAAACCAGGAACTAACTCTAGACAGAAGCCTGAGGATGGCAGATGAGATTCTGCTGAAACGTTGCTACAACTTTAACAGAACTACAATGACGTGGGATAATACCCGAAGGAAGCTAAACAGCATATATATATATACACACACTGACATACATACACATATACAAAACACGCACACACACACACACACTATCCAAATGACATTCCAGAACTTGAGAACATCCTTTGACTCCATTATTATTGTTGTTTTTATTTCCATCAAAGGCCTGGACAAGTCTCTGCAGTTTTGCTTGGCAAGGTTCCGTAAGTGGTTTGCCATTGCTTGCTTCTTAGGGCTGAGAGAAAGGGACTGGCCCAAAGACACCCAGCTGGCCTTGTGCCTAAGGCAGGGCTAGAACTCCCAGGCTCCTGGATTCTAGCCTGATGCCTTAGCCACCATATCAAACTGGCTCCCTTCTTGTAATATAATCTGCCATTATTTTTATTACTTTCAATTTTTAATTAAAATTTATACTGCCACAATTGATTGACTCAAGTGGTTAATAATGAAAAACCTAAAATTATCCATAAGTTTAAAAATTCAATCCCCCTCAAATGAGCATAACCTGATTAAAAATATTGACCCCATCATCATCAATTTAAATAAAACCCTCTTTTAAAAATGAAAGTCTTCATTCAAAGTTATTAGATTACAAGAATTTCACATATCTCTTTCTTACCAATAGATTATCAGAATCATCAGTTATGTCCATTTTTGTGGACAAGATTTGAACTGCAAGTTTCAGAACAAAAACTAACCCAAAACAGTGATGCTCTGGTAGAAAATATTCTGGTATAAAATGTTCTGACATAAATTGTTCTGGTATAAAATGTTGGAACAAGTTCACTTTTGCTTCATCTAATAAGTAATAGAAGAAGAGAAAATGCAAAAAAGGAAGACACGAATTGAGGCAAATATAAATAAATAAGAATCTTATTTTAGGCTCTATATTTTTTCCACCTGTAGGTCCAACCAACCAAAGTTAGTGCTTCTCACAAATACATATTTTACAAGGGTGGGTCTCGAGTAGGGGGGGGAACAGCTGGGAGGGGGGCAGGCTCCCTCTTTCCCTGGGGCAGCAGGAAGGCAAAGACCATTTGTCAGTCTGAAGTCCAATAAATTCTTAGCCTGACCTTGCTCATTAATTCTGCAAATAGAATGTCACTCGGTAAGTTGACTTGGCATGCCCTCACCTGCAGCACAGGAGGGTCTGTTGGTCACCTGCATCATAAATAACAGGGGAGTCATAGAAAGTATGCCAGGAAAGGTGTGGAAAAAGTCATCAAGGAGGCTTTGTTCCTCCCCTCCAAGCCAAGCTGTCAATCTCTGGTTTTGGGAGTGATCAAAGAATTGCAGTTTGCACCCTTATGCAATCACGGAGATGGTTATTAGAGGGTATCCGCTGACCTCCGTGGGACTTAGAATAGAATCAAATCAGAATAGAGCTGGAAGGGACCTTGGAGGTCTTCTAGTCTGGCCCTTTGCTCAAGCAGGAGACCCTGTACCATTTCAGACAAGTGGCTGTCCAGTGTCTTCTTGAAAACCTCCAGGGATGGAGCAGCCACAGTTTCTGAATGGCAAGCTGTTCCACTGGTTCATTGTCCTCACTTAGGAAGTTTCTCCTTAATTCCATATTGCTTCTCTTCTTGATTGATTTCCATCCATTGTTTCTTGTCCTGCCCTCTGGTGCTTTGGAGAATAGGTTGACCCCCCTCCTCTTCTTTGGGGCAGACCAGCCAAACCCAAATCCTGCAACCGTTCTTCGTATGCTTTTGTCTCCAGGCCTTTAATCATCTTAGTTTCTCTTCTCTGCACTTTTTCTGTTTTGTTGCAAAGAAGCTAGAAGAAGCTCACGCACACAAATATATTAAATTATGAGTGCATGAATTTTCTGTGAGTTCATTAGAGTCTATCCCGCCTTTACTCTGAAAATAGAAAGTGAGGTTCTCTTCACTCCTTTCTTATTTTTTTCTCAACCGCAATCAACGGGGAGGGGGACTGAGAGAGGAGGGCTTGGTCCAGAGACTCCCAGAGAGCATAGCATCTGTGGCTGAGGCGGATTAGGGTTTCCACAGACTGTTAATCCGGTGCCTTCCCCGTGATACCAAAATGGCCCTTGGGCTGAAAAGCAGGATAGTCCAAAGTCATCCATTGAGGAGAGGCTGGTATCTTGTTCCTGGTTTGGTACTTTTACCACTCCACCCTTCACTCAGCATAGATTTCCCAGAGCCACAGCGACAACTGATGCAATCGTGTTTTGTGGAAAAGGAGCTAAATCTACTTTATTGTGAAGCTACATTGACAGAATTTTTTAGTTTCCCAGGGAAACAGGTCCAATAGTGGATACATTTCCTTCTAGTGCGAGTTCCAGTGCCCTTCCCCAGTGATCGCCAGGATACAATGGCCCAGGATACAGTTTCAGCAGAAGTTCCTTTCGGAGATTCCACACAGATGGAGATGGCTCATGGCTTAAAACAGATGCATGTTTGCAGGGAAATTCCATGGAAGAAAAGGATTTATTGACAATAACGATTGCACTGAGGATTCCCAAATTGCATAAGCTGATCAACATGATCATCTCCAGGTTATTTATTGCTTTCTATTGCAACGTCTCCTCCCCACCCAGATTGGTAACCATCCTACTTTCCCAGGGATTCTAGTGTGACCCTGGGATAAACCAGAAGGGCTGCTGTTCTAATCGCATCAGTCTCCTTGCCATTTTTATTTGTGCTTTGCTACAAGCCATCTGCCTTGAATCTAGTGCGCTCCATTGGGGCTCCACACATCTGTGAGCCAGACGACCTCCATACACAATTACACAATGTAGTGTAAGCTCCTAAATGAGAAACAAGTGTGGTCATAGCAGTCCGCTCCCTCCCTCTCTCTCTCCAAAGTTTGAAACCACGTGTTCAAATCCTTCCGATGGGGCCTGATAGATCCACCCAGGTCTAGGAGAAATGACAGAGCCCAGGACCAAGGAGGGGAGTTCATACATTACTGTCCTTTAAACCTGAACTTCAGCATCAGTCTGGAATGCTGGTCTAGTAGCTTCAGTTTCTTGCCACACCATAAAAACAGAAAAAAGTACCAATAAGACTTTTCTGGCTGCAACTCATTTCGAATGCAATCTGGCTCAATCTCTCCACAGGAGATTTTTTGCCCCTCCTCGTTGAACACATACTGGTTTTTTCTTAATTTTCTTTCTCTCTCTCTTTTCATGGGAGTTAATTGAAGGTGTTTGTATCTGGAGGGGACCCTCTGAAGACCCCTACCAAATGGAGTGGAACAAAGGTTGTTTTGCAGATCCTTGTGGATTTTCTGTTGCTTCATTGACATGGTGGTTTGGCATGACTATAGCAGCTGAAAACTGGAATTTCCTCCCCTCTTTGTGAACCAAACGTAGTGATTGTAGTAAAGTGTGGTGACTTTCTGTAGCTAATTTATGCTTCTCCTCCATATTTTACAACTCGCCAGAATTAATAAAGCAAGCATTTATTTAGCATTATTACTCTAACTACTGTTCCCACCACTGCCAACATTTATGATAGGAGAACATATTTTTTGATTTTTGTAGAAGCAGCGAATAATTTTACAGCTGATGTTTCTTTCAGAAACCCTCCCCCCCTCTTTAATACTAAATGGAATACCTCAAATTCTGAACTGAAAGGGTTTTCATTTTAGAAAGTATACTATCTGAATTGTAAAAATACAAGCAATAACAAAGTCACTTGTCCAACAAGTGAAAATACATATTGAAACCAGATGCATGGAATCTCAACTTTGACTTCTTGGTCTTTCATGCTTGGTTTAAGCTGCTTTTAAATTGCATTTACTTTGCATTTACAATTGGAGAATCACAGTTAAACTAAGTTTGAACTTGACTGTAAGATCTCAGCTAAGCCCCACATATCCTTTAAGGCTTCTGGTTCAATTTAATTTCAGAAAAATAGGGGAGGGGAGCAAAGTGGTGATTATCCCATCAAGCTACAGCAAGAGCATGTTAGGTGTGTTTAATGAGCTGCCTGTTTGTGTGTTCCTCCAGTAAACTTATTTTGTGTGACTGAATCCAGAGGCCTGGTGGGGCTTTAGCTATGCCCTCAGCATCCATGGAAACAAACAGAATGGCACCCTAAGAATAGAGTAGAAAAATAGAAATAGATAATAGAAATAGAGTAGAGTAGAGTAGAGTAGAACAGAAAAGAACAGAATTATTTTTGGCCATGTATGAATGGACACACAAGGAATTTGTCTCCAGTACATAAGCTCTCAGTGTACCTACAAGCAACAAAGTGATAAGTCATAGATCATAAACCATAAATCATAAGCTAGAAACAAGTGATAAATCATAACCAATGGGACATGGTAGTAGGTAAAATGAGAAGATGAGAAGGACAATAGCAATACAGCCCTACTACATGGGTAAATTGGCATTGGCAGGAACAAATGAAAGTCTACAAAGGTTTGGCAATGCCAGTTAGATGAGCTGGTGAAAGAGGACAATCTGAATGCTAATGCTTATAACTCCTCATCTCTTTTCTCTGAATATTCCTCTTTTTTCATCCTTGATAAGCTTTATTATGCTGACCTTTCTGCCTTTTGTGGCCTCCAGGTGATGTTGACTCTTTTTCCTTGATCCTTCCTGCTGATATGTACATATTTAATTGGGTGGTGTACTGAAGAGGCAGGAAATAGCAAATCAAGCACTTGTAAGGAGCAGCTTCCTTGAAATCTGCTAGACTTTTGCAGCAGTCTGAGAAAGAAAATCTCATTTCACTGCAATGGGTTTAATTACAATACCGATATAGTGGATTTTAAAGGTGTGGCTGCATCTATTGTGAGGCATCGTTTCCCTGGCTTTTAAGGAGGCAGGAAGGAGATTTAAAACTAGGAGATCAGACAGAAGGCACAAAGGAATTGGATTAAATGTGGAATTATTTTAGGAGCCACCCATTTAAACACGTAAAGCAAACTTTCAAATATTTTTATAGACAAAATAGTTGACTTGTAGATGCATGAATTGTCTCTAATTGGATTCAGTCTCTCACCCTCATTCAGGAAATTGAGCAAATGTTCAAATAGTTCAAGTCAGGCTGATTCCATGCAACAAAATGCTAAATCAATCATATGTTTTGCTTCAAAATAGCACAAGTTGGTCCAAAGCCATTTGAAGCATCAACAATTTAAGAGTCCAAGTATACCTTTTTGCAATGTGAATTCACCAATGTATATTTTGTCAGGGTTCTGACAGATGCCCTAATTAATTCATGAGCCTCGAGCCAAGTTGACATATTTATTTGAGAGCTAGGTTGGGCTCGTGGTTAAAGCACCAGGCTAGAAAACTGGTTGCCGGGAGTTCAAGTCCTGCCTTAACCATGAAATCTGGCTAGGTGACTTTGGGCCAGCCTCCCCCCCCCTCTATCTCTCTCTCTCCCTCCCTCCCTCACCTCACAGATTGTTGTTGCTGTGGGAAAAATAGGAAGAGGAAGGATATGTCTGCCACTTTGAGTTATTTGTAAAAATAATAAAAGTGGGATACCAATCAATCAATTTCCTTAACTTTATGAGGCCCTTTCCTTCAGAGCAGCCCACACATAGAAAAGATATATCAACCCACCATCCCATAATGCATACTGTACTTTTACAAAACAAAGACCAACAAATGTAAATGCCATGGCCCAACAACCAGCCTCTAAATCGCAGCACATCTTCCTCCTGTACAAGATGGAACCAGAATTACAAAATAACAGCATTGGAAGGGACCTTGAAGGTCTTCTAGTTCAACCTGGAGGTCTCCCTTTGGGCATTAATGCAGTATGATTGACTTCAGAGTCATGCAGGGTTAATTCTCTCCACCCACATGTGGCTCTTTGGGAACCGCAGTGCCCGAAATCTCTAGAATCGGAGCTGGCTCACTTGGTTGTTAGGCACGAAGGCCAAAACTTGGATGCTTCTCTGAGGACTCTTATTTCCAGGAAGATTCACAAAGAGCCCATTAATACAATTTTACTGTTTTGTCTTTTTGTAAAACTTGTTGGCAAATTTTCAGGGAGGAGATTGAACGTCTCTCTGCTGCCGGTGAAAAAAAGGGAGGTTAAGTAACAGCGAGCTGAGCAAGAATAACAGCGCTGTGCTCTTTGTCAGGTTAGGGAAATGTTATTTCTTAATATCGGAGTCATAAAAATAAGGCCAAATGTAAAACATACCTTCAAAGAAACATGAAGATAGTCTTGAATGTTAAAGGGATCATGTCATTTTTTTATCATGAAATAAAGGGTTAGCTCTCTGACTGACTCGTTCCTCATGGGCCTTTTATGAATCCTGCCTCCATCTCCCTCTAAGCAAAACCAAACAAAAGCTAAGAGCTTTGTCTTCTGCCAGAGTTGCAGAATAAAACTTGTAAAATTGGACAAATTGGCCAACAATCCTGGATACGGGCCGAGGTTGAGATCAAACATGTGCATGTTAAATTTCCAGACTTTAAAAACCCAATAAATCTGAAACAGTCTTTCAGATATCAGCAAAGGACATTCACATGGAGTATATCATCAGACCTATGTCATGCTCAAATATTCGTGTTACCATCAAGTTTACTTTAAACAAATGAAAGAAACATGTCCTTTTTTTGCAATGGGGTTTTTACTGGAGAGATTTCTTGTTTGTTTGATTTCTCTTGGAAGAATTTTTTTAAAAAGACATGGGCATCTGGAAAACAAACCTAGCTTAGAAGTAACATTATTTCTCTTGATTGGTTAGGAAAGATGGTTGTGCGTCGGTCCAGATGCCCTCTGTTTATAATACACAATTTGACTGCAAACTAGATGAACATATAAAAAAAGATATTGAGACTCTGGAAAAAGTGCAGAGAAGAGCAACAGGAATGATTGGGGTGGAGGGGTGGAGACTAGAATATTTGAAAAACAGCTGCAGGAACTGGGCCTGGCTAATCTAGTGAAAAGAAGGACCAGGGGAGACAGGATGGCAGTCTTCCAATATTTGAGGAGCTGCCACAAAGAAGAGTCAATCTATTCTCCAAAGCATGTGAAGGCCAGACAAGGAATAATGGGTGGAAACTAATCAAGAGAAGCAACCTAGAACTAAGGAGAAACATTGTAGTGGTAAGAGCAATCAACCAAAGGAATAGCTTGCCTTCAGAAGTTGTGGGTGCTCCATCCAAGGCTTTCTGAAGGCTTTCTTTCTTTCTTTTTCTTTTTGTCTGAAATGGTGCAGGGTCCCCTGTTCGAGGAAGGGATTGGAGTGGAAGACCTCCAACTCAATTATTCTAACATGTCCTCTAAAAGGCAAGGATCCAACTTAGACCTCTCTGAAGGATGACCTTACTCCAAAAATTAGTCAGTAAGAGTGGCACACTGTGGCATTTAATTCTGGGCAGAGTCTCCTGAACATCTGGTTCTGGGTGCTTGGTATCATAGGTGAAACACCAACAATGTACTCACTGCCCTTAATCAGTGTAGCTATCTGGCTGATGTCCCAAAAGTCAATCAAGTCAAAAGTGATATATTGCTAGCAAAAACCCCTCAGAGCTCTGGGGAAGTTTTCTGTGACTATGTTCCAGCATTCAGCATTCCTTGATCAAGGTCAGCTTCTGTCACATCACCTTCACACAACCACTTGGCTACAGGTCTGCCTTCTCTAATCTGACTCAGGGTTTTCAGAAATATGATTCAAGCTTGCTTTCTCAGAGAAGGCAGATTCATTGGGCCAAGCCCTGTTTTCTTTTCTTTTTTTTAAATGTGATAATCTCAGTATGGTAACTTTTAATCAACTTTGCAAAAGCCTATTTGTATAATATAACTTGTTTTTAAAGTTTTCCAGCTGCAAAGTAAGTGCCTGATATATTTATACACACACACACACACACACACACACACAAACACAGAGTACTTTCAGATGCACACAACACACACACACAGGCAAGCATCCAGAATAAAATTTCCTGGTTGAGCCATAAAGTACTGAGAGAGATAGGTTTTTAATGAAAATTCTGACACAACTGTAAATATTACAGTATGAAAAGTTTTATTATGTGCTATATGGAATGTCTATACATATATTGCACAATTTCTCGGTTTTAAAGACACATTTAATTTGAGCAAAAGTAATTTGTTAACAGTTGAGAGCTAAATATAAACAAGCCAAACCAACACCTTAATGCTGGAAAAAAGGAATATTATAACTATTTAGAAGCATCTATATTTTAAAACTTCAAAGCCCCTCTCTACCCAATGTAATAAACTGTTCATTTAATTAAAAAGCCTCAAGTTATTCGAGTCTATTGAAAAATTGAGGCACTAATTATATGACTTAATTTTACCTCTCTCAGATAAGTATTTTCAGGTGTTAAAAAATTAAAATACAGCCTCAGTGCTCTAAATAGGGACTAGCATGGGTTATTTCTCAATTAAAAGTCATTTTTTATTTTGTCAGAATGCAAATCTGTAATAATTTTCATGTATTAAATTTCAAGTTAGTAATTAGATAGACTTAATTTACTTCTGATTAAATGGAAATAAAAGGAGGAGCTAGGAATTCGAATCCATCTTTCCTCTCATACTCTGGAAAGTAGCCTCTTAATGTTTTCTTAGGACTTTTCCTTGAAGGTACAAGGAATTTTTTTCCTTAAAGGCAGCAATATCTGCAAACCAGGGTTGCCAATCATCTTATTTTTCTCCTAATATCTGGAGGGCTCTGAGATTTTTGCAAATAAAATAGCACAGACTTAAATATTCCTGAGCCAGCTAGACATGGTCATCAGGAACCTCCAAAACAATCACCACCACCCTCTAATTAATACTTATTAATTAATTATAAGTATAATACAAGTTATGTCTATATGCATGCTTCCTTTAGAAATGTCAAGTTCTTATATTTCAAAACATCTTTAATTGGGGAAAAATGAATCTAGAACATACTTTCCATCCCCCTTAATGGTTTCCATCTCCCCCAAAAGCCTTGACTGATTTTTGAAAGAAAGAAAGAAAGAAAGAAAGAAAGAAAGAAAGAAAGAAACCTGAGCAGAATCTGCTTACTACTCAGAGGAGGAAAAGCAGGAAATTTTAGGGTGATAAATTAATCTGAGAAGTGGAAGGAAAAGGAGCGGCTGAGTCTCCATTCTGTGCCTGGGCATGTCCACAGAGTCACAGGGGTGAGCTGAGCTCAGTATGAGGGATTCTGTACTACAGCCCATCTCTGTGGAACTATGGAGACCTTCCAGAGACCAGGTGTGAGGCAGTGTTTGTGCATAGCCTGCAATTATTATTTGTTTCTCAGGTGAAGCCAGGAAATTTCTCCCAGTGCTGAGGTTCAGTTGCTGCAGGACTGGCATCAACCTTCTCCCCCTCTTTGGTACCACCTGCCCATGAGCAAATTGGAGGTCACCTTTTATCCCAAGGGCAGTTTGGTCAAATTTTGCTGGGAGCAGAAGGAAAGCTGAAATGCATGGGAATTCCTCCCTCCCTTCCCCCTTTCTTTTTCTGACACCTTCCTTTTTTCTTTCTTTCTTCCTCTGCAAAGTTCCCTTGCCCAGATGGAGATAGGAAATGTTTTTTTCTTAGAAATACTAACAGCCTTCTTCTCTGAGTTGCAAAACATAGTCAACTACGAGGGAGAGAATGAAGTCCATCTGCTCCTTGGCTGCCGTCTATTGTCACCTGTTTTGTTTCCATTTCAGACAGGCCAGCTCTGAAAAATGCAATTTAATCCTTTGCAAAGGACTCTTGAAGCTAGACCCAAGGCTGCCTCCTGCCTGCCCCCTGTTGTGAAGTTGATGCAAGACAAAACCCACCCCCCATCCCTTTAATCTGGGTCTTATCATATGAAGATTCTGAGGCCAGGATGTTCTTCTTCCTATGGAGGTCATGCTCAACCGATTCAGGGTGAGATTTCTCAAAAGTTAGTTGGCGTCATCTTGCCTTCCTCTATTTTCTTTGCCTGCAAAAATTTTGTCACCAAAGTTTGGACTGAATCAGTCCCTCTTTAACACACATAAAATTTTAAAGTCAATGTTGATTGACAGGGTATGAATATTTAACAGGATGTGCCTCATACTTGGCTGTGAATCTGTTTAGGAGACTTTGGGAAGTTCAGTCTTTTAAATGGATGGTTTGAAGAAACTGGATGGGAAACGCCTGTGTTTAAAGTTGCCTTCTCAAATATCCTTCAGGAAATATTTCAAGAGAGGAAAAAAACACAAAATGCAATTGAAACATTTCAGGGAGAACTTGGCTGCTTCTTCTGAAGAAAATGTTTGTCCTTCTCAAGTCCAATGCTTGTTTTTCTCAAATGCACCTTTTGAATCAAATTTTTGAGTCAAATTTGGCCCTTGTGCATTACCATTGCACTTCCAGAATCATTGAATGGGTTAACTGCAGTTTCATCTTTATAATCTACCCTTCCAATCTCTCACCTTCTTATAGGACATTAAATGTCAGCTCTCTAGCCATAGCTGGGCATTACTAACCCCATTGCTTCATCACAGCCTGAGCTGCTCACTGGGGCATCAAAATGGTGAGAAATGCCAGTCCTTCTGCTCCAATCCTCTTACAGAATGAGAAAGCTTGGAGTCTTAAACTCAAGAGGAAGAAAGACGTGTCAGTTACCCAGGACTGACGAGAGGCATGAACTGTGGTGAAATTTTATCATGTTGTATATCAGGTTTATGCCAACTTATATCCAACTGAGTACATGGGCTATAATGATTGAATGTTAATTATTATTGAATGTCTAGAGTTGTGTTGATAAAAATAATTATCGGGAAGAGTCTGGCAGGGCACTAGAAGGCTTTCCCTTGCTGGAAATGTTTAATGGATGGCCATTTTGGAGGGATTAGTTTAATGGATTTAGTTAAAACATGAGTTGAGGCTGGATGGCCTATGAGCTCTCTTCCAAATCACACCTGCAATGTAGATTCCTAAGGTGAGCAGGGAATTGAACCGTAAGATTTTCATGCTTTCTACAAATTGCCTTTCAGAAAACAGATCTGGGAAATGAAGAACCAAAATATTTGGTGTTTGTCCAGACTGAGGAGTGGATTCCCTCTTCTGCTGATCTTGATGTCATGATGCTTTGATGGTTTCATTTCATTTCACTTGGATTTTGAAACTGTGTCTTTCCTCTTTTGTTTTCAGCCATTGTTACTCATCTTATTGTTGATCCACAATGACGAAGTTTGCTGCCCTAGAGTATCCACTGAATCAATAGGTGGAGTAGAGTTATTTTCATAAATAAATGATTGTAATAAAATACATGTTAACTTCAGAAGTTATTACTGAATCACTTTATTCTTGTAAACCTCTTTGATATTCTTGGAAGTTGCTTCAAGCACTTGGTGCAAACAGAACAGCAACAAAGAAAAGACAACATAATATATAGGGGTTAAAACCATTGTAAATTAAATATAGAAATTCTGTTCTGATCACTGGGGGGAAATATTATAAGCATATGCTGAAAATCACAGCAACAAAAATCCGAAACAGATATTTAAAAATCTGAACATAAAACAATAACTAGAATGGCTTAGCTCAACATTCCACAATTCGTATGAAAATTTGGCTCCACCACAGAGTAAGTTTTGTTTGCTCAGTAAAAGGCCCTCCCAGGCGTTATTTGTCAATCAACCATAATTTTACTGGTCTTAGTATTTTATAAACAAGAAGAAGCAGATAATGCGGCTTTTAAAGGAATTACTTTTTATTACCCTTCCCATTATTGATTTGGGATATGCAGAATTTCAGTGGCAATATTTGTCTTTCGCTTTGTGTATACGTATTTCACGTGAAAGGTTTTCTCTGGGGGAAGATGGAGATTGAAATGCTCAAAGGTGTAATGCAGATCCAGCAGCTTGGGAATCTCAGAATTTGGACCAAATCCCATCCAGATTTTGATTAGACTCAAATGCTCTCTGTACACAGAGGCCAAATTCCTGGCAGATATGGACAATTCTATTAAGTCTCAGTCTGACTCTTGTCTGGATCTGAAGGTGTTGAAAATAGGCTTATGCAGCGTGACTCATCTTAGTTGGAGAAAAAGATCCACACCGTGAAGAGGACAGTTGCTTTCCTGAAGCAAAGAAGACACAAGTCACCCCAATGAAGCCATTTCTTGAATTTCTTTTTTCATCTATTCTCTGTATTCTAACCCCACCAGTAATAATGGAACATGCAGGAAGGGCTGTTTAATGTAACATATGCACCAAAAGAAAAAAAAATGTTCCAATAAAGTAAACTAAAAATAACTTGCCAGATGAATCATATTCTATCTAGTGTTCCTTTATATTAGGAATGAGCAGAGCCCACAGAATCTCTCCAGGGCCAAAATCGAAAACTTCAGAAGCAGCTGAAGCGCCATTACTCTAAAGTTAGTCCAATCAAAGTCAATGGCAGCATGGAAAAAGAAGGGGGGAGGGGGTGTCCCTAAGGAATAATATATGATTAGAGCTACTTTCCTTGTGAGTTCTGGTAGAAAAATAACAGTTGAATTGCTGACGTTAATCCTTTCCTTATGTACTCATCAGAACACAATAGAAAAGGATGGAAGAGAGGGCTGGAGTTTCTGAATTAAACCTTGTGAAGCAAAGCAGAAATCAGCTCAGCTATGGAACCAAATTCAGAAAGTACTGAAGACAAGATGGTGGCATCAGCAGCAAGGCAGAATGATATGGAGCCAGTGCTAAAATTGCACTAAATTGCTCACAATCCCAACACTTCTTCCTCCTCCACTTACTGGGATTGGGCTAGGAGTTTCGCTATAAGAACCTGTTTGGTTTGATGCCACGCCCCCAATCAACGTACTTCAACAATCTCTTTCTCTTTCATAAAGTTATCATTTTACATGAACAAATAAATAGTTAGGAACAATCCTCAGTAGTTGAAATTGAATGTATCCAAAGGACAGCAACCAGAAGATACCAGAAGATACAGAACCTAGAAAGAAAAATATTTGAAGAAGTATTACTAGGAACATTTAGTCTGAGAAGTGGAGCTCATGGGGAGGTCTTCAAATATCTCCAGAGCCATTGTGTACTTCTGAGGTTTGGGCAGACTTCTTTAGTTCCAGAACTAGGAGAGGGACAACAGGACCTCAGGAAAAAGATGCTCAACAACAGAGGAGCCTGCCTCAGAAGGTGAGAGAAACTGGATGGTTTGGGGGGAGATATTGTAGTAAGAGATTCCTGAATTGAGCTGCAAGGGGTGTACTTGATGAACTCTGAGGTTACTTCCTGCTTCCTCTTCTCTGATTCTAAGAGACACTAGAGAAACAGATGGGGTGTTTGGTGAGATCCAGAATCAAAAGCCTCTCTCTTGTTAGAGAAATAAATGTTATTTTGAAATACTCCCTTCGGTCTCGGGACAGGGACCTTAGAGGAATCCAATATATTCCATTAGAGTATAATATCCCTGTCAAGTTTTGTTAGCAGCATCTCCAAGAGAAGATCCCAGATAAAAAATTCCATGACTTTCTCTTTAGTAATGCAGACGCACGAACAGATATTTTTATGTAGCTGCTAGCTCCTCATCATTTTTTTTTAAGTTAATAATCCTTTGTCAGTTGATGGCTCATCAATTTGAGCTCATTGAGATACATTAATTTATACCCATCAGAAAGTGAGGCAAACCAGCTGGAAGAACAGGATGAAGTCAGTCTTTGTGTGTTGAACAACAGCCTTTGGGGAGTTACAGAAGAAGAATGGAAGCCAGAATGGAGTTCAATTATTCTGGGATTCCAGCCCAAATCTCTCTGGAAAATCTGTTGGGCATCTCTCTCTCCCTCCCTCTCTCCCTCTCTCTCTCTCCCTCCCTCCCTCCCTCTCTCTCCTTTCCCATTATGTACAGCACAAGTGTTGCCCTAATTGTCAGTGTTTTGTTGCTCTTCACATAGTCTACACTAAACCTAGTGGGATTAAAGGCCCTGTCACACTGGCCGACGGATGCAAAACGTTTGTAAAAAGGACACAGCGGACGAGAAAAATGTTCCATCCGTTGTTATCTGCTCTCAAAAGGGGCAAAAATTTGCATAACCAGAGCGGACAACACGGAAAGGAACGGACAGGGGGAGGACGTAGGGCAGATGGAAAGCGGATGCTCCACGGAAGCCTAGCGTATGGAAGAGGATGAGAGCGGATGGCACATCCGAAAGGCTTCCGGGGGAGCGCAGCAAAGCGGACACGGAACAGAAAGAGCAGATGCAGAGCGGATGCCGAGCAGATGAAGCGGATGCACAGCGGAAGCCTAGCGGATGCCTAGCGGATGCCTAGCATTCACTGTGCATGTGGGGAGGATGCATTGTGTCAGCCCCACGGTATAAAGGAAAGCAGCTCCCAAGCAGGTCACCATTCAGAGGAAAGACCTGCTTCCAGACACAACTTGTCAGCCAGCCAGCCAGCCAGCCAGCAACCCCACAACCATGGGGAAGAAACGGAAGCCTCTGCCATCTGCTGCCAGCCCTGGCAAGAGGGACAGGGCCACCCTCCCACCCCCTGGCCCTGACTCTGCTTCTTCTGGGGCTTCTGCTGCCCAGGCTCGATCTTCTGGTGCTGGGGCTTCTGCTGATGCTGCTTCTGGAGGTGGTGCTTCTGCTGATGCTGCTTCTGGTGGTGGTGCTTCTGCTGGTGCTTACTCTGCTGATGCTGCTTCTGGTGGTGGTACTTCTGCTGATGCTGCTTCTGGTGGTGGTGCTTCTGGTGGTGCTTCCTCTGTTTGTGCTGCTCCTGGTGCTGGTGCTTCTGCTGGTGCTTCCTCTGTTTGCGCTGCTCCTGGTGCTGGTGCTTCTGCTGGTGCTTACTCTGCTGGCACTGCTCCTGGTGCTGGGGCTTCTGCTGGGGCTTCCTCTGTTTGTGCTGCTCTTGGTGCTGGGGCTTCTGCTGGGGCTTACTCTGCTGGTGCTGCTCCTGGTGCTGGGGCTTCTGCTGGTGCTTAGACTGCTGGCACTGCTCCTGGTGCTGGTGCTTCTGCTGGTGCTTACTCTGCTGACACTGCTCCTGGTGCTTGGGCTTCTGCTGGTGCTTACTCTGCTGGCACTGCTCCTGGTGCTGGGGCTTCTGCTGGGGCTTACTCTGCTGGCACTGCTCCTGGTGCTGGTGCTTCTGCTGGTGCTTAAACTGCTGGCACTGCTCCTGGTGCTGGTGCTTCTGCTGGTGCTTACTCTGCTGGCACTGCTCCTGGTCCTGCTGGTCCTGCTGGTGCTTACTCTGCTGGTGCTGCTCCTGGTCCTGCTGGTCCTGCTGGTGCTCCTGGTCCTGCTGGTGCTGCTGGTGCTGCTGGTCCTGCTGGTGCTCCTGGTCCTGCTCCTGGTCCTTCTGGTGCTTCTGGTGCTGCTGGTGCTGCTGCTGCTGCTGGTGGTGGTGGTGGTGCTGCTGGTCCTGCTTTTGCTGGTACTGTTGTTGCTGCTGATGGTGATGGTGGTGGTGGTGTGGAGGAGCAGCCCCTACAACCTTGAAGCCCCTCTGATGAGGGCCCATATGGCCCTGCCAAAGGGAGTAAGAGGCAGACGCGTGAACGGGAGAGGAGGCAATACAACATAGAAGAGGAACATGAGGAGGAGGTGCTGGAGTGGCTGAGGGAGAACGAGTATCTATGGCGGAAGAGACACAGGCTCTATTGCGAAACCAAAAGAAAGCAGGCTGCTTGGAGAGAGAAGGCGGAGAGCCTGGGCTACACTTCGGAGGTGCTCCTCGGCTGGTGGAAGCACATGCACACCTGGTACGGGAAGCTGCACCTCAAGAAATCTGGCCAGGCCACTGTCAAGCTGACGGACAGAGAGACCTACGTGATGGACAGGTGCAGCTTCTTGGAGGGTGAGATCCGCCACTGAGGAGCAGCCCCTCTAACAACCCTCTCTCTCAGGCAGCCTGCTGAGAGCCAGTCCTCTTCTGGCAAAGAGTCAGCTCCTGTGTCCAGGCAGGTATCTGTGGAGTGTGCCACAATGGAGACACCCCCCCCGACAGCTGCACTACCCGTGGCGGAGCACGTGGAGGACCCCCTGACGCAGTGGGAGAAAGGAGACGACACTTCCACCACAGCCCAATCTGCACCCACCCCCAGCTCCACCTCCACAGAAAGGAAGAGAGGCAAACCGGAGGGGCAGAGCCACACTGTCCTGCTGCAGATAAGAGACACCATCAGGAGCAGCGTAGATCTCCTCTCTCAGCTGGTACACACTGACGCCCCATCCTCCAACCGCAAGCCCTTCCTCACCTATGTCAACCAGACCCTTATGAACATGGTGGAACCCCAGTACCAGGTAGTGAAGGACAGGATCACCGATCTTCTTCACAACCCTCCAGACCAAGATGTACCTGCTCCCACCCAGTCCAGGCCTGCTCCTCCACCCCAGGTGATGTCACTGCCCTTCCAAGACTTTCCACAGGCCCTCCCCTACCAAGGCTATGGCTACCAGGAGGTCCAGCAGCACAGGCAACCCTTTCCAGTCCAGGCACAGGTACATCGGACGCCAGTGGTGCCACTGATGCCACTGATGCCACTCACGCCACCAATGCCACCCATGCCACTGATGCCACTGACACCAGCCCTCACCCAGCTGCAGACCAGACAGCCCCACTACACTGCTCCTTCCTCCACCCCACAGCCAAACCTGGCCTCAGTACATCTGTCATCGGTATTGGGGCTGACACCCCATGTCATGGAGGAAGACACCCCATGTCTCAACATCACGGGGCTGAGCCAGCTGTCTGAGAGCTTCCTCAACACACCGTCCCCTGTTATCCTCTCAGGGCCAGGCACCCCAGTGGCACCTCAGACCAGCACTCCAGCAGCAGCCACCTCCCCAGCACCTGGACCCTTCACCCCTGAGACTGGGCATGCCTCCGAGTGACCAAGAAGAGTGCCAGAGACTGGGTGGCCACCTGTTTATTTTTGCTTTGGACACTTGACTTGGGTCATTTTTCTTTTACAGCTTGTTATTAATAAAGATTATCTTTGCTTTACACACTTGCTTCATTTATTTTAGTAAATAAAGTCTTCGTGGAAACTTTAGAAATGGTTTAAGCCTTTGCATGCTTGTGGGATGGGTTAAGATAGCAGTGGGATGGGCAGGGATACCTTTGGAATGGGTAATAGCTGTGGGATGGGCAGAGATACCTTTGAGATGGGTAACAGCTGTGGGATGGGCAGGAATACCTTTGGGATGGGTAATAGCTGTGGGATGGGCAGGGATACCTTTGGGATGGGTAATAGCTGTGGGATGGGCAAGGATACCTTTGGGATGGGTAATAACTGTGGGATAGATAAACCTCCAGTGCAAGCATAGTGGGACTGTATGGTCCACCTTCTCAGGTGCCGCACCTATGGCCCTTTATTATCAATAATAAAGGCTGGAGCTTTGCAGGCCACATGCTTCCCATCAATGGCTCCAACAGTGTGTGGGAAGTTCCACCTCTGATACCACTGCTCTGCAACTTTCTTCCATCCTTCTTCAGTGGAGGGGTACTGGAGGGGCTCCTTGTATTCTTCGATGATGGCCTGCACCACTTCTCTGACCACAATGCTGATGGTGTTGTGTGGCACCCTCCAGCCGTACTGCATGCTCCTGTAGGTGGTCCCTGAGGTCAGGTGGTGCAGAGTGAGTGCCACCTTGAGCCCAGGTTCCAGGCTGGGCCGGAAGTTGGTGTTTGCCTTGGTCAACCTGGGTCTCAGCCGCTGAACAACTTCGTCAAACATGGCTGGAGGCATCCTCATGAAGTTCTGGAATGCACGAGTGTCTTCATTCCTGAGCTCCACCATCAGCTTATTGTGCAGTCCGTACTCTGCTCTTCTCCCGATCCATCTTCGGACCCAGACACTTCTTGGCCGCCTCCTTTTCTTCCTGTAGAACAATAGAAAGAGCCTGTAGATGGCTTCGCACTGTTGCAGAACGATGGTGTCTAAGGAGAGTGTTATGATCCATGGTGGAGATGACTGGATGTTGTGGAAGAGCAAGAGCCAGATGAAGGCTGCAGAGGTCTGCACAGCAAGGCTGTTGGACTGAAAGTGAGATCCAGGTGAGTTACTCCCCCTTTTTATAGGCAATAAAGGTTTTCCACTATGTGTCCTTTTGCATCCTCTAGGCATCCTCTAGACATTCTTAATATCCGAGATAGGTCCCCTCTGCGAACGTTTTTTCCATTTTAAATGCTTTCTTTGTGAGCTGCATCCGCTTTCATCCTTTCTCCGTCCTTGCTACTAGCGCTCTTCTCCCGATCCATCTTCAGAACCAGACACTTCTTGATCGCCTCTTTTTCTTCCCGTAGTAGAGTTCACAGAGCCTGTAGATGGCTTCGCACTGTTGCAGAACGATGGTGGCTGCCAAAAGGACTTTGTTACGATCCACGGTGGACATGACTGGATGCTGTGGAAGAGCAAGAGTCGGATGAAGGCTGCAGAGGTCTGCACAGCTGGGTTTCTGTTCTGAAAGTGAGATCCAGATTAGTTGCTCTCCCATTTTATAGGCAGTATAGGTTTTCCCCTAGGTGTCCCTTTGCATCCTCTAGACATCCTTAATATCCGAGATAGGTCCCCTCTGCGAACGTTTTTTCCATTTTAAATGCTTGTTTCCATGCTGCATCTGCTAGGCATCCGTTCTGCATCCGTTCCGCTTCCTCCCTGCGTCCGAGCGGATGTGAGTTGTGCAGATGCGGAACGGATGCCTAGAGGATATAGCGGATGCATAACGGATGCAGAACAGATGCCTAGCGGATGCCTAGCAGATGCAGAACGGACGCATTGGATACATTTTCCGCTCAAAAGTTTTGAGCAGTTCAAAACTTTCTGAGCGGATGAAACGTCAATAAACGGATGCTGGACGGATAGAGAGGAAGCAAAATGGAGGCAGTGAACACAGAATGGATACATCACGTTAACCAACGGATGGCAAGCTTTTTTGTCCATTTTACATCCTCTTTCCATCCGTTGGTGCAGTGTGACAGGGGCTTAAGGAAATAAATGATGCCGGACTTTAGGATCAAACATACAATTTTAATAGAAGGTTTCCTGTGTGAGTTCAGAAGCATTTAAAGACATTTCTGTCCTAGTCTTTGTCCTCTGCTTCTTTTCCTACAACTAAAGCTTCAGTTAAAACCCTTCCTCCCTACAACTTTAGGGCATCTTAAGAAGCCACCATTCAGGGAAATTTCTCAGAGGCTTCCTTTCCAGGATCTCCAGGCAGGATCCTTAAAATCTGGTGTTCCCATTGATTTCAACGGGTGTAAAGATGGAGAGTACGAAGAGCTGCTCATCCATGTAAGGCCATTAGATCATGGGAGGGGAGGCCCTTGATCCAGAGCATGGCTGAGGAAGGTTTTTATTGAGTTTTATTTAATCTAGAAAGCATTAATGCTCCATCTAATAATCTTAGATGGGAGGAAAGGATGGGTTTTTTGTTTGGAGAAGGAGGAGAGAGGCCACTGAGAAGGAAGGACTTGGCAGAGGATGGATGCTTGCAGGATGCTCTGATCTTTCCTTTCATGCTTGCTATAAATAAATGTGTCTGCAGGCTGTAGCATCAACACCCTTCTTTTGGTTTTGTTCTTTGTGATTTGGAAAAATACCATAAAGGGGCTGCTTTTCTTATGAGGGAAATTGAGAGATGCTAGCAGTAACCGAGATATGTTTCTTCCCAGGCGATACATTTATTTGTTGTGGCAGATAAGCACTGCAACGGATAATCCACTTGGGAATGTTATTGTTGGATCTGGTTCTTAATCAGGAAAAAGTGCAGTTGGGCTCCAAGCACTGAAGCCTTACGTCAGTCATTGGAACACTCCATAGGCTTATTAGGCTTATGAAGATGCCTCTAGAACCCAACTTCTGTCATGGGGAGGCTTGGTTAAACTTTGCATGGCCAGTTGAAGCTGCATCCCAACATCAGAAGGATGACGATCTAAAGTGAGCCCAGTTTTGAAAATTTTAAGGGATGAAAGGAGACCTTAAACCTCTGCAAGTCTTAAAGAGCTCTCTCTTCCTCTTACCCACCCCCTTGTCTTCCCTGAAATTCATCCTCCTTCACCCCCACAATGAAATCTTTTGGCATCACCTACTCTGGTCATAAAACTCTGTTTTTAGACCTCTTGGCAAAGAAATGATAGCGAACCCCCCCCTTTTTTTCTCATGCATGATTCACATTTGGATGTTGTAAGATGAAACATTGATGCTGATTTCACTCTTAATAATAATTGAGTGGTATCAAAACAGGAACCTCTGTCTACTTCTCAGTCCCCCCACCTTAGCTGGAAATGGCCAGATCCAAATGAGAACCTGGATGGAACGCTCTCACTTGTGTTACCGAGGTCGCTATGAGCTCCAGCCTTCATAACTGGAGCTTAAAAGGGCCAAAACAATGAATGTTGTGGACATCAGTATGCGATCCTGCAATTCCAGTCTAGTTGCTTTGATCAGTGTAGGAAACAGCCTGAAATAAACAGTTTTCATACACTTTCATTTGTTCTCATTTTGTTCATCCAGTTTGAATGTCCCCCCCCCCCCCCTGGCTTTATTTTTATTGGAAGGGGATGGTTTTCTATACCTGCCAGATCATGATCTGAGCACCTTTGCTTAATTAATATGATGGAATTAAAACTATGGAAGGAGGAAGGGAGACATAGACATATTTCTATCTGATAACCAATTTCGTTCTTCATTGTGACTTTAACTATTTAACTGTTGGTTGTTGCATTCTCCATTGAATCACATAGTCATGGAAAATACTATCAAGTCCAACCCCTACAGACACAATCTGTTAAAGCAACACAGCCTCCCATGAAATGCATCCCTTCCTGAAGCAAATTATTCCTCTCTTTGACAACTGATATGAGCAAGAAGTTCCTCCTAAAATATATGTGCTGGATGTGCTTTCCTATAGCTCCAACCTGTGATTTCTGGTCCTGCCCCCTAGGTGACAGATATGACAATCCTTCAGATACCAGACAAGCTCTGATATTGCAAAAGGCATCTGGATTTTCTTTGCTTTTTTTCTTTGAAAATATTTTGCTTCACATCCAAAAAGCTTCTTCCGTTTAATTCTTCAGTTTCTTCACCTGTTGGATGAGAAAACCCAAGAAACTCCAGTTGGCTTTTGGAAAAAAGCACTTTTGGGACAAGCAGGACTTGAATGGATGAGAATCTCTGTAGGCACTTTATTGTGCTTCTTCTCAGTCTTCTGTTCCATAGGCTAAATATACCCACTTGTTTTCATGATTCCATATTGGACTTGGGCCCTTTCGCCTTCTTGAGAGACTTCCTAGGAACTCACTCCAGTTTGGCAGTGTCTTTTTCACATTGTGGTGCCTAGTTCCAGCTGGACAGAATAACTCAATTGGAGCCTGACCAAGGTAGAGAGAGACAATTACTTCATTTAATCTTGACTAAAGATTGTGTGCCCCTCTCAATATACCTGCTTAGCACTGACCAATGGCTTGCAATTAAGCAAAGGGAGTTTCATTACATATAAAACAGAACATGATTAATCCTCTTGACAATGAAGCCAACTGCCTAGAATGAATTCCTGGATCAGGTGCTCCTTCAGATCTCTTCTGAGCCTCTGGCTGTCTGTGTGAGAATTGGAAAGGAACGGATGTTTGTATGCTCGTCTAAATATCACTGAATTCTTGAAAGGCTGATTTTTACTTAAGCAAATTAGTCCTACAGTTGGAAAGAAAAAGGAACAGATTGGATTTGTTTAATGATTTAAGTTTGTAAGTTCTGATATATTTCCAATCAGCTGTTTCATTCAGAAATTAGTCAGATCATGTTGTAAAATAAATATGATTTGATTCACTTCTATTTTCCAAATCAGCATCCAAAAGAGTTTCCCATGTAAATCTCTTCTGAATGGTCAGATCCAATCAAGGGCATCTGATTAGCTCTGGAAAGTTGATATAATATACAGATTCAGTCAAACCAACCTTGAATCAAAATTCCAACCTGAAACTGTGCATAGCAGTAGCATTCAACCATTCTCTTCAAAAGGATTTGGTAAAGATACTGCAATGACCATGTTAAGATTTACTCTGATAACAACCAAATAATAACTATAATAATAAAGTATAAAGATGTGAAAATTAAATTGAAATTGAAATATGATTATGTCATAAAGATTATTAAGGCCATGGTGGCATCAGTGGTCATTGGCATTCTGGGTGCCACCTTGGATGGTACTGCTGACGTGGCTATTTGGTAATGATTAATTGGTGCCAACAAGCCACAAACATGATTGGCAGTTCACTCAGAAGAGGTCAACATTCACCAGACTGATATCTTCTAAAGCCTGACTCTCTCCTCATGAAGCTGCTGCTGGCATTGTCATAGACAAGACATAGACAACCCCTGTACCACTTCAATTCTACTGTTTACTAGAGAGGATTGTTCCTCTCTTTATGTTCAATGTTATTATTTTAAACATCTTTTTTAATTGCACAGCTAGAGGCTTTTTGAAGATTCTCATCGGTGCTTCATTTACTCATGAGAGCATGCAGTGATTAAGGGGAACATGCAACAAGAATCCTTAATGGTCATTCATTGTCATGTAAAATGTTTGGGATTTTACTCATTGTATAGGACACAGAAGGAGGAAGTAACGCAACCTGCATTTTATCAAACTCCCAAGCCCAACTGAAAGCAGCTGTTGGCAGGATGGGAAACATCATTACATTATACCTTAAGCTACAAAAATGCAATCTAATGGCAAAGTTTTATTTCATTCAGATGGCCCTGTCCTTTATTTCAGGCTAGTAAGGCTGGTGGGAATTATATCTGGGAGAAATCACGTCAAGGTGAAAGGTTGAAGACTGGAAACATTCCTTCCAGATTACACAAGGTTGTAACTAAGGGCTAGAACCACACGAACAGAGGAGCCAAGTTCTCCGGAGTCAGAGGAGCAATATTACACCATCCAGAGTCTGAACCGTTCAGATTCTCCCAAAGCCGGTGAGAAACCGGTTCAGGAGCAGTGAAAACAGTGAGCTGCCTGCACTGAATGCAAGCTTCAGCTAGAAACTTTCGGATATGGAACCCTAGGGCTGGAAGGGACCTTGGAGGTCTTCAGTCTACTCCTTGCTCAAAGCAGGAGTCTCTCTACCATCCGAGGCAAATGGCTGCCAGCTTTTTCTTGAAAACCTCCAGGGGTCAAGCACCCACAGACTGTTTTATTGCTCGTTGTTCCTGCTGAATTCGGAAAATCATACCACACATCAATTAAATGAGGAGCTTGTTGTAATCATGATACACAGCAGAAAAGAACCTCATCCATAAGGAAAAAGATGATCCTTCAGAAATTTAGGATCTCCAACTGTGAAGTCTAGACACTAGGATTCTGAGAGCTTGAATTAAAAGAAAGAAATATGATTAGGTGTTATCAATTTATTGCTTCCGATTAATTCTGAATCATTAATCAACTTCACATACATATTTGGGTTTGTATGAATTTGGGTGTGGCCAGTCTAGAGAAAAGAAGGACTGACAGGATCACAGGATCACAGCATTTGAGGGGCTGCCAAAAAAGAAGGGGGAGAAAAGGAGAGAAGCATCCTGGAATTGAGGAGAAACTTCCCAACAGGGAGGACAATTCACCAGTGTAACAGCTTGCCACCAGAAGTTGTGGGTGTCCCATCATGGAAGGTTTTTAAGAAGAGACTGGACATCCATCTATCTGAAATGCTATAGATTCTCCTGTTTGAACATGGGGCTGGACCAGAAGACTTCCAAGGTCCCTTCCAGCTCTATTCTGATATATATTAATTGACAGGGGAGAGAAGATGGGACTTTGGAGAAGGTTTCTCCCAAGGCCAAGCAAGATTCTTCCACTGCCATGTTCTGAAATGCCACCAGAAGGCTGGGCCCTACAGGAAGCACAGGAACAATATGACCACAAGATGGCACCTCCCTTGTACTCCTCCCTCCCTCAAGCACTTGAGAAGAATTCTGTGATTCATGTCCAAGTCCTACTAGGTTCACCAGAGCAGGAATAAAGCTCCACAGGAAGGCTGAAGCTGCATTTATTCAGACTGGTTATAATAACAGAATATTGCAAGTGTGATTTTGCTGTACCGCACCTCCTCCTCTTTCTTAAACTCCAGCAAATTGAGGAGACACCTGCTTGAGATACCTCTGAATGATCTCTCCCTGTTCTGGACGTTTTACTGTATACAAGCAGGCTTTATATGTTGCCTTCTACATATCAGTGACATAGTTCACATTTTGGGTGCGCTGAATCGTTTGCTACTCAGCATGGCTTTGTTTCATGAAGTGACCTTTCAGCAGCTGATTGGTATCCAAACACAGCAGGTATCTCAAGCACATGCAAGTCCAGTTTGTATGACCTTGAATCCAGAGTTGTGTTTCCAACAAGGTTTGTGATGTTTCTGTAGCCCATTTAAATTTATGTAGGTAGAGCTGATTTTTATTTAAAAAAAATAAATGTCAACCCTAGATCTAAAAGAGGAGAGCTACTTGTGGTATAATAATTGAAAAAGTAACATCTGGATTTAGGTTAATAAGCCTTAAAACAAAAAGAGTTGTCCAATGTTCCAGACTTAATTCCAGAAGGTCCTTCAGAAAGTTTGAAAGCAGGGGGTGACTTCTCTCAGACCTTTTAAAGGGCCCATGTTTTTCCAAGCTCGAGAGATCCTGAGGAATGATGCTGCTGCTTTAAATAGCTCCTGTAACAGATGTCACATTCACCGCCCCAAATCACTTTTTGGAACTGAATCCAAAGCTCCAAACAGTCCTAATTTCTAGGACTTGCTAATTGAGTCCTGAGTTTTGGGCTGGGGGAAGATCCCTTTGTAGGACCTGAATAAGGGAAAGCTGGAAATCTGGGTCCCAGAATGGAGGTTCTTAACATGGAAAGCATTAAAATCTAGCTATGTCAGGCTTTCTCCATTAGTTAAGGTTCATCAGATTGTCATAGCTGCTGTGGATTCCCTCTTTATTCCTGGGATAGGGTCACAACCAATCAGTCAATTTAGTGAAGCAAGACAGAATCACTACTTCCATAGCCTTTCAGAGATGCATTATGGAGTTATTGTGGTAAGTTGACTCAATGCTACCTTTCAGCAGGAGATGAAATGAACACAGTGAGCTGTGAAAAGCCCTTTTATATCTAGCCAATGAGTAGAACTAATGAGCCACAAAGGGCCCACAAAACACCAGCTTCTATTCAGCTGCCTATCAATAGAAGGTTGACACTCCCCATTAAACAGGTTAAATCCGCAAAGAGAAAGTGAGACTCATTCCGCCTCTGATTCCAGAAGGCATTTAGGCAAAGCCAATCCCTCCCAAAATCACCTGCAGAGAACCTGGGAGGATTCGTCATCTTCCCAAGGACAAAGTTTGGTCAATGCTGAAAATGAAATTATATACTGGATTGCCATCGTACAGCAGCCTGTGTGACCCAGTACAGCAGAGTTCTTAACATCGAATGGATCATTATCATCATTATTATCCTCCCAGCTTGGCAAACAGATGACTGCAGAAAACATCTTGCAAAGCAAAGTTCACTCATCAGTCTACAAAAAGTGAAAAACAAACAAAAATAGCATCAAGACACAATCACACTAGCAAACATGATGATCCCCAAATATCTTTAGGTGGTCCAGAGAAGCTTTTGAAATAGATGGGCACAGATTTTCAAGAGATATTCAAATAATGATCAAAGATAAGGACGTTTTGGAATGAGCGAGAGGAATGGCATGGGGAGTCTGGCAAAGACCTAGTACTTGGCTAGAAATATATTATTCTGTTAGCTTCTGGCAACTGTTATGTGAAGTATTTATTCACTTTCTTATTTATTAAATGTACTGTTTTACCAAATATCAAGGCTCACAGCAGACAGATAGAAGCAAGAATTGAAATACTTGAAATACTAGGAATACTAGTAATAATTGTCCCAAAGGTGCTTTTTCAAGAAGCAGCTGATCTTTCTTTCTTTTTTCTTGAAGACATTTCACTTCTCATCCAAGAAGCTTCTTCAAGTCTTCTTCAGCTGAAGAATCTTCTTGGATGAGGCCCAAATGTGTTTTTTTTTTTCAAGAGGCAGCTGGACTTTCTGGTTTTTCTTTGAAGATGTTTCTCTTCTCATCCAAGAAGCTTCTTCAGCTCTTAGATGAAAAGCAAAATGTCTTCAATGAAAACCCAGAAAGTCCAGCTGCCTCTTGAAAAAGCACCTTTGGGACAACCAGGACCTGGATGACTGAAAACCTTCAGAGACATTCTTGGATAAGAAGAGAAACATCTTCAAAGCAAAACAAGAAAGTTCCAGTTGCCTCTTGAAAAAGCACCTTGGGGACAAAGTAGCAATGAATTACCTGGGTTAAGCCTTTAGCAACACAAAGGGCCCCATGAAACTATCCATGGGGTTCCCTTTTTGTAATGGCAGAGAGATTCCACAGAATGATGTCACTTGTCCTTGACCTCCCCATTATTGAACTGTTTTGGTGACATAACATCCAGGAAGTTCAGCCATCCCATTGGTAACTCTGCTTCCGCCTCCTGCCACTTTCTGTGCTTCAGATCCTACAAGGAGGATTCTGCTTGAGGGTTCTGGGGGAGCTGCGATGAAAGATCTCTTGGACATATTCATTTTGCACATGTCAAGG
The DNA here is from genome assembly GCA_015471245.1 of Laticauda colubrina. Taxonomy (NCBI): domain Eukaryota; kingdom Metazoa; phylum Chordata; class Lepidosauria; order Squamata; family Elapidae; genus Laticauda; species Laticauda colubrina. The sequence continues at coordinate 20,748,165 of BLBF01000037.1, forward strand.
GGGGGAGGTGCAACTTTACAGCTGAAGCAGGGGAAGCATGGGGGCTCCTGGGGAACCTTCTTATATTTGACCTAGCAAAGCAGATGAAATGGATGTTCATTGAATGGGCTCATTTCTTGAGCATCCTTCTCTTTCTCTTATGTGTTCAAAGTTTCACATGTGTTTTCTATGTAAGATTATTCTTTCCAAAAATATTTCATAAACACATAGAAAATACTTATCAAAACAGAAAGATTGGTTGCCATTTATCCAGCCCCAAAATTTGACTTATTCCAGATGATACTTTCCCCTAATTTTCAATATGTAGATGAATACGAAAGACTAACTGCAAGCAGATACTGGCCCTTTTTTTTTTTCCCCAGGAAAACATTATATTCAAACCAGTCTTTAGATCCATAAATCAGGTCACTTAAACAATGAGGTTGTGTACTGTTGAAAACCAAGACAGCATATACAAGAATGGTAGGAAAAACTGCATTTGATTTGCTTTCTGTGGGTGAGCCATAAAGGAAAGTTCCTAGAAATGTAATCTAAAGATTTTTTTTAACAAATTGGATTATGATTTACATCAAAATACCAATCACATCCTTCTAACAGCCTTGGTATCTCATTGATGCAAATGTACACATTGAGAAAGTGAGATAACCTCTAAAACTCTCAGCAACTTAGAAGAACAGGTAGCTTGGTAAGACTTTCAGGAAAAATCTTCTTTCTTGTAACTTTGATTCCTTTACATGAGGAAGAGTGTTCCTTCTAGAAGGACTTTCTTTGATGCTGTTGACCATCTGGAATGGATATGAACATTGTTATGTAGATCTATCTCTTTGAGCACCTTCTTTTATTTACATGGCTCTTAGGAACAATCTTCTAAGGTTTAATCCCTTATGTTTCCCATTAGAACAAGTGCTTGAAGGTGTCCTTACTAATAACCCCAAAAAGGATTTGTTCTTAAAGAACAGGATACAATGAACCTTCAGTATAAATCCCACCTTAGCTAAAGGATATGGCTATAATGTCAATTCACTTAGCAGGTCAACCCTTTGGGCTTTATGAATTACAGAAGATTAATATAGTTGAAGTTCTTTCTAAATAAATAAATATATTGTACAGATAGATGAGAGAGAGACAGACAGAGACAAACAGATATAGATAGATAGATAGATAGATAGATAGATAGATAGATAGATAGATAGATAGATAGATAGAGGGAAGGAGAGAGGGAGAGATTTGAGGGGCTTCCCAAAAGAAGTGGGGGTCAACCTACTCTCCAAAGCACTTGAAGGGGGAATAAGAAGCAATGGAACTAATCAAGGAGACATCCAGCCTAGAACTAAGGAGAAATTTCTTGACAGTGAGAACAATCAATCAGTGGAATGGCTTCCCTCCAGAAGTTGTGCGAGCTCCATCACTGGAGGCTTTCAAGAAGAGACTGGACATTGTGCTGAAATGAGTAGATTGACATTTGAAATTAGAAAACAAGAGGATAAACAATTTTACAAAATTTGGGACCTTTTCTATCAATGGCTAGATAACAAAATATAGTAATAGAATATGTAGAATTATAGAAAATAATGAATATATAAAGATATATTTCTTTTTTTTAATTATTATTACATATATAAAATGTCTTTAGGATAGATTTGGAAGGACTATATGAATTGTTATAAAATAAACTAAGTAAAGTATAGCTATCTTGCAAAGTACGAATGAACAAAATTATAGTCAAATGATTGATTAATAATAATACTAGGATATTCAATTTCTGATAATATGAGTTATTATGTAATGTAACTGTAACTGAGACTATGAAATTGATGCACAAAAATTTTGTAAACCAACCGACACACTGTTTGTACACTTATGGAAGAAAGTTGATGTTTTTATGTTTTGTTTGTTTTAGTTTGTCCTTAAAAATCAATAAAACTTAACCAAGAAGAGACTGGACAGCCATTTTTTTGAAATGGTATAAGGTCTCCTGCTTGGGATTGGACTAGAAGACCTCCAAGGTCCCTTCCAACTCATTATTCTGTTGTCTGTTATTATTATCTGTCTGTCTGTCACACAAAACACCTGAGGAGGTTTCAGCTAAAGGGCAAATCTAGAAATGATAAACTCATAATTTACTTTATTACTGCAAATGAAATAATTGACTCTCAAGCAAACATCTGGAGGTCTTCCAGGTGAAAAAGTATTTAAAAACTGAAATGGCATGAAGGATTCTTGGCTTTGCATGCCCTTTCTTTTTCACTGAAATGCTATTGTTTTGTATACATGGGAGATCCTTAAACCAATGTACAAGTCCAGGCATACAGGGGAAGTAGATTAGCTCTTATTCAGCAGTTCCAGGATCAACATTTTTTCCACACGAATGCTTCTAATAAAGTATGTGCCTGCAAACATCACTCAATAAGACAGATTCTTACTCAGGTGGGTAGTCAGGACTGTCATAATTGAAGCATTATTGGCTGGAGTGGAATTTGTCAAGAGTGGTGACATGATTCAGGGCTCCTTCAGAGGGAATCCTTCCATCAAGCCATTGGGAGGACTGGCAGCCTCTTCAGACCCTGAGCCCAATTGGTTATCTTGTCCAATAGTTTGTCCAGTAATAGAATAATAAAGTTGGAAGGGATCTTGGGAGGCATTCTAGTCCAACCTTCTGCTCAGATAGGAGACCTTATACTAATTCAGACAAATAGTTGTCCATTCTTTTCTTAAAAACCTCCACTCTACAACTTCTTGAGTCATTCCACTGATTAATTGTTCTAACTGTCAGGAAATTTCTCCTTAGTTCTAGGTTGGTTCTCTCCTTTGTTAGTTTTTATCTGTTGTTTCTTGTTTTGCTTTCAGGTACTTTGGAAAATAGGTTGACCTCCTCTTCTTGGTGGCAACCCTTCAGATATTGGAAGACTGCTATCAAGCCACCCCTAGTCCTTCTTTTAATAAAATAGACACACCCAACTCCAGCAACAGTTCTTTATATATTTTAGCCTCCAGTCCCCTAATTATCTTTGTTGCTCTTCTCTGCACTTTTTCTAGAGTACGGCAAAATTATCCTCATCATTATTTTGAATGCTGTTTGGCTAAGTTTGTTTCAAGAGCACATTTCCTTAAAATCACACATTTTTATTATTACAAGCCATCCAGAGTCCATTTTGGAGTTAGGAGACCTGAAAATTCAATTCATCATCATCATAATCATCCAAACACTTATGTGATGTCATCAAACCCTGAACATTTTACAAGATCCTTGCAGGTGATTTTGCAAATGTCATCATATTCCAACCATTTGGGCAACTTAAAAATACCCATTTTATTTTGGCTTTCATTTAATTTGGTCAAATTTTAGTACCCAAAGGTGCTATTTTGGTAACTCCTGGTCAGTAGTTTAGGGAAATTGAAGGATTAACACATGCTGATGTAGCTCTTTAATTAGGCTCTTTACTTTACTTTATTTATTTATTTATTTATTTAATGGGTACACTATTGATTTTTTTTTTGTCCCTTTCTTCCTGGATAACAAGGCCAGAAAAAGCAGGGAGGGGTGTTCTGTGGCATTCCTTGTAAAGTCATATCTAATAGCCTGGTTTTCTTTTCAGGCAGTATTGCAACATTCCCTCTAATGCCAGTTCTTGGGAAAAACCAGTGTAGGAGGAACAATTGAACTACTGAAGGGTGGAAGGTTCAAAGCCTTGTTCAACTTACATGGCTTGGTTTTATCAATATAAAATTAAGGAATTGTCTCCCTGAAACCTTTGTGTAGGATAGGACAGTGGTGTAAGGACTGGGAAGCTAACAAAATGAACATATCCTTTCTCAGTGAATTCTCTTAATGCATGCTGGTGGTTCATTCAGGTGTTCTCCATATCGATGGGAAGAGCCACTTGCTTCTCCAGGTCAAGCTATTCCGCAGGGTGGGATGGTGATTGAAACCTGACTTCTGATCACTGCTGGTTTGAAGTCCTATGAAGAATTCCAAATGGCCATGAACATCCCAGCTGAGTGGTCATGCAAGAATGATATAGTAGCCTGACAGGCTCCAATACTAACATCAACAAAGGAAAAGGAGCCAGGATGGTTGACAAAGATTTACTTCTCTAGCACCGGCCCTTGTCTGCTTGCTGTGGGGGAGTGCCAATGGAGTTGCCAATGGAGGGAAGGAAAATGGCACCCCAATTGCTGTCTGATGAATTTTAGCATTCATCACGTGGAAGGAGGAAGAGATGGATTTGCTCCTGTTACCTAATTAACAGCGGCCATAAGACAGAGAAAAACAAGACTGTATGCAGCAGCAGTTCTTCTAATAGCAGCATGCATATGCATGAGAGGAGGGTTTTTTTTAATAACTACCTTAAATCTTTAATCTCTGGAATTAATAAATCACAAGCAAGGCCTATTTTTAGTATTTAGCTTAATTTTGAAAGGGGAAAAAGCTAGCCAACAATTCTTCTGTCAGTTAACACTTTAGCAGGATTTAGTTCAGTTGAAACAAGAGTGCATTTATCCACTTTAGAGATGATTTGGCTTCATTAAACTTGTAGAGCTGAGGACCATTATTATGTCATGGCTTTGAATCTTTTATGCTAAGTGTTTTAGGCAATTCTGCAGGAGAAAATTTCATTTTCCAGTGAGTTGGATACACTGGAGAAGAGCTAGGATGACAGAGAGACCGTAACAATGAAGGAAGGGGTTAAAAGAAAGTTAAAATGGTGCCCCACCATCTTCTGTAAAACAAGAGGCTGGATTTTGATTACATTTTGACTTTTTTGCCCACCTCCCAATACCCAAGCCATGAAGAAAAACGTGAACAGTTCTGGGTTTCCTTAAAACACAGAGAGCAAGAGACAGCCTGGATAAAAAAACTGCAATATTTTAAATTGGGAAAATATGGACGCCATAGGGCACTCACAGTGAAGCTCTGGAAGATTTATAAAGTTGCCTCTTTGGTCTCTAAGTCTCAAAAACAAATCTGCAAATAATTTATAACAGGTGGCTAATGACCTTGGCTCTGAACGTTTGCGTTTCAATACTCTTCCAAGTTCCCTAATCAAAATAATTTAATCCTTTAAATAACAATAGTTACGACCCTTCTAAATGTTCCTCGATTACAATTTTCAGAAGACAGAATTTACTTCGTGGAATCTTTGCTTACCTGCTTTACACGTCCTTTCTACATACTCCCAGCAGCTGTTCTGCTCCCTAACAGGCAGAAAAGATTGGCCTTATTTTGACATAAGATTTTTTTTTTTTCATTCTGGCAAATCAGGAGTCATACACCACAATACAATAGCATTATACTTTTCTGGAATAAATTGCATTTGAATATAAATTGCATTTGAATAAGAAAGGACATAAATTCAGTTCCAAGAAAGAACGAACTGTATTGTTTTCTTCTCTATTTAGTTACTCATAGGGATGGAGGAGGGATGAGCAGAACCTGGTTGAAACAGTCAAGATGTCATCCCTGAATGTCCATTTTTGGTGTGGACCTTCAGTCGTTCAGTCACGGTGGACGTCTTATCTTTTTTGGACCATATTCTGCAGACAACCCCGAATGGCCCAATACGAAACCAGGATGAGCTCATGGACCCAACTCATGCTCTTTATGAGCATATGGCCTGTTCAGAGGATTAATTCCACAGCCTGGAGCAGAAGTGTGCAAATGCACTTCCAAAAAATATTCTTCTCTGGCACACACCCAACAACAGCTATGGGAGCAGAATGATCTTTAGGAGACAGCTTAATTCTTTTTTTCTCCAGTCTATTGCAATGTTAAACCTGCAGTAAATGTATAATACACTTAAATCTGCAGAAAATAGCTAATAATTATGGCCCATTTTTTAATAATTCGATTGGGAGGAGTTGCATTATCTATTTATTGACCGTAGTAAAAAAAAAGATGCTGTCATGCACATGATTTTTTTAAAATTATTATTTGTAAGTAAAAAGCTGGCTCATGAAAGTTTTGTGACAAGAGCACAGTCTGTACTGACTCAGACTGGATTCGTTCCAGTGGAACTCCTGGGCCTTAACCTATTCAATTTTTCCACCATTTAGCAAACTTGTATGACTGGATTCTTTACTTTAAAAGCCTACATCTTTCAGAGGTAGCAGTTACCCTCCAGTAACCTCTTAACAAACTCATCATTTTCTCTGTCTTTGTCCTCATTGGAGCTTCAGAATTGGATATATAGCTCATTAATTTGCAGTTGTCAAAGCTGCTGTCATATCCAGCCATTGCTTAAAATGAAACCTTTTGAAGAAACATTGCTATTAAATTTTCACATATCCCATATTTTCACATTAACATATATATTCTTAAGTTTTCACGGGTATTTATATGTATGGCATTCAGCTTGCCTTGATTGGCTGGCAACATTGTGTTTCCTGTATTGGAGGCTTTTAGTGCAGCTTGGCTCCGAGTAAATGGACGGCTATCATTTATTAGGAAGTTAGGTTTCATCTGGGTGCCTGGATGGGGTGTGTTTGAGCTGGAGGTATCAGGGGGGATCTGTTTGTGCCCAGGTGTTTGCCTGGCTTGTGATGTAGAGATTTTTTGTTTGTGAGTGCAGGCTTCCAAATCATTGACAATCTGGTGGAATCATCTCTTCTATTCATGTTTCCAGGTCTTTTTTTCAAACTCTATGGCTTCTTTGATAATTCTGTAGCTGGGGTTTTCTATAGTGGCTAGGGTTTTTCCTCTAATACAGGAAACACAATGTTGCCAGCCAATCAAGACAAAAAAAGCTACAAAACAGACAGAAGATATTAGAAACACCAATCAAGCAGAACACAGCAAATTCCAAGACCAATAAACACAGACAAAGACTCCCAATCTTCATCTTAATCCCAATAGGGATTAAGAAAAAACCATTCTGGCACAGCAGTAGGCTAGCCCCAAATTTAAAACAGAAACGGCTGTGAAAGTCTGACTCACAGATGAACACAATACAGAAGGATACCATACATATGTATATGTATATGTATATGTATATGTATATGTATATGTATATG
>BLBF01000037.1:20770175-20783981 GCA_015471245.1 Laticauda colubrina
GGGTGTGTGTGTGTGTGTGTGTGTGTGTGTGTGTGTGTGTGTGTGTGTGTGTGTGTGTGTGTGTGTGTGTGTGTGTGTGTGTGTGTGTGTGTGTGTGTGTGTGTGTGTGTGTGTGTGTGTGTGTGTGTGTGTGTGTGTGTGTGTGTGTGTGTGTGTGTGTGTGTGTGTGTGTGTGTGTGTGTGTGTGTGTGTGTGTGTGTGTGTGTGTGTGTGTGTAATGTATTTATATATACAGTACATTTTATCTGTACTTATGTATTTATGTCTCTTTATGTGTGTTTGTGTGATCTATATCCATATATCTATCCATTTTTATCTCAGAATGAGCTAGAAAAAATGTGCTTGAAGCTTGAAAAAGAAGGCAAGCTATAGAAAGTAAAGTGGAGAGGCCTACACAAACTGTGACAACAATAATCCATCACACCAAAGAGAACAGCTGGCCTTAAACTCTTTCTCCACTCAACATCTGGATCCAACTCTCCTTTGGCATATTTGCTTTGAGGAAACATTATCCATAAGTAATAATATCAATAAAAATAACTTTTATTAAGCTAAAGTTAAGCAGCATGTTTATAGTAACAGCAGCAACAAAAAAGTCTTGTTTGAAAGGAGCTAAATTATTTATGTTCTTTTGTCACTGGGCCTGAAGCATGTTTAGAGAATAACAATTATTTGTAAACAGGATGGATGATAAATTCTTTGTTAAAAAGAGAGAGAGGAGGAAAAAAAAGAATAAAGAAACTTTTCTCATGAAATTCCCACTTGGCCTTTCCTTGGTACTAAGTAAAGTTTACAAATATTTATGGATTAAAGAATCAAAAATCCATTTAGATACCCAGGAATAATGTAGGAGAGAGCATCAGTCCAGTGGTGGGTTGATTGTACCCTGAACACCCATTATATTGGAAGAGGGGGCATCCAGAGTTAGAGACTCTAGAAATATGACAATTATTAAATTAAATGATACATCTGAAGACCCTTGATTCTGTCACAAATGACTAATCAAATATATCCCAATTATGTCATTAACAATCACAAATATGATTGACATTTTAGCCCACCCTTCTAGCTGCCCCTCATTATATAAGGAGAGCAGTCTGTCATAATGCACAATATAGTTTCTTATAAGATCTCACATAAAATAATCAAGTAAGATAAGAAAAAGAATACATATTGGCCAGTTTATCCCTTTTGACATACAGAATCAATAGACCTACCTAAAGCCCATATCACACAGAACCAACGGATGCAAAGAGGATGTAAAATGGAGAAAAAAGCTTGCCATCCGTTGGAAAATGCGATGTACTCACTGCCTCCATTTTGCTTCCTCTCTATCCGTCCAGCATCCGTTTATTGACGTTTCATCTGCTCCAAAAGTTTTGGGCAGCCCAAAACTTTTGCGCGGAAAATGTATCCAGTTTGTCCATTCTGCATCCGCTATGCATCTGCTACGCATCTGTTACGCATCCGCTATATCCTCTAGGCATCCGCTGCGCATCCGCGCAACTCGCATCCGCTCGGACGCAGGGAGGAAGCGGAAGGGACGTGGAATGGATGCAGAACGGATGTAGCACGGAAACAAAGCGTTTAAAATGGAAAAAATGTTCGCAGAGGGGACCTATCTCGGATATTAAGGATGTCTAGAGGATGCCTACAGGATGCCTAGAGGATGCCTTGCGGAAAACCTATATTTCCTATAAAAAGGGGGAGCAACTCATCTGCATCTCACTTTCAGAACATCAGCCCAGCGGTGCAGACCTCTGCAGCCTTCATCTGGCTCTTCCTCTTCCACAGCATCCAGTCATGTCCATCATGAATTGTAACAAAGTCCTTTCAGCAGCCACCATCATTCTGCAACAGTGCGAAGCCATCTGCAGGCTCTGTGAACTCTACTGCGAGAAGAAAAAGAGGCAGTCAAAAAGAGTCTGGGTCCAAAGATGGTTCGCCAGAAGAGCAGAGGACGGACTGTACAGCAAGCTGATGGTGGAGCTCAGGAATGAAGACACTCGGGCGTTCCAGAACTTCATGAGGATGCCTCCAGCCATGTTTGACAAAGTTGTGCAGCGCCTGACACCCAGGTTGACCAAGCAGAGCACCAGCTTCCGCCCCAGCCTGGAACCTGGGCTCAAGGTGGCACTTACTCTGTGCCACCTGGCCTCAGGGACCACCTACAGGAGCATGCAGTATGGCTGGAGGGTGCCACACAACACCATCAGTATTGTGGTCAGAGAAGTGGTGCAGGCCATCATCAAAGAATACAAGGAGGAGCTCCTCCAGTGCCCCTCCACTGAAGAAGGATGGAAGAAAGTTGCAGAGCAGTGGTATCAGAAATGGAATTTCCCACACACTGTTGGAGCCATAGATGGCAAGCACGTGGCCTGCAAAGCTCCAGCCAAGTCGGGGTCCACTTATTTCAACTACAAGGGCTTCTTCAGCATCATCCTCTTTGCCATGGTCGATGCTGACTACAAGTTCATGTACATCGATGCTTCAGGCAACGGTTCATCTTTAGATGCCCAGGTATACAACGCCAGTCACCTCAAGGAAGAGCTGGAAGGCAACCTCATCGTTGGCTTCCCAGATCCAGAACCCCTGCCCAACGACACACAAGATGTGCCCGACTTCATCGTGGGGGATGACGCCTTCTCCCTCACAACCTACCTCATGAAGTCCTACACCTCCAGACTCCTCACCCGTGAAGAGAGGATCTTCAACTACAGGCTGTCCAGGGCAAGGCAGGTGGTGGAGAACGCCTTTGGCATCCTGGCCAACAGGTTCCAGGTACTTCTCAACACCATGCAGCATTGCCCAGAGACCGTGAGGAGGATCGTGGAAGCTTGCTGCATCCTGCGCAATCTCATGCGCACCCGCTACCCAGTCTTGCAGAACAGGCTTGTGGACCTCCAAGAAGGCAATGGTGACATGGAGCCTGGGGAATGGAGGCAAGGGCAAAACCTGATCGACACTGAGGATGTGCAAGGCCCCAACAGAGCCTCATATGAAGCGAAGAAGCAGCGCAACCTCCTGAGACAATGCTGCAACTCCCCAGCTGGAGCAGTGGAGTGGCAAGACAGGATGGTAGATGCTTAATGGTCCTTCAGCCTGTCTCATCACATGGATGAGATTGGGCCATGTATGTTTGGTTGGCCTACAATGAACAGGGCGTTTAATAAAGAGTTGTGTTCTTGTTGAAATGTGTGGATCAATGATTACATTGTTATTTATAATAAAGGGCCATAGGTGTGGCACCTGGGAGGGTGGACCATACAGTCCCACTATGCTTGCACTGGAGGTTTATCTATCCCACTGCTATCCTAACCCATCCCAGAGCTATTACCCATCCCACAGGTATCCTAACCCATCCCAAAGCTATTCTTACCCATCCCACAAGCATGCATAGGCTTAAACCATTCCTAAAAGTTTCCACCAAGACTTTATTAAAAAAAAGAAATGAAGCAAATGTGTGAATCATAAATAGACTTTATTAACAACAAGCTATAAAACAAAAATGAGTCTCTGGCACTCCTCTTGGTCGCTCACTCTCAGGGGTGAAGGGTCCAGGTGCTGTGGAGGTGGCCTGTGCTGGAGTGCTTGTCATCAGCTCCTCCAGAAGCAGAAGCAGCAGAAGCGCCAGCCCCAGAAGAGCGAGCCCGTGCTGCAGAAGCCCCAGCAGAACCAGAGTGAGGGCCAGGGGGCGGGATGGTAGCCCTATCCCTCTTGCAAGGGCTGGCAGCAGATGGCTGAGGCTTGCTGTGCTTCCGCATGGTTGTGGGGTTGCTGGCTGGCAGGGAGGCTGGCAGGAACCAAGGCTGGCAGGAAGGCTGGCAGGGAGGCTGGCACCAAGGCAGGCACCAAGGCTGGCACCAAGGCTGGCAGGAAGGCTGGCACCAAAACAGGCACCAAGGCTGGCACCAAGGCTGGCAGGGAGGCAGGCACCAAGGCTTGCAGGAAGGCTTGCAGGCAGGCAGGCACCAAGGCTGGCAGGCAGACTGACTGGCAACAAGGCTTGCAGGAAGGCTGGCAGCAAGGCTGGCAGGGAGACTGGCAGCGAGGCTGGCAGGGAGGCTGGCAGCAAAGCTTGCAGGCAGACATGCAGGCAGGGCAGGCAAGGCAGTCGATGTGTCTGGCAGCAGGTCTTTCCTCTGAATGGCGACCTGCTTCCGAGCTGCTTCCGTTATGTCTGCAGGGCTGACGCAATGCATCCTCCCCGCATGCGCAATTAACGCCAGGCATCCATTAGGCTTCCGCTGTGCATCCGCTCTGCATCCGCTTCATCCGTTCCGCGTCCGCTGTGCATCCGCTGTATCCGTTCCGCATCTGATTTGCTGCGCCCCCCCGGAAGCCTAGCGGACGTGCCATCCGCTCCCATCCGCTTCCATCCGCTGGGCTTCTGTTCCGCATCCACTTTGCATCCACCCTGCGTCCTTCCCGCGTCCATGTTATCCGCTCCGGTTATGCAAATTTTAACCCCTTTTGAGAGCGGATAACAACGGAAGGAACATTTTGCTCATCCGTTGTGTCCTTTTTGCATCCGTTGGGCAGTGTGACATGGGCTTAAGACACTGACAAAGCTCTGGCTTGCTTAAAAGGTTTTTCCCAAGTTTGAAAACTGCCTTGTTGAAGCTGCACTAATTAGTTTTGTGCAGCTCAAAACTAGACTGCTGATTATCTCATAATGGTGACTTGCTGTGATTTGAACTGACTTGTTTGGATGAAAACCAGTGGCAGTTCAATGAATCCAAAGTATGGCATTTAGAATACCAGTGCCTAATTATGTCTTTCAGAAGTAAGAAGGACCCAGGATATTGCTTGCAGTTTCTGAACTGGGAAAGTTTTCTTACCTGATACAGAACGAATGCATATTTTCTAGAGCCTGGAAATATTTTAATCTTGTATTTTTCTAATAGAATTTCCTGTTGAAGAAAGAGAGGAAAGTTTTATATATCAAGTAAGGAACACATTGCTTACTTGGAAAATTGAAAAATAACCTTTATTCTAATCTTTATCTGAGAGGTAAAATTAAAGCCATGGCACAAAATATGATCTATAATATTCTAACCAGAACCAGATAGTAATAAAAGAGGCATGTTTATAGTTGTCTGATGTGGAAAAAAACCTTCACCTTTTCTGTAAAACCTTATAAAGCATGATTATGCAAACGGAAAGATTTATAGACCACCATAAGGCTTGCACACATATAAGTAACTTTAACACTTGTAAATCTGTTTAAAATTCTTGCCATAAAGTTTTGATGATTGCTGTCTTTCCACCATAGATACTATTGTGTGGGGATTAAGGTTTGGAAAAATGAGGGTCAGTGTAGTTTTATTCCTCACACTCAACCTGAAGTTGTCATTATTGATTTACAAATTGTGATTTGGTTATTATTAAATCTTTCATTATATTTGTTTACCATCCATCTCAACTCAGGTTATGCAGCCTGCCTGTGTCGGATCCCATTGGCTGGCCATGGGGAGGGGTTACAAACACCAGAATGGTGGGGGGGGGGAGTCATGCAAAAAGCCAAAAGGTGAAATGAAAATTAAAAAATCAGAAGCAGATCACAAGAATGAAGATGGCAGCCAACTTGATAGTTTTATCCCCACCCACATGGACCACTGCCCCTTCTTCAGCTGGTCTATCATCCCCCAGAACCTGGAACATTTTTCACCTTGCTGGAATCTTCATTCAGCCATGTGGATGAGCAAATTTAATTTTCTGCCTATTACATTTAATTTAAGTGGCAAAACCTTAATGACCTGCAGTGGCTTATCAGTCATAATTATCTACCATACAGGAACTGACAGGCCAAACAAGGAATAAAAGGAAGTTCAATTCTCTCCCTTCTGACTCCTTTACTCCTTGCTTTTGAGTAAAATCTTTGTTTTGATAACAAGCAAGGGAGAGAAATAATAAAACCTTATACAGGAAAGGTTGCAACATTTGAACCAGGAGCTGGGAGCCGACAGATTTTCTGTGTTTCATCCCTCACAGTGTAGGATGGACTGCTCTCACCAGGGATTAACACACAAACTCATGTTTTCTCATTCTATGGGGAGGCTATGTCCACTTCCCTTCTTAAAAAAAAATTCAACCTATACGCTGAATCATATGCCAAAATGAAAATACGCTGAATCACTGCCAAAAATGGAAAGGATCTGCAAAAAATGACTAAAATTAAGATTCTCATTCTTCCAGATCAAGGTGCTTCTTTGCTTCTTGGAGAAGCAAAACGTCTTCAAGGAAAAAATGAAGCCCAGTTGCCTTTTGAAAAAAGCTCCTTTGGGACTAATGATGGCAGGTGAAACAAGCAGTTTTAGAATTGATAAGGAAGATACTGAAAGGTGACAGGCAGATGGAAGGATAGGAGAGGATGACCAGCTGCAGGGTGGATGGACACATTTAGAGGGCAGAGAAGACCATTGGAAGACTTGAAATACCAGTTAGGGGCATCCATCTATGTGGTCTATTATGGTGGCACATAACCCATTAATCAGACTGTCATGTAATAAAAAGAAGATAAATCTTGTGCTTTCAGATCTTAGAGAAAAGCATATTTTGAACAAGTCCTAAATCTGCTCATGTTATAGATATTAATGACTGCATTCACTGAATTTCTCTAATTCATTACTTGTCTACTCATGGTTTACAACCTATGTCAAGAGTTTTATGTTTGTTTGTTCATTTAATGTAGTTTTATACATCTGTTGTGCTATGTCATTGGATAAGTTCACATATAGCGCAAAGGCAGTAAAGCGAGATTTATGAACCACAGTGTTGTCTTCACACAAGATATTATGTCAAAGTCAAATAAACTGTAAATAGCTTAGCATGATGTATAAACCCAGTTAATGGATTCATCTCTTAATAATGCAAAACTATAAACCGTGGTTTACAGACCACAACAGTAGAAATACTAGTTTAAATTCAACCTAAACAATATTATATTATTATATCTTTAGTTGTAACTATACTCCCTTTCTAATCTAAGACCATGAATTTCAACATAATTTTATTTGGGTTTGTCTGTAAAGTTGGGGCATTGTTCCCAATAACCACTCAAATGAGAATTTTGAGTATTTCTTTGCTGCTGCTGAACAATCGTTTGGATTTTGCATACTCTAAATGGAATATAGAAATAGGAATATCTCCTTTGAAAGAGAAGGCTGTGTTTGTGGCTTATGGCAGAAGGCAAGGCTGTTTCTCTTTAGGAAATAATAAATTAGCTACACTGAACTCAGTCCAAAATCTGCCCAACCCCCAAACCCCAAACCCCCCCCCCCAAAAAAAAATCACTTGCTATTTTTACACAGGATAAAGCCATGTATGTTTGAAGGATGCAAAGTTATGCCTCCAACTGGGGATTTCCCCCTCGTTTCTCATTGGCTCCTTTGAGCAAAACCTCCCTTCAGATAATCTAGGGTGAGTTCCTGGCTTGAGGGGGATTTCTAAGCCACGCCATTGTTCTGAAGGAATCGTCTGAGAAGGCAGAACCAACCTCCCTCCCTGATTTCATCTGCAGTTCCTTGTTTGTAAACTGTCACCCCGGATTGGATTCCTGCCTTTTAGCTGAGGGCTGGCTGAGCACCTCTCCTGTAGCCCTTGAAGATCCAGTTGGGTGGTGGGTGTAATTAGGGGTCTTGGGCAAGAGGGAATGGCAAGGAAAGTCACTGTGCAAGTCACTGTAACAAAAGTGACCCCGGATGATCTGGTGTGTTGGGGAAGAGCAGTTGGTCTCCTTCCATAATCCATGCATGTAGTAGCTGCTCAGCCTCTCCCCTCACCGTTCTTTTTATCCCTGGTCTTTTAAAACCATTAACTCCCTTTGTAATCCTAGCGAGATGCACATTTTTTGACCTACCCCAAACTGAAATCTTAGAAGATGCCTTTCAACATTTTCCAGGAACAGTTGAAGGGAGGTGGGGTCTGAGGAAAAAGGGACTATTAAGATAGATGGCAGGGGTGGGGGAGACATTCAAGGCAAAATGGGGCAGATTTTGTGGAATGTGAGAAGCCTAAGAAAAAAGCATAATTCTATAATGGGAAGGTTTGTTGCAAACTAGACAGAACGGTGTTAGGTTGCAAGGCTTCACAGGGTAAGCGTTTGGCTTGTAACTGAATTAAGCCAATCCATACATACTGCAAGACAATCTCTCTGAACTCAGTAAAAAGTAAGGCTAAGTAAATAGAGGTCAGGGGTTGCCCCAGAAAGGTAAGTACTCCTAAACTCACAGGCAGTCCAAATGTATGCAACTGAGCCAACAAATAATTCAATAATTCAAATCCGGTGCCTGAGAATGCAGATTTTAGTACAGATGTTCATGCTTTGAAAAATGTCCATAATTTATGAGATAATCTCCTCTCTCTCTCTCTCTCTCTCTCTCTCTCTCTCTTGTTATTTACATGAGCATAGAAACAGATGCAGCTGCTTGAAGAAGTTGCTTTAAAGATGCAGTTGCTGTAACAATTCAGCTCCTTTTAAAGCAACCATATTTTTCCAGCCTCAAAAAAGCCACAACTGCTTTAAACATCTCCTACAACTCTATCTATTCCTGGTATTATGTACTGTATTTTAAAAAGGTCCTGCCCTCCCAAGCATTTCCAAATCATTTTAAAGCCTTTTTTAAATCTAGAACCCTCTTCGTGTAAAACTTTGTCCTGTTTGTGCTTTCTGTAAACCCCACTGAGCTCATTGAGAATTTAATAGTGATTGATTCAAGATGAAGAGATCTGAAAGCAATCAAATTTTTGTAGGATACACTATATAGTTTCCTATAACACAGAATTCTTGAAGGTTTTTTATGTATTTGGATTATAGAGCAATATAGTAAAAGTTAGGAACAGGGGGTTTCAATGCACATTTTTTGTTTGAAAACATAAAGAGAGACTGTCTAGGGCAGAGGTGGTGAATTCAGCCAGTTCTGACCAGTCCCGGAGAACCGATAGTGGAAATGTTGAGTCGTTTGGAGAATCGGCCAATCCAACCTCTGACTGGGGATTTTGCAATCTCCTTCCCCTGCCATGCCCACCAAGCCATGCCCATAGAACTGGTAGTAAAAAAAAAAACACATTGGAATCCCACCACTGGGAATCTGGGGACTGGTTGAAGTCCACCCACATCTTAAAATTGTCAGAGGTAAGCAGCATCTGCTATGATATCTGGGGAAATTGTCAACACACTTGGGTTAGTGGGGCATCCCATGGAGAAGCCGGGATGCCTCTGGTGGGTGGGTGGCTTCTCCTCTGGGGCCGGATAGAGCAGCTTCCTATATTTCTAAAACACTTCTCAGATTTTCTGGTGTGGCTACCAATGGGCTCTTCCTATTAGATCTCTTTCTCTTGGAGACCATGGAAAATATTGGTAACTCAGGTGGCAGATGGTGCTGGTGGTTTGTTCTCGGAGCCAGATGTTTGGCTTCCAAGCGTTTCATCACCTGGTTAGGTAATATCACCATCAGTGGTGGGATTCCAATGTTTTAATTACCGGTTCTGTGGGCGTGACTTGGTGGGCGTGGCAGGGGAAGGAGACTGAAAACTGTCCTTCCAGAGGTGGGATTGGCCGGTTTTCCAAACTACTCAAAATTTCCACAACTGGTTCTCCAGAACTGGTCAGAACCTGCTGAATGCCACCTCTGATCACCAGGGGGACTTCCGTTGACTCATCTTCTTTCAGTTCTCCTCTGCTTTTTATGGTCTTTTAGGTGGCTCGGTGGTCAGTTGGCCATGTGGTCAGCAGGTCATGTGATGCAAAGGTCATACTGATTGGTGAGTCTGGGTCATCTTTCTGTTCTTAAACTTTTGTTTAAAGGAATGTTTCTTCTTCTTTATTTCTGCTTTTGTCTCATTAACCATCATTTTTACCTGATGATAAAATCTGATGAACTTTCTTGGCCATCTGCTCACAGTTATATACAACTTCCTGGCCGATGCTTGCATGGATTTAATTAATTGTTTTGTTTTTAGGTTTCTTCTCTTTCTATTTAAGTTATGGCTAGACTTAAAATTAGCACAAGCTGATAGGAAAAGAACATGCATGAAGCACTTTCTCACTGTGATTATTTCTATAAGAGTAAATATAAGGTAGCTAGTACTTATTCTTTAGGGAGGCTAAATAAGAATTTGGAACATTTTCCCCTGGATTCTATTGGATGTGTATTTACAGGTTCTATTCAAATACCTTTATGACCATGGGGATGACTCCTTTCATCCAAGTGACAATAAAGGCTAGTAGATGCAACGTAGAGAGTTGTAGCCAATCATGATGATTAATTTTGAACATTTTGGTGCAATGTTATGCGATGTGACTTCAGCAGAAACTCAATAGGGACTTTCAAAGTTTGCACAGAACATTTAACCCTCCAGAAACTTAAACTGCAAGGGGGGGGGCTTTTCCCCCTAAAATCCCATCCAAGCCCTTAAGCCCACCTGTCACCTCCCAAACTTTCAGAAAGTGGCTGAGCTTGAAAGGGGACTTGTCCTGAAAGCGTTTTCCTACCAGCTTCTGCTAATGTTAAGTCTAGCCATGACTTGGAGGAGGGGAGAAAAGGACAAAAGAAAAGAAGTAAAGGACAGCTTTTTTTTTTTTTTAAATTAAGCTGGGGCACAAAAATGCTGTACATTATTTTTTTAAGCAAATGTAATTGCTGATCTGCAGTCAGCCTTAGGAAAAGAATCCTTTCTATGACGTATGGCGTTGGCATTATTCCTTAAGGCCATGTCACACTGCAAAAACGGATGCAAAGAGGACACAACGGAAGAGAAAAATGTTACATCCGTTGTATCCGCGCTAAAAAGGGGTGAAAATTTGCATAATTGGAGTGGATGAAACGGACGCGGGGAGGACACAGGGAGGATGCAAAGCGGATGCGGAATGGAAGCCCAGCGGATGCAGAACGGATGGCGCGTTCGCAGGGCTTCCGGGGGGTCTCAGAAAAGCGGACGCAGAACGGAAAAAACGGATGCAGAACGGATGCACAGCGGATGAAGCGGATGCACAGCGGAAGCGGAACGGATGCCGCGCATTAATTGCGTATGCGGGGGGGATGCATTGCGCAAGTCCCCCGGATATAAAGGGAAGCAGCTCGGAAGCAGGTCACCATTCAGAGGAAAGACCTGCTGCTGGACACTTTAAGTTCCTTGCCTGCCCTGCCTGCATGCCTGCCTCCAAGCCTGCCTCCCAGCCTGCCTCCCAGCCTCCTGGGCAGCCTCCCTCCCAGCCTGCCTTCCAGCCTCCATTCCAGCCTTGCTGGCAGCCTGCATTCCAGCCTCCCTTCCAGCCTTGCTGCCAGCCTGCCTTCCAGTCTCCCTGCCAGCCTCCCTGCCAGCCTGCCTTCCAGCCTCCCTGCCAGCCTTGCTGCCAGCCTGCCTTCCACCCTCCCTGCCAGCCAGCCTCCCTGCCAGCCTTGGTGCCTGCCTTCCTGCCAGCCTTCCTGCCAGCCTTGGTGCCTGCCAGCCTTCCTGCCAGCCTTCCTGCCAGCCAGCAACCCCACAACCATGGGCAAGAAGCGAAAGTCTCAGCAACCTGCCGCCATCCCTGGCAAGAGGGGCAGGGCCACCCTCCTGCCCCATGTCCGTGACTCTGCTTCTGCTGGGGCTTCTGCTGCTTGGGCTCGCTCTTCTCTTGCTGGAGCTTCTGCTGTGGCTACTCCTGGCTGTGGTGCTTCTGCTGCGCACTCTGCTGAAGCTGCTCCTGGTCCTGCTGGTCCTGCTCGTTCTGCTCGTGCTCCTGGTCTTGCTGGTCCTGCTGCTGGTGCTTACTCTGCTGCTGCTGATCCTGGTCTTGCTGCTGCTGCTGCTGCTGCTGCTGCTGCTGCTGCTGCTGCTTATGATCCTGCTGGCGATTATGCTGCTGCTGCTGCTGCTGCTGCTGATGATGATGATGATGATGATCCTGCTGATGATTATGCTGCTGCTGCTACTGATGATGATGATGATTATGATCCTGCTGGTGATGTTTCTGATGATGATGATTCTGCTGCTGCTGCTGCTGTTGATGTGGAGAAGCAGCCCCTACAACCTCGAAGTCCCTTTGATGAGGGCCCATATGGCTCTGCCAGAGGGAGGAAGAATCGTTCGCGTCAACGGGAGAGGAGGCAGTACTTTATTGAGGAGGTGCATGAGGATGAGGTGCTGGAGTGGCTGAGAGAGAACGACTATCTGTGGCGGAAGGGACACCAGCTGTACAGGGACACCAAGTGGAAGCAGGCTGCTTGGAGAGAGAGGGCGGAGAGTCTGGGCTACACTTTGGATGTGCTACTCGGCTGTTGGAAACATATGCACACCTGGTACGGGAAGCTGCACCTCAAAAAATCTGGCCAGGCCAGGGTGAAGCTGACGGACAGAGAGACTTACGTCATGGCCAGGTGCAGCTTCCTGGAGGGTGAGATCCGCCACCGAGCAGCACCAGAAGCCCATCTGTCTACCCTCACTCTCAGGCAGCCTGCTGCGACCCAGTCCTCTTCCAACCGAGAGTCAGTCCCTGTCTCCAGGCAGGTTTCGGGGGAGCATGCCATGGTGGAGAACCCCCAGGCAGGTGTTGAAAGCTTGGTGGAGAGCAATGAGGACTCTCTGGTGCGGTGGGAGAAAGGAAACATCGAGTCCACCGCTGCCGAAGTCCCATCCACCCAAACCGCCGCCTCCACAGGAAGGCAGAGAGCCAGACCACAGGAGGGGGAGAGCCACAAGGTCCTGGTGGAGATCAGGGACACCATCCGCACCAGCATAGGTCTCCTCTTTCAGCTGGTCCCCATCGACTCCTCCTGCTCCAACCGCAAGCCCTTCCTCAATTATTTGAACCAGACCCTGAAGGAGATGCCGGATCCCCAGTACCAGCTGGTGAAGGAGAGGATCTCCACGCTGATTAACAACCCTCCAGACCCAGAGGCACCTGCTACCACCCAGTCCAGGTCTGCTCCTCCACCCCAGGTGATGTTCCTCCCATACCAAGGCTTCCAACAGCCCCTCACCTACCAGGGCAACAGCTACCCGAAGGTCCAGCAGCACAGGCAGCAGCCCTTCCCAGGCCAGGCACAGAGTCATCGGGCGGCACCGGTGCCAGCTCTTCCATTGATGCCACCGATGCCACCCACACCAATGATGCCACCGACGACATCGATGCCAGCCACGCCACAGATGCCACCCATGCCACTCCTCACCTCACTGCACAGCAGGCAGTCCCACTACACTACTCCTTCCTCCATCCCACAGCCAAGCCCGGCCTCAGTACATCTGTCCTCAGTACTGGGGCTGACACCCCATGGCATGGAGGAAGGACCTCTCAGCATTGCGGGGATGAGCCAGCTGTCCGACACCTTCCTGAACACACTGTCCCCTGTTGTCCTCTCAGGGCCAGGCACTCCATCAGCACCTCAGACAAGCATTGCAGCAGCACCCACCTCCAGAGCACCTGCACCCTAAAAATTAGACTGGGCACACACCTCCAAGTGACCAAGAGGAGTACCAGAGACTGGCTGCCTGGATATTTTTGGACTTTATTTGGACACTTGACTTGGTTCGTGTTTACTTTACAGGTTGTGATTAATAAAGTTTCTCTTTGTTTCACACGCTTGCTTCATTATTTTTTTTCTATAAAGTCTGGGTGGAAACTTTTAGAAATGGTTTAGCCTTTGCATGCTTGTGGGATGGGTCAGGATAGCTGTGGGATGGACAGGGATACCTTTGGGATGGGTTAAGATCGCTGTGGGATGGGCAGGGATACCTTTGGGATGGGTTAAGATAGCTGTGGGATGGGCAGAGATACCTTTGGGTAAAGATAGCTGTGGGATGGGCAGGGATACCTTTGGGATG
>BLBF01000037.1:20805167-20815704 GCA_015471245.1 Laticauda colubrina
GCGTTTTAGAACAGATGGCAAGGTTTTTTGTCCATTTTGCTTCCTCTTTGCATCCGTTTTTGCAGTGTGACAGGGGCTTTACAATGAGCTGCCTTTTCCTGCACAGGTAGTACCTACCTCTCCCCCCCCCCCTTTCCCTTTCTCTCTTGTTCTCTTTCTCTCTTTCTCTTTCTTCCTCTCTTTTTCTCATTCTCTTTCTTTTTCTTTCTCTCTCTGTCTCATTCTCTTTCTCTCTCTGTCTCTCTTTTCTCTCTCTGCCTCTCTCCCTCCTTGTGAGTCTTTGAAAGCAGCATGTAATGGTGTCATTAAACTGACGGTGTGCATGGGGGGGAGGGGCTGTTGGGGTTGGCAGGGGCATGCTTTCTCTCAGCCCATATGCATTTGGGTGGTTGGTTATGATCAAACAAAAACAGGAGGGTTCAGAGTTCTGTTTGCAAAAAGATCGCTTTCCCTGCAGAGCCTGGATAGCAGCTATAAAAGAGCCAGAGGGTGTATCGGATCTCGGGGCTGCCCTTGTTCCCCTTGATTGGACCTGGTCTCCCCACATGCATACTTGTCTTCCCCCAGACTTGCCCTGTGTGTTTTGCATCAAGTGTCACTCTCAGAAAACACCCAGCAAACCCAGCGGAGGCAGGGAAATACACAGCGCCTGACAGCTGCTGTGTGTAATGTCTATGCAGGCCCATCTGATGGCCTTTGGGTCTCATCTATAAAGGTTCCTCTTTGTTTACAGACTAACTGATGGCCTCCCAGGGATTGTTTACTCTTCCCTGTGAAATGACATCGCCCTGGATAATGTCGCCCTTCAGACGACCAGGCACCCATTTACATCCATTTCTTCTTCCAACCAAGCCCTGGAATCCTAACCCAAGGCCAGTTCCTAAGGCACCCCAGACATGCTTTCCCCAAAAGGATGCTGGGCTTTCTTTGTTTCTCCTTGAAGGCATTTCGCTTCTCGTCGAAGAAGCTTCTTCAGTTCACTGTTTGGGGCAACCATGACTGGGGATGACTGAGAATCTCCACAGACCTCTAAGGAGTCCTAATCCAGCCTGAGGCTCTCAAGGGGTTTGGGACCCCCATTCTCAAAATTCCTCATCTAGAGTTCCTCATCTGTTGTCCTTGGACTGAAGAAGACTGACTAGACTTCCGGCTGACCCTTGACCTGTTGGAGATGCAACTCAGGATGTAAAATGGAAACTTAGATGGCTTTGACTCCTATCATCCATTTTGGACTGAAATCAAGAGGATTTATTGATCTGAACCTGCATATATATCACTGAGTGTTAAAAGATCCATAGTATCCCTAGAATCTATGCATTTTTCTGGTTATTTCCATAATTATTTGTTATGAGACTGCATTGTATTATTCACCTCACAGGCGTATAGATAATCCTCATTTTGCAATTGTCAAGCTCAAAGAGCCCCAGAACGCCAACATTCAACTTGGGGCTACAATATTCTTTTCCATCAGAACATTTTAAATTCACAACAAATAAAAGCCAACCTTAAGAACAAAGCAGAAGCTCCAGTTTTCTCCAGCACTTAGGATGCTGGACCAGGAGTGGAGCAACTTCGACTCTGATTCTCACTTCAGCAGAGAAGCCAAGTTTTTCCAGAAAGGGATGATGACTAACCACTTCCAAAACTGTTGCCAAGAAAACTTCCAAAGGGCAAGGAAAAGAAAGTGGCAGAGAATATTTATAAAGACGGCTTGCTATGAAGTTTGGCATCCAGGGAGAAATATTGAAAAATTTTCCATTTCATTTTCCTGATTATGGTACAAATTCTTTTTTGTTTCCTTCCATTGGATGAAAAAGGATGATTTGAAATATACTTGCACACTTCAAGATATCTTATACCCTGTTTCTCCAACAATACAGCCTCCCCCAAAAGGAAGTCCCAGCATTTTTATAGGCATGAAATGAAATTAACCCCCTCCCCCCAAATTAAGGCCTATATTAAAACATGCAAAAGGAGGGGAATGGTGGAGGGGCTTGCTGTTAAGAAGTACTTTTGTTGAACACCTGGATATGGTGCTGCCTGCGTTGACCCCAATATGAAGTGCCCCACCAATGCTGAGGTCAACATCCAAGCTGTCACCACCCGTCTGCCCGAAGATGCAAGGGGGAGGGAATTAAGTCACTCCCAAAAAGACAGCCTAGCCATTTTTTCGGGGCTCAAAGAAAAATAAGACCCAGCCTTATTATAGGAGAAACACAGTAGAAATTAATGCCTTATAGCTTATATTAATACGTATATACCTTATAGGGACTAATGTGGGAAAGATGCCACTGCCAATGGGGGTCTTTTAAAAGTAAATAAATAAAGGAAGTGTTCATACAAGAGAACCTGAACACATGTGTCATTTCTGATCTCAGAAGTCATTGTTGGAAACAATGACAGACTATACATTTGTGCCAGATCATAGATTATATAAATCAGGGGTCTCCAACCTTTGCT
Source organism: Laticauda colubrina (assembly GCA_015471245.1). Lineage (NCBI taxonomy): Eukaryota > Metazoa > Chordata > Lepidosauria > Squamata > Elapidae > Laticauda > Laticauda colubrina. Next base: position 20,807,628 of record BLBF01000037.1, read on the forward strand.
GGCTGAGGAATTCTGGGAGTTGAAGTCCACAAGTCTTAAAGTTGCCAAGGTTGGAGAACCCTGATATAAATTGTTTTGTAGCCACTAAGTTTTTAGTTGTGTAAAACTGACTTGGAATGCTTCCCAATCTCGTGGAATGGCCACTAGTAGAAGACTTCTCTCTCCTTGGGGCCAGCGAAGACCACCATTCAGCAATTCTTACAGTGTCCTAATTTCTGTTCCCTGAAATCAGCTGTCACTAAACTCAGCAGACTGCCTGCTACCCATACTACATGTTGGGTACTCCGGTTTGTTAGCACTGTTGGAAAATAGTGGTTTGGCAAAGCTTGTCACTAGATTCAGCCTTGTGCTTCTCTTGGATATGCAGTAGGGGGGACGGGACTAGGAAAGCCTGCCAGATGCAGCAGGGTTGGCCCTACTGCTCTGTCTCAGTTAAACAAAAGCTCATTTAAAGCTCAGTTTTGTCCCAGCTCTTCTGCAACTGCTTTTTCTTTCATTGATTTTTGCTCTGCCTGATAAATATTTATATTATGTTGCCCATAAATATTTATTGCTGGCACATTGTCATTCTTATTAATATTGTCAAGGTTGCATGAATTCTATCATAGCCAGGAAAGGCAACTTCTGTACAGAGAGAAGGAAAGGATGAGAGTAACTGTCAGAATGACTTTAACCTCCACCCTGGAGTGGAAACTGAGTAGCAGCCTGGCCTTTAGTTGATCGATTGTTTAATTAAACAGCTTTCAGCCACTCAGCTGAAAGATTATTTAAGTGGATGTTATTCTTATGTATCAATTTTATTAAAAGTTTTAAGGATTAAAAACTAATGTACTAATTCAGAATAAAGAAAGCAAAGACAAAAGGCAGAAAGAAATAGAAGAAGCTTCCAACTTCCTTTTCAGCAAACACAAGCATGATTACCAAGTTATCTCTTATTCTGTGGTTGTTTTTTCTATTTTCTATTTTTTTTTTTAAATCATCAGAACTCCAAGTTTTAAGGACATTCTTTCTGTGTCATGCAAAAAGTCCATAAGATGTTTCCAGTCACCCATAAGTGTAGTCGGTGTTTTCTCTTCAGTCAAGGGGTTAGTTAATTCAGCCGTCTCTGCAATTCTCTCATCTTCCCAACTATTCCTCCATTGTGGAGAGAGAAGAACCTTTCCATGTTGGGACGTATAATAATCTTGCTACAGTTGTTGTATATAAAAACAAAATTCCACATGTTTTTTTGCAGCTGTCTGTCCATTAGTTCCAAAAGAAAAGCCTCTGGTTTCAATTGTGTATTAGTCCTTTCAATCGTCTGAATTAGTCCATGTGTTTGGGTCCAACGTTTTTTGGCTTTTTTACACATTTACTAGACATGGTAAAATTGCTCACATTTTCAACATAAATTTGATTTTATAAAAAGTTACGTGAGTTGATCTTGATCTACAAATAATATTATTATCATACAGCACAAATCTGGTCTATATTTGAAAATAATTTTAATTAATATCCTTATCTGAATGGCAAACAAGCAGTTAAATGGCCAAGAATCAATTTCTGCATTACCTTTTAATAATTCTAACTTCATGCTCTGAATATTGTTTCTCTTGCTTCATTTCATGTACTTTGCTCTCACTGGTCCATGCAAAAGAATCAGAAAAAGCCAAAACTTTAAAAAGTATTCATTGTCCAATGAACTCCTTTAATTGAATTCAGAACATTTTTTCCTGATGTCATCGCTACTTTTAATTAAAATTATATTCACTAAGGCAAAATGGCTTTTGAGGTGATTAAGATAAACTACCTCTGGCCAATTCACAGATTTCTAGCAGTTTTATATGCTTTAAAGTTGGCCTGTTAGAGGGCAGAGAGGCCACCTCTCAATGGAGAAAGACTTTCTAGAACAGTGTGTACATTTGGGATACCATCATCCACTTCAGTGGATGCATGAAATGGATCCATTATTTGAAGCCCATACAGGTAACCCTCAACTTAAATCCTCCTGTTGCTAAGTAAAACAGTTGTGTTACATGAGTTGTGCCGAAGTTTACCAACTTTTTTTTTTTTGGCTACTGTGGTTAAGCAAATCAGTGGAGTTTTTAAGTGAATGAAGAGTCATTAAGAGAATCCAGATTCTCCAACTAATCTTGTGGTAGGAAGACAGCTGAGAAGTTTGCAAATGACAATCACGCAGACAGTAAGCTGGTTGCCAGGCACCTGAAATTTGATCGTACGACCATGAGGAGGTTTGACAGTTTTTTGGGGACCGGTCATAAAACACCTTTTTCAATGTTGTTGGAGCTTTGAATGGTCACTAAACAAATGATTGTAAATCAAGGACTACCTGTACTGCATATTTTTCCTTGAAGTAAAAACATACATTCATGGGGGAAATAGCTGAAATGAAGATGTTTAAGCAGCTCCTCTGCTCAAGGCAGCAGGTTTATGGCCGCATTGGTAAACAATAATAATGAAAACAAAATGGCTTGTGGAAAAATGCATATTGTTCATACTTATTATTTTGGCCTAAAGCCAAAAGGTTTGTTTGAACAAGCAAAACATTCCCAACTGTTTTCTCTCTAGACCAAAAAGGGAATCTTGATTCCACTAAAAATTTGGGATGATATCATTGTTGTTCAGTGTTTTCCTTATTTCCTGATGTCAGAAGCAACCTGTGTGTCCATCTTATCATTAGACTAAAAGCTGAGGGCCAAATATAGATGGAAATTACAATGTGTTTATGTCAGTGAATAGGCTCTGGAGCTCTGGCCTGCCCAGACCCTGGAAACCTTTGTATCAACCAAGGTTGGGTTGCTTTACAGCCTTTTAGCCCTAATTCCATGCAAAAAAAATGGATTCAGTTTCCAAGTTTGTATACAACTAATAATAATAAAACCTGCTAGGAAACAATGTGCAGTAAATGTAACATTAAAAACAGACAACTAGAATGGAAGAGACTTAAATTAAATAGCTGTCGGTGCTATTAATTTCAGGCACACACAGAGTCATGAGAATACATTTGCAAAGGGAACAAAGCAAACAAATACTTTCTGAATTAACAGTGAACATGAGCAAGCCATTTGAAAGTTGATTGTTTTCATGGTCAAATCAGAAGTGTTAATGTTAGTGTTAAATGCCATTAAGCAAATCAGCCCCATTTAAACACTTGCTCCATTAAACTTGACAAGATCCCAGTTAGTGTGTCTGTTCTATATTAACATACTTGAAATACCCTCTTCTAATTGGCCCGCAAATACTGCTTGGTGAATGGTTCAGAAATGCTACCTTGATTGATTTGCATTGCTGCTTTGTGATTGGCCCACCAAATCGGCGGGAGATTTAAAGAGCTGTCATTGGCTGCGAGCCATGAGCAGCTGCTATAAAAGAGGCTGCTGCAGCTCCGTGGTTAGAACAGACTTTAGGAACTAAATAAAGAGCTGAAAGTCACACTGGTCTCAAGTCTTTTTCCCGCGATCTAACACTGGTGACGAGGATGGGATCCTGAGACAAAGGAGACCAGTTGAACACGTGGCAACGAGGACTGACCAACCGACGAGATGGCCGGCAGCAACTCACCACCTGCACCATTCGACCCCATGACAGAGGACTGGAAATCATATATCGATCATGTTCCTCGAGAGCAACGACCTGCAAGGGATCACCGATAAAAGGAAGAGAGCCGTGTTCCTGGCACACTGTGGGCCCACAGTGTTCCAAATGGCCAAAGCATTGGCCAAACCTCAGGATGTTAAACAGATGGCATGGCCAGAGCTGGACCAACTACTGAGATCCCATTATGCACCGGGCATCTCCAACCTTATCCAGAGACACGAATTTTATAAAAGAGATCAGAAAAAAGGTGAGAGTGTCGAGGAATTCTATTTGCCGGCACTGCGAGAAACAGGGACACATTGCTAGGGTCTGCCAAAATAAAAAGAGCTACAGCCCTAGGCAATGAGACAGCACCCTCCCCAGGACCAGAGACAGACAGACAGGGAGCCATTGGAGCCGCGAAAGCAGAAATAAGTGGCCCAGCGAACCCTACCAGAAGGAAGAGACCCACCAAATGAATACCATTGGGCATTTGAGTGTGACAGATGCCCAAAAGGTACATATACAGGTCAACATTGAAGGACAACAGTGCAACATGGAAGTGGACTCCGGATCATACCTGTCTATGGTATCCTGGGACACCATAAAATGACTAATAGCCAGCATACGGCGAAGAGAACTGGAGAACCAAAGACTGACCTTAAAGGACTACCAGGGGAACAGGATCCCCGTAGTCAGAGTCGGACATTTTCAAATAACTTTCAAGGAACACTCAGAAATCCTCCCATTAACAATAGTGGACAGGAATCGCCCAAGCCTGTTGGAGCTAGAATGGTTTGCGCCTCTGGGGATCGAAGTGATCGGCATAAACAGCATCACCAAGGCAGACTGGGAGGAGAGCCTGATGAAGGACTTCCAGGACGTATTTGACGGGAAGCTAGGCAAGTACCGAGGGTCCCCTATTTCATTTAATTTGAACCCAAACATAGCACCAATCTGGTTAAAGGCATGGCGAGTCCCCTTCGCACTCAAACCAAAGATAAATGAGCAATTGGACAAGCTCATCGCACAAGAGGTACTGGAACAAATAGACCACGCAAGGTGGGAAACCCCAATTGTGACTCTGATTAAGCCAGATGGGTCCATGTGAATCTGCAGAGACTATAAGGCCACCCTCAATCACGCACTACAACAAAGTGCATACCCCATTCCAGTGGTGCACCATCTATTACAATTGTTGGGGGGAGGAAAAGTCTTCACGAAGCTCAACCTGGTGCAGGCATACCAGCAATTGCCCGTCGATTCCGAAACAGCAGAGGCACAAACCATTGTGACTCACAGGGGGGCATTTAAATGCAAAAGATTGCAATTCGGAGTCAGCGTAGTCCCAGGGGTGTTCCAAAGTTTGATGGAACGTCTATTACAGGGAATCAAAGGGGTGGTGCCCTTCTTCGATGATGTGCTGGTATCCGCTAAGGACAAAAACCAATTGGAAAGCTGCCTCAGGGAAGTCCTACAAAGATTTAAAGAGGTGGGATTCAAAGTAAAAAAAGAAAAATGCCAGCTAGCCACTGAGAAAGTCAAATTCCTGGGGTACCTAATAGACAAAGAAGGAATTCACCCCACCGAAAAGAAAAGAAAAGCTATAAAAGAAATCCCCAGACCACAAAACAAAACAGAACTACAAGTATTTCTGGGACTCATTAATTTTTATAATGTCTTTTTGCCCCAAAAGCCAACAACGGCGGAGCCACTGCATAGGCTACTTGATAAGACAGCTACCTGGACCTGGGGCCAACTGGAAGAAGCTGCGTTCCAAGGAATAAAATATTTGCTGACATCCAAATCAGTACTCATTCAATACAGCAAAACCCTACTACTGACAGTGACCTGTGATGCATCGCCATTCGGCATCGGGGCCATACTCAGCCACACACTACCGGATGGGAAAGAAGCATCAGTCGCATTCTACTCCAAGATGTTGTCCAAGGCAGAGAGAAACTACAGCCAGTTGGACAGAAAGGCACTAGCAGCGATCACAGGAGTAAAGAGATTCCATGAATATCTCTACAGTAGGACTTTCTCACTCATTAATGACCACAAGCCACTCCTGGGGATACTCGCAGGGAACAAGGCCACCCCAAACATATTGTCACCACAGATGACAAGGTGGTCCAAGTTCCTTGCCGCATATAACTACCAATTCAGGGAAGAGAATATCATACGCTGACGCCCTGAGTCATTCCCCCCTACCTGATCTGGAAGATGACCCAGCACTGACCACGTCCACACTACAGATAGAGACCTTACCAAACCTACCCATAACCGCATCAGACATTGTAAAAGAGACCACAAGAGACAAACAACTGGCATGGATTTTAAACTGGGTAGGGAAAGGGTGGCTGGAAACCGAAGCAGCGAGACGTTTAAACCCTTCCGAAACCAACAAACTGAACTATTGATATTGAAGGGATGTGTACTGTGGGTGATAGAGTTATCATTCCAAAAAAAAGGCAGGAAAAAGTACTGTGCATGCTACATGAGGGACACCCGGGTATCGTCAAAATGAAGTCCCTGGCCAGGAGTTACGTCTGGTGGCCCGGGATGGACAAAGACATTGAGACATGGGTGGGAACATGCAATAAATGCCAAAAATCCAGACCTACACCCCCTCCTGCACCTACCTTCGAGTGGGAGACGCCTAAGGGCCCCTGGTCGAGAATCCATATAGATTTTGCTGGACCCACAAAAGGATATACATTTTTAATAATTGTCGATGCTTACTCAAATTGACTAGAGATCACAGTCATGAAGTCCACGACAACAGAAGCCATCATCAGACAGCTAAGAAAACTTTCGCAACACATGAGTTACCGGACTAGTTTGTCTCAGACAACAGGCCGCAGTTCACAGTGCTGTCGTTCGAAAAATTCCTCGCCGAACTGGGCATATGACATGCCCTATCAGCGCCCGCTCACCTGGCTACAAACAGATGGGCAGAACGCATGGTTTGTATACCAAAGAGGCATTAGATAAAATAGACATGGGTGAAATTAAAGACAAAATCAATAAAATGCTAACCATACAATATATAACACCGAACACGTTGACTAACAAGAGCCCAGCAGAACTCCTGATGGGCAGGAAACTACGCTCACACCTGGACAGATTACACCCAAACATACAACCCTGAAAAGCCACCAGACTCCTCCAGTAAATACTGCACATTTACAACAGGGGATCTAGTATACGCAAAAAACCTTATGGGAGACCCACTTTGGATACCAGCTAGAATAACCCAAATAACGGGACCTATTATAATTGGTCATACCGATTAGAAACGGAGAACAGGAGGATCTGAAAGAGACACATAGACCAACTAAGGTCTAAAACAATAGAAAGAAACACCGACAACACCGACAACACAGAACAAACACACACACAAAAACCACACCAAAAAGACTATAACAAAACCAGAGAGGGGGGAGATCACCCAAACATAAATCAAAGGGGAGGAGAAAACCCGCTAATAACACAACAACAAACAAACTAACAACAAACACCACCGGCAGGCCAATCAAGAAACCAAAACTACTCACCGGCAGGAGAATTCGGTAGAAGAGAACTGACAGCGGAAAACCAACATGAGGCCACTCCTGGAAGAGGCAGCCGAGCTGACTCAACCAGCCCAGATAGAACAGGTGGGAGCAGCAGAGATGACTCAACCTGCCTGGGTAGACCGGGTGGGAGTGGCAGGGCTGACTCACCCTTCCAGGAGGTTCCACCGAGAAGGACAGGAGAGACAACAATCCCATTCGAACCAGCCGAAGACAACAATGCAACTGAGCTGTGCAGGTCAAGTAGATACCATCAAAAGCCCGTCTACTTACGGGACTATGTAACGTAGGTGGGGCTAAACCAAGAGGGGAGGGGTGTTCTATATTAACATACTTGAAATGCCCTTTTCTGATTGGCCCACAAATACTGCTTGGTGATTGGTTCAGAAACGCTACCTTGATTGGTTCGCATTGCCGCTTTGTGATGGGCCCACCGAATTGACGGGCGATTTAAAGAGCCGTCATTGACTGTGAGCCACGAGCAGCCGCTATAAAAGAGGCTGCTGCGGCTCCGTGGTTGGAACAGACTTTAAGAACTAAATGAAGAGCTGAAAGTCACACTAATCTTGAGTCTTTTTCCCACGATCTAACAGTGTCTGTCTCCTTTTTTGTGTTATCAACCCTGTAAAATGTCTTAAGGCCGACATTCCTGTTGTGTTATTTGACAATATAGACTGCAACAATGCAGTGGTTTTTCTTTAATTTCCTGAAAAAGCCATCAACTTATTGTTCTGGTTACAAAGCCAAAATCTTGCTGTATAATATAGTGATACCTTATGATTCTTGACTCTTGAATCTTTTCTTTTATGTACACTGAGAACATTTGCACCAAGACAAATTCCTTGTGTGTCCAATCACACTTGGCCAATAAAAAGAATTCTATTCTATTCTATTCTATTCTATTCTATTCTATTCTATTCTAT
>BLBF01000037.1:20815714-20839631 GCA_015471245.1 Laticauda colubrina
ATTCTATTCTATTCTATTCTATTCTATTCTATTCTATTCTATTCTATTCTATTCTATTCTATTCTATTCTATACCAGGTGCTACTTTATTCTGATAGTGCAGGAAGGAACCTTACAGTTCTCTGGCACAAACCACCTTGTTTTGAGTGTTGAAGCAATTACGGCACAAGAGTTTATTCATCCTCATAAGCAAATCATAATTTAGATTTTAAATTTTTATTCTAGTTCTTATGAAATTGATTTGATTAAGTTTACACCTTCATCTGGCCTTCAACTTTAATCATGGAAAGTTTTTGTCTTGCAAGGATGCCATGGAAGACATACTGATGTGGGATCAGGTGGGAGAAAATTTTGTGTGGTGGGAATTGCTGTAGAGAGATGAAAAAAGAAAAGAGATAATTATTTCCCAAACACCAAATAAGTTTAAAGTTTGACATCTCCATGTTAACACTTTGTTATCTAAAGTGAAAGTCTGGCTAGAAAATTATATATGATGCTTCATTCCATCTTATGGAAGCCATTAATCGGCTTCTTTCAGATATATTATTAAGACAATATAAGCTTTATCTACAGTATCTGCAAGAAAGTGAAAATGAGGCCAATTTCAGGGACTAAGCCATAAATCTTCTTCTTCCTAGCATTATTCCCGCTCTAACACAACATTCTTCTTTGATGTGATCCATCCACCTCTCCTTGGGTCTGTTCTGGCTACCAGGGCCCAGACAGGTGGCTATCCTTGCCACCGATGGTATGTCTCCATGCTATCTAAGTCTTCCTTCCCACATTTTTGCAATGATTGATATGACTCCCAGCTGATGTTGGATGTGGCCAAATCATATAGTCCACAGCACCATCGGAGCATTCGCATTTCCATCACATGTGTGGTCTGCTCGTGCTTTGCCATCGCTGGCCAGCACCTTGATCCGCAGAGGGCGACTGGATGCACTTCTGTTCTGCAAAGTCCTTGACCCGAGGCATGGGGGCGACCAAGGGTCACACAGGACTCAGGCACTACTCCATCCAGGCAGCATTGAGAGTGGCACTGGCATCCAGAAAGCTATTGCTCTTGCTGCCTACGAGGGAGCCAAGGTGCTTGAATTGGGGACTAAGTCACAAATATTGCTGTAACTTGTCCTGGTATCACTTTTACACAAAAGTATGCTGGAACTGACTTACGTTTATTTAGCAAACCCGTACAACAGATTCCTAAGAAAAGGTTCAATCACGTGTAAGTTTCTATTCTTATTAATAAACATGTTTTAAAAGAAAAGTTTCCATTCTTATGAGTTAAGTATGATTATTTGTGCTGGAGCTCCAAACGAGGCCCAAGTACAATCTATCTAAGTGCCTTTTTACAACTTTTACAACTAGCACTGGCCTAAGGAAGTATTTTTCCATTTTCCTCATTTTTTTCCTATTTGATCAAATGGAATTTGCCTTGGGAATTCTTTCCAAGGAGAAGAGAAATTTGGAGAAATTCCAGCACTTGTTTAGGTAGCAGATGGCCAAGAACTATGTGTGACTGTCCTATTTTTTTATTATTCTCATCTTTCCAGCAGACTGAATTCTTCCTGGCTTCCAAGACTTTAATTCAATCCTATCATGCATGAACTGCTGCTCTTCTCATTAGGAGCCTTTTCTTTTCTACAAAATAATGATACTGATATTGTTATCGCTGCTAAGAGGGAAGAAAAAAATCTATCTGGAGAAATTATGTACCCAATATCCCCACCCACAACCTTAGGGGTGAATTTCAAAAGCTTTGTTTAAAGTTTACCCTGCCTCATTTGTCCACCACTTTGAGTTTTCTTGGGAAAGTGACCAGATGAAAATTCCCGCACATTTATATTCCCACCCCTTGTTATGCACAGAGTAATATATATACACTGTTGCAGGCCATTTTCCCCAGTGTACACATTTTAGTGCAGATATGTGTGCAAATCCTCTTCAAATGTATGTATTTGGCCTGAGATCAACACAGAAAACTATTCATTCCTGAGAATACAATTTTATAATCAAGGGTATATGACAGAGCCTATGCATTTATGGAGGGACTGCTCTGTTTCTTCCCTTCTTTTTAAAACAAAGGAAACCCTACAGAAATACTCACCCACAAATGGGTGCACACTTGTTTGTTTTCTCACGCATCACATGGTTTACACAGCAGGAGATGTGAGATCCCAGAACTTTTTCGTATGTTTGGAATTTGGGTACATCCATCATCTTAATTTCTTGGGTAGCTCTTCATTAGCGCTGGAATGTTTGCAAATCAGATGGATATTTCCAGTTGTTTTGAAACTCATATGAGATCATGCATGGAAAATCTTGCTCAGATACTATAACAGAAGAAAAAAACCAACACAGGGGAAGTAAGCCAAGATGCAGCATTAATATTTTTAAATAAATCCATAACTGTTTTCCAACTTAGACGTCTCTTTGTCAGGAAAATCTCAATGCCAAGACAGTCTTTCCTTGCACATAAGTTGCCACTAGCCTCATACAGGGGAAATGATCCTAAAAGTGGATGTCCTTGACGGTTCTGGATATGCCAATGGGTGTTTTATGCTCTAGAACATAATAAAGTTCCTTATGAGGAACAATATTTTCCCCACATCATATTTTTCTCCACATTAAAGTGGTTTTCAATGCCAATTCTCCATGCAAGCAGCTGGTCTTCATATGCTCCACAGATGACTGAATATGCCCCATTTCAAGAATGATTTATGAAGTCCTGGTTCATTTTTAATGCCACCTGTACCTGAGAAAGTTCCTTCAGCTCAATGGGTGAGCACGGAATATGCAGGCACTTCAAAAGCCTTTGGAAGATCTTGCCCACACAGGACGTTGGCACTTGGCATGAAGTTGAAATAATATTTTTGCAGGATTTTGCTGCCAGTTTGTCTCCTTGAATGATCTTTTCAATATCCACAGATCTGGCTTTGTTTTCCTTAGCTGAATGGTAGTCAAGGCTGGACTGTATATCTGATTTGAGTAACAGTGAGATATTTTTCAGTGGATCTAAATTAAATTTGCACAAGGTTGGTACACAAATCAAAGGACAGCAATAAAGAACTTCTGGCATCAGCAAAAAGAGCTAATTCGTTGAAGAAACATTGGTGCACAGCTGCAGATCCTGTCTTTTTCTCCTCTTTTGTAGCCTGAATGAGTGTGGATCTTCTTTGAGATTCTCTCATTTTTATAGAAGTTTCCAGTCTCCATTTCATTTGTCAAAGAAAGACAGTGAAGTAAAGAAAGGACTTCAACAGTTGTCCTAAATACAAAGAAGAGATTAATAATGATTGCTCTCTTTATAAGTGAAGATTTTGTGTGATAATCTGTATCATTTGGGACGATTACTTGATGATGTTGAACCATCTCCTAATCAGGACTCCGTCCAAAGCTGCACTTGTGGTTTTTATTTTGGCTGCTGCTTGTGGAGGCCTGACAGGCTGCCATTAATCAATACCTCATATATTACAAGAGCATTCACAAAGATGGAGGCTTTGGATGACCAGAAGGGAAACTCGGGGCTTATGCCTTTCTGTTTGCCTTGGCCAACATGGAAGGACAGGATGAGAGGCCTGCTTCTACTTTACTTCAACTGAACATCAGCAGATGTTACACTGGAATAAAACATTTTTCTGAGAGAATTATTTATCTACAATATGTCAGTGTTTCTCAACCTTGGCAACTTGAGGATTTCGGACTTCAGCTCCCAGAATTCCCCATCCAGCCTGCTGGCTGGGGAATTCTGGGAGTTGAAACCCACAAATCTTAAACTTTCTAACGTTGAGCAACATTAATCTGTATGTTTCAACTGTTTCTTTTTTTTTTAAAAGGCAACGTTTCCTTCAACTTCTGGTGGCTTCGTGGATGTTCCCATGTAGTTTTCCTGGCAATAATGTTGTAGCAGAGGCCTTTACCTTCCTTCAGAATGACTTTTTTGGCTTTCATGTCTAATCAGTCACTTACCTGAATTTACTGTTTGCTTTTGGATCTGGATTTTTCCAAGACAAGGAAAATAAGCCAGGTAAAGCAGTGACTTCATATCAAATATCACAACAGGAATAATTTTTCTGCAGCACTTTGTTCCATGGAAATTATTAACTATTTCTAAGTAATTTTCAAACAAAATACATGCACACACACACACACACACACACATTCCCCATCAGAGACCCGCTTTTCAGCACAGAGGAAAAATACAAATATTAGGTAACACACAAGTTCAGCTTTTTTCCCATGTATATATGGCAAAAAATAAATAAAATAACTTTTTAAATAAAATTAATTAATTAATGGATCTTCTCCCTTATTCCATAAGTCCAGCTTTTCTTTGGTTTTCTTAACCTATTTGTCCTCCAGGTATTCTTTCTGTATCATCATTTCACCTTTAGGCTTCTCCTGCATTTGTCCTTCCTCCCTCCCTCCCTCCCAATCTGGGTTGTCCTCAGAATACACCGATTCTTCCTTTGTGATGCACTCTGCTCCCAGCAACCCTTGGGCTCTGCTGTGGTTCCTCTGTCGTTTCTCCCTTCCTGGCCTCCAGGTATCTCACCTTTTCAGGTCCTTTCTGAAAGGCACAAGTCCCTGTTAGGCCAAAGGGGTTTTATCTGACCGTTTTTTTCCCCCACAAATAAAGCCAAATCTACATGAATAATGCACAATAATGTTGCAGGATCCAGTCTCGGTTGGTCACTGGCACCAAAGGTTTTGTCTTCCCAAGTTTTGGATTGGTGCTGGAGCCTATCCTCAGGGAACTGCTCTCTACTGGAATATGCGCTTCAGGATCTTCTCTGCATGGTATTTATACGGTGCCTTATCCGACAATTTTAGCAGCTGAGAAATTGAATGTGTGCCCTTCTCCATTGCAGTGTGAGGCCACTAATGAGTTCGGGTCTCCTCGTCTGGCCGCTCACTTGTGTTTGTGCAATCTGGTGGTTAGCTTCCTATCCATCTCCCCGACATAGTCACAGGGACAATCCATGCAGGGGATCCAGTTGATTACATTGGAAGTATCTCCCACCTCCAAGTGATCTTTGCAATGCATAATTTGTCCTTGTATGGTAGCCTCTGGTCAGTGTGCAATGCCCACTTGCAGATCTCGGAAGCTGCATTCTACCGATTCCGGAATGTTTTGAATATATGGCAGGGTGCGCCACGTGGTCGATATTTTATTATTATTATTATTATTATTGTTGTTGTTGTTGTTGTTGTTGTTGTTGTTGTTGTTGTTGTTGTTAGCCCAGATACAACCAAGATTTTTATCATGAAAAATGATGGCCTGGAACTTAACCCTGTGCATCCCAGAAGATGTTGAAGCTCCACTAGAAGCTCCTTAGGCCGTAGATGTTCTACCAGATTGAGACCAAGGAGGCGTCCCATCCATGCGGCCATCTCTGTCTCCTGGAGCAATGAGTTTAATCACCCCGGGAGAAGGTATTTTGCTGGCATTTGAGGTGAAATATCCCACCTCTTTTTGCGTGGGAAAATATATATTTGGGGGAATGTAGGGGACAATTTCACTCCACAACTAAGTGATTAGCTACTTTGGTTAATATTCATTAAATGATGATGTTGAAATATTGAACAAAATGCTGGAGAAAACAGCTGTTCCACATTAGGAATCTCTCTCTCTCTCTCTTTTTCCTTCTCTTTCACTGTCCCAGTTAACTCAAATGGAAATAACAGCAGCCAACATGTTAACAATATAGGGGAGGGGAGAGGGAGGGCCAGAATTTTCCAAACAAGTGTATCCGTGGCTTTCAGAGCTGCGATGCTGCAGCTATTTCAAAGCTCATATATACATTCTAGATGAGGGAACTGATACAAAGTGATGCATTCGCATACAAAACTCAGAGACACATACGTAATGGGGTCCCAAACAGGTAAATTAAATTAGTACAGAATTTCAGTCCAGCTAAAGTTTACTTAACTCAAAGCCAGTTCAATATACAATACCAATTAAACTTTCTTGTAGTCATATTTAAAATAACAAATGCTCTCTCTTCTATGGGAAAAACCTTGTGATTTCCTACTCCTATGCAATCCACCTGAATGAATTTTTGCTTTCATTATCCACTATAAGAGCAGGTACACTTGAACTATTTCAATATCAAACAGTTTATAAAATAAATGAAAAGCTGTGAGATCAACTATTTTCGATGGTCTCTTACAAACCAGCCTTTGTAAATTTTTACACTCATCTCTTATAACATTCTTCAGTTGAACCACCCATTTTCCTCCATTCTGTACAGTTCTTCTCTCGTGTCGCTACACTTTTCCCAGCCACTGTAGAACACTGTTGGTGTAGGTTGGTGTAGCGTGGTAGAAGGATTTGCAGGTAAACAGATACCTGACAGGGGCCGCGACGTGAACGCTCCTTCTATGGCCCCCATTCTGTACAGTGCTATAACATTATGTTTCTAATTTCTTCCATATTTGTTCTGTAGATTCAGCAGATGCATTTTATGATCTTAAAACATCCTCATTAACATTTAAGGAGAGGAAAGGGAAGGAAAACATCTCTATTATCATTGTGTGTCTGCCAGCCTCATCTACACCATCTAATTGTGTAACTATGTTAAAGGAATCTCAATTTTCATATTTTTTTTTAAAACTACTAAATGGTCCTAGATGAACAAGATACATAGAACTCGTATTTATGAATTGCTTTTGAAAAGGCACTGTCTGTTTCAATCCATTAAACACAGGCATCAATATAATTGTGGGCTCTTTATGCACATTTATATAGATCTTGAAAATGTAGCAACCTTATACAAATATTTTAAAATACATAGAGACCAAAAATTTTACTTTTGATTTTGAGCCAAGAGTCGGGTTGCTTGCTATCCTTCAAACAATTTGGACATCAATACTTTCAGTCTTCAACAGTTGCCAAACATTATGGAATTGTAGATATAAAACATCTGGATTACCCACCATGCTTTTATCTGTGGCTTTCCTCCACAGATGATGACTGTCTTTGTTGGCTCATCGTTGGGAAGTGGACAACCCCATAGCCTCAGGTGTTGGCACTGGGGTGGGGTAGAAGCCAGACTATGTCCCAGGGGGATTTTTTTAGGATGCAACGAAAGGTCAGGTTGCTCTTTTTACCATCTATTTTTATGTACCGCAGATGTTGGACTGTGTGGTTTAGCTTTTCAGAGTTTTCTTTCCAGAGTGGGGGTTTCCAACCATGACTGACCACAACCTGACATCCAGGATCTGTTGACAGGAGCTAGTGGCACTTGCTTCTGTATCATAGATATTGTCCCGTTGTCCCTGGTCTTGCAAATCTTAGCCCATATTTTCAGGTCTGGTTCCAATCATGAAGTACATCATTGTCTTGCATTTCACTTATCCGGTGAAACTCATGATCCTTATCCAGGGGAAATTACAACAACCTTGAGTTAAACAAATGTATCAGCTATGATGGTAGAACCATTTCACACCCTTTTGTGTCTGGAAACCAAGTCTTTTTTTTCAGGTTCTTTCTGATAAAATAGTTGTATGCTTACATTTCCACATGTGTGACATAAATATACTGTATTTGTATCCAGAAAGGTAATGAGATGTTTGCCTAAGTGCCTTATGGTGGTGTCTGACTCATCTATATGAAATTGAAACAAGGAATAATCTTCTGAAAAAGACAGCATAAAACTTTACTTCTGGCTATTTGTTCAACTTTCTGATTTCAAGGCATTTAATATTCAGAATATGCAGAAGTTCACTGCAGAAAGATGGATGAATGTGAAAAGTGCCCACAGTCCTGAACCCCTGAACAAATGCACCCATGCCTCCAGGAGCTTTGAAGGTTTTTAAGAAGAGGTGGGAGAACCATCTGTTTGAAATGGCATGGGGTTTCCTGCTTGAGCAAAGAGCTGGGCTAGATCTCTGAGGTCCCTTCCAACTATATTATTCTGTATTTATGTATTTGTTTGTTTATTTATTTATTCAGCCATTCATTCATTCATTCATTCATGGAAAATGGAAGGCTTTACACTCCTTGTAGACAGTTTTCTGCATTCTTTTTAGGGTCATTGAGGCCACCTGGGGATTTATGTCACGGTCACCTGAGTAGTGCAAATGGACTTGGAATCTTCCGGAACTGCTGAAAAGACCATGTTGTAGACTGACAATAGATGCCGTATCACTCCCCCTCTGTTGAGTGAGGACTGTTCAATTTGGACCTAGAGTGCCTCTTTGACCCTCCTTCAAACCATTGGTCCTCTCTGTTAAAACTGGGGGCTTTTCCATCTTCAAAGGAGCGGCCTTTGGCTTTCAAATGTAGGTGGACTGCTGAATCTCGTGCTGATGGGTTTGTCCTCCTATGTTGTGCCCTGTGTTTGTGAAGTGGTTGTTTTGTACAGATCTGTCCGGTTGCTTCTTGATAAAAGTTCCGGCCTTCATTGAATTTTTCCACCTCTTCAATTGTATCCGATTCTTAGAGACTGCTAGATAAGTCTCTATAATTTTCCTGGCAAGATTTTTCAAAAGTGATTTGCTACTGCTTCCTTCTTGGGCTGAGAGAAAGGGACTGGCCCAAGGTCACCCAGCTGGCTTCATGCCTAAGGCAGGACTAGAACTCTCAGGCTCCCAGTTTCCAGCCTGATGCCTTAACCACCACACCGAACAGGCTCTATACCATTGGATATAAATGTCTTGGGCTGACCCTACCTATTGATGTAAAAGGAATTACAGTGTGACAAACGTGCCTGTGAGATCTAATAAAATTTCAATTTTATTAATAATACAGTGCTAAATAAGTTTATTATGCTTTAAATCACAACATGATTTAATAAAGCTTACTTCCAGGCAAATTTAAAATGATTTTCATTATTGCCATTGTGCTTTATGAATTATGCATGAAATCAACTTTTGTTTTTCTGAGTAGTTTTACAAACAGTGACATGATCTTGCATATCACTGCTGCTACAGATATATACATATCCATATATATATATATATATAATTTTCTTTGGCTTAGTTTCACTCTTCTTTTTGTGGTGAATAAATCACTTTTATTTTTTCATTTTTTTCCAACGGTTATTATCTGTCTAATCAGGAAAATCCAAGCATTGATTTATAAATATGGACACACTTGATATGGAGGTTCCGTGGTTTTTCAGAGGTTAATAAATGATTAACAGATGTTGCATTCATGTTGAAAAGCCTGCTGTTGCTCTTACAATTTGACAGGCTTGTTGCAGAGAATGTTATGGATGGGAATAACATCTGTCTGCAGTCATGTGACCACCAGCAGAAAGCCTTACCTGGGTATTCTTGACATAAGTGAAGATGTCAGTAATTTTGTGAACTCAAAAACTCATCTGGCTCCCTTTAAAGAGGAGGGGAGGCTAAGGACTCCCTGGCTTCTCCTTTTTACCTTTTTATCCACGAGAATCTAACAGGAAGAAGTCAGAGCGTGAATCTGGCTAATCCAGCACTCTGATCCCAACACAATCAACCACACAACCAGCTCCATCCATGACCCTCTCCTTTTAAAAGAGAAAGAATACAGAAACTCTTCCAAAGTAGACTTAGAGGTAACATCCATCTCATAGTTCAGGCAATAATCACAAACACAGACAGTCACAGGATCTCATCTATTTTCCCCTTCAAATCAAATCTTTAAATGTAGAGCTAGTTTTAAAAAACAAGGTAACGTTCCAGTGATTCCCACCATATTGGCTCAGGGTAAGAAGAGCCCCTTCATTCAACTGAATGAACCTCTTCTCAAAGGAAGAGGTTTTCCTGGAAGGACTATGCACCCCTATCAGCCACTTCCTTGGTTGTGTAGCCTGACAAAGCCAACTGCTTCGTCTCAATGCCATGTTAACCAAATGTGATGTGGGTAAGTAGCCTTACATTGCATTTCTCACTTAAATTAAATCATCCAACTCTTCTTTGGTTAACAGGTAATCATATTGTAGCATAGTAATTGCCATGCAGTCCTAGGAAAGCTGCCTTTTGAGAACTAAAAAACAGGGAATGAGGAAAACCAGGCCATTCTGGCAGTGTCATAATTAAATAAAGTCATCCACTTAGCCAGGCTCAGAAAAAGTTGAGCCTGAAACTTTCCTAAGAGAAATAAATTTAGGGGAAATTGCTTTCCAGGGGAGGTTCATGCTAACCTTTGTCCACTCTTGTACTTGTGTGCCCTGTTGGAATTGAAGACTTTGTCCAGCTTTGACCTCTGTCTATCTGGAGTGACAATAAGACTTTGGCTTCTGCATTACAAAGAACATCCTTGCAAGATGCATTGTGCAGCACTAGGATTTGGGGCATTGTAACTGCTAACTCTGAATATTTCGGCCTTTCTTCATCTGTATTGAGACAGCCAGATGTGCTCAGTGGCAAAACATTCAAGGTCTGGGCCACAGGTACGAGAAAGGACTTCATCAATGTTTCTTCCTGAGAGACACCCCCCCTCCCCGTTTTGTCTAAGCCCGTGAAGGCTGTTGAACCGACACCTTCCTCCACTGCTATGTTCCACAGCAGTATTT
Source organism: Laticauda colubrina (assembly GCA_015471245.1). Lineage (NCBI taxonomy): Eukaryota > Metazoa > Chordata > Lepidosauria > Squamata > Elapidae > Laticauda > Laticauda colubrina. The sequence goes on from BLBF01000037.1 coordinate 20,826,222, forward strand.
CTCCACTTTAGCCATCTTAAGATGTGTGGACTTCAACTTTCCCAGAATTGTGGACTGGCTATCTTCACTTGTTATGTTGAAGAATCTTAGATCGTGCCTACCAATCTACCTGGATTGTGATAATTGGAACTGACTGGGTTTTCCATCTTTATCAGACAGAATAGGAAGAGTAATTTATATATTGTTCTATATGTAAAGTGGGTGACTCCAAATCTGCAAACCTGATTGGTCAAATAAACTAAGCATTGGATTGGTTCACTAGGAACCAATCCAAAGAGCTGCTGAAAGGCGGCAAATTTAAGCAACTGCCATTGGCTACAAGCAGGCAAGCCAGCCTGTATAAAAGGCTGGCCTCGGCTTCAGCCAAGTGTTCCTATTTACTGACTAGTTAAAGAATAAAGTATTTGTTGTTGGAACCCGGTCTACCTCATGTGTTTTCTGAACAAAACACTAGCGACGAAGGTGGGATCGTCCTAAACGAAAAAACCTGCACGCGGTGATAAGAAATCCAGATGACAACCAAGATGCCTGGAAACAACGCACCGCCCGCACCCTTCAATCCCAATGAAGAGGATTGGGATTCCTATGCAGATCGCTTCCAAATGTATTTGGAGAGCAATGAAATGGAAGACATTTCAGAGCAACGCAAGAGAGCTGTGTTCCTGACTCACTGCGGGCCAATGGTTTTCAAGATGGCAAAGGCCCTTGCGAAGCCCCGAGACGTTAAACAACTAACGTGGCCAGAACTGCAAAGAATCCTCAAAGCACACTACGCTCCGATGGTGTCAAACTTAATAAAGCGACATGAATTTTACCGCAGAGACCAGAGAGAGGGAGAGACCGTCGCCGATTTCATTGCTGCCCTTAGACAACTAGGGGGTGAGTGTGATTTCCTGAACATTGACGAAGTGATGAGGGATCGCGTGGTGTTGGGTCTGAGAGACTTGACCGCACAGAGTAAATTACTCAACAAGCCCAACATCACCGTGACCAAAGCCATCGCGGAAGCCACAGCCGCTGAAGCCGTGAAAAAATCAGCCGTCGCAATGAAAAAGATGAACACACATCGCGAAGAAACAAACCCAACCAAAGACAGAAAGCAGCCTGCCACCGCAACCCACTACGAAGAGTCTGGTGAAACATTCGAAGCGAGCGAAGAAGACGACGAGATCCACCGTTTGCTCACGAACAGAAAAGAGCGCGAAAGAAGGAATTTGCGGGAGTGCGCTGGCTGCGGAGGAAACCATTCCTGAGCCGAATGCAGATTTCTCGATGCCATCTGCAGGCATTGCAAGAAACGAGGGCACATCGAGAAGGTCTGCAGGAACAAAAAAAGCTACAGCCCAACGAGACGCAGAAATTCCCCAACACGAGCTGAGCCTAAACGAGCTGAGAGAAAGTGGCAACAAGAGAAGCGAGCCAATACACACCAAACTGTCACTATAAAGAGTGCTCAGACGGGAAGCGGGAAGAAAGTTAAAATCATCGTAAAAATCGAAGGAAAACACTGCAAGATGGAAGTGGACTCGGGGTCCTTCCTCTCCATGGTATCGTGGGACACAATAAAACAGCTAGTCCCAGGTATCAAACCCAAAGAATTACAGAATCAGCACCTAACTCTCAAGGACTATCAGGGAAACCAAATCCCTGTAGTCAGCATGGGACATTTCCGAGTCGCCTACAAACAACACGTCAAGGTGCTACCGCTGACCATAGTCGACCAAGACAGACCAAGCCTCCTGGGCATCGAATGGTTCGCGCCATTGGGCATCGGGATGACTGGGATCGATCGAGTGACTACAACCGGTTGGGAAGACGACCTCATCCGAGAATTCCAAGACGTTTTTGACGGCTCACTTGGCAAGTATCGGGGAAATCCCATTTCTTTCAGTCTAAACCCCCAAATAGCCCCACGAAGAATAAAAGCCAGGCGAGTTCCTTTTGCACTAAAGGCAAAAATAGAGGAACAGCTGGACAAATTAATAGCCCAAGGGGTGTTAGAACCTGTGGACCATGCCAAATGGGAAACACCTATAGTCACACCGGTCAAACCCGACGGGTCCGTTAGAATCTGTGGTGACTATAAGGCTACCCTGAACCACGCATTACAACCAAGCGCATACCCGGTGCCTGTAGTCCAGCATTTGCTTCACTCCCTGGGAAAAGGAAAAGTTTTTGCTAAACTTGACTTAGCACAAGCCTATCAACAGCTCCCAGTGGACCCAGAAACTGCTGAAGCACAGACTATAGTCACACTTAAAGGCGCATTCAAATGTCACCGACTCCAATTTGGAGTGAGTGTGGCCCCAGGCATCTTCCAGAGTCTAATGGAATGCCTCCTAAATGGCATACAAGGAGTCGTACCATATTTCGACGACATCCTGATCTCAGCCAAAGATGAAACCCAATTAAAAAACAGACTCAAAGAAGTACTAACTAAGTTCAGAGAATCTGGCCTCAAAGTAAAAAGAGAAAAGTGTTGCCTAATTAAGAATAGCGTCGAATTCCTGGGCTATTTAATAGACGGAGAGGGTATACACCCTACAGACAAAAAGATTAAAGCGATTAAAAACGCACCAGAACCAAAAAACAAGACCGAATTACAAGCCTTTTTAGGACTAATTAACTTCTATAATGTATTCCTGCCAAATAAGGCCACTATAGCAGAACCATTGCACGGTCTTTTAGACAAAAAAGCAATTTGGACTTGGGGTTACAGAGAAAAGCAAGCCTTCCAAAAAATTAAAAGCTTGCTAACATCCTCAAACGTTCTCATTCAATTTAGCAACACACTGCCCTTAAGAGTGACCTGCGACGCCTCCCCATTCGGAGTAGGTGCCATCCTAAGCCACCAACTACCTGATGGCAGAGAAGTGCCCATCGCATATTATTCGAGGACTTTATCTAAAACCAAGCGGAATTACAGCCAATTGGACAGAGAGGCACTAGCAATTGTCACAGGAGTGAAACGCTTCCACGAGTACCTATACGGGCGGACTTTTCAAATTATAACAGACCACAAACCGCTAATAGGAATTTTGGCGGGAAACAAACCTACACCAAATATCCTCTCCCCAAGAATGACGAGATGGTCAGAGTTCCTAGCAGCCTACTCATACACTCTGACACACCAACCGGGGAAAGAGATTTCACACGCGGACGCTCTAAGCAGAGCACCCTTGCCAGCGACTGAAGAAGACCCGGCACCAGCGATGACAGCACTACAAATAGAGACTTGCCCCGATCTACCCATATCAGAATATGATGTCACCAGAGCCACTACAAAAGACTCTTTGACTGCCCGTGTTCTTAACTGGGTAGGTAAAGGCTGGCCGGAAAATCAAAAAACTGAAAACTTTAAACCTTTCCGGACCAGACAAACCGAACTTTCTATTCAAAAAGGTTGTTTACTGTGGGGTGATCGGGTGGTTATTCCTAACAAACTACAACCTAGGGTACTTAGTATGCTACACGAAGGTCACCCGGGGATTGTAAAAATGAAAAGCCTTGCTAGAAGTTATGTCTGGTGGCCAAGTATTGATAGGGACATAGAATACTGGGTAACCTCGTGTAACAAATGTCAAACAATTAGACCATCCCCACCCAAAGCACCCATTAGAGATTGGGAAATCCCACGGGGCCCCTGGTCACGAATCCACATCGATTTCGCTGGTCCAACTAAAGGACATACCTTTCTGATTGTTGTGGACGCCTATTCTAACTGGTTAGAAGTAAAAATTATGCCATCAACAACAACTGAATTAGTAATAAAACAACTGGACAGCCTTTTTGCCACCCATGGCATTTCGGACGTCCTCATGTCCGATAATGGACCACAACTAAGCAGCCTACACTTTGAACAATACCTAGCCTCCCTAGGTATTAGACATGCCCTAACCGCGCCGGCCCATCCTGCTGCAAACGGTAGGGCAGAGAGAATGGTCCGATTTACAAAGGAAGGGTTAGAAAAAATGGACACTGGAGATGTACAGCAAAAAATTAACCGATTGCTCACACTCCAGCACATAACACCCAGTACCACAACCAACAAGTCCCCAGCAGAGCTACTCATGGGGAGAAAACTAAGGTCACAGCTTGATAGACTGCACCCAGAATTCATGCCAGAAACCCCCCCCCCGACTCCTCTACACGTTTTAGAAAATTTGGAATTGGCGATTTAGTCTACGCCAAAAACTTCACTGGGGATCCAGCATGGCTACCAGGACAAATTACCCAAATAACAGGCCCCAAATCCTACCGGTTAACAGTAGATGATGGCAGGAATGGAAGCGGCACATAGACCAGCTTCGATCCCGAAATATAGAAAGAACCACAGACATCCAACCATTCGTCGAAAAAACCGACGAATTGCCAACTAAGGTGGGGGGGGAATCGCAAGAATTAAATAAAGAACCGTTAAAAAATAAAACCAATGAAACATATGAACAAAAAGAGCAAATAAAAGACTCACTGTTTGGAGAGACTTGCGTGAAGAGCCCATCGGAAGGGGCCAGCCAGGCCAGCTCGACCTGCCCGGAGGAAACGGGAGGGAGCGGCAAAACCGCCAGCCTAAGAACCTCACCCTTCCAGACGGTTCCAGGGAGAAGAACGGACGACACAGCAGCCCCATCCGAACCGGTCGAAGTCTTCACTAAGAATGAACCGCGCAAGTCAAGTCGAGTCCGGAAAAGCCCCACCTACCTGCGAGACTACGTCACCACGTAGGACTGAACTAAGAGGGGAGGGGTGTTCTATATGTAAAGTGGGTGACTCCAAATCTGCAAACCTGATTGGTCAAATAAACTAAGCATTGGATTGGTTCACTAGGAACCAATCCAAAGAGCTGCTGAAAGGCGGCAAATTTAAGCAACTGCCATTGGCTACAAGCAGGCAAGCCAGCCTGTATAAAAGGCTGGCCTCGGCTTCAGCCAAGTGTTCCTATTTACTGACTAGTTAAAGAATAAAGTATTTGTTGTTGGAACCCGGTCTACCTCATGTGTTTTCTGAACAAAACATATATTAAATAAGATGGACAGCTTATTCTGTCGTTCCAGATTTCAACATTTGTTTGCTTTCTGCTGTCTATGAACAGCAGGCTACCAAAAGCAAAGTAACTGAGTGCCATGACGTACAGAGCTTCACAACTTCCCACTTTTATTTCAATTGTCTACTGGTGCTAACTCTACTGCGTGAGACCCGCCTTGTTTCATGCACACACTTCCACGTGACATTTAAAGCAGGCATGTGTTATGCAGCTTTTCTCAATCGTTTCTGAAATATCAATTATTTGCCTTTTGTCATAATGCTAGAAAAGGAGGCCTAGCAGCCTGCTGGGGTAATTTCCTTTTCCTGTTGCTGATAGTGTTGAATAAGATTACAATCTGTTCTTGGAACAAATCCATGCACACAAACACACAACCACATGCCGATGATGTTGTGCTCTCCAGAAGGACGGATCTTCTGAACGGTGATGTTCAGGAAACAAAAACAACCCCTGATTTGATCCAAGTCCTCTCAATTTCCCCTCCATTGACGTGTGGTTTTTCTCCATCTATTTCTCATGTGCAAGTCCCTCTGCACTGACGTCAGTCCTTTGTTTAGTTTCTATTAGCAAATAAATGTTTGGATATCAGTTTTATCACACAGCTCATGTGGTCACCATCAGTGGCACTCTTTGCCTGGAAAACGCCTTCATTTGCAGAGTGTGCTTTTTGATCTACACACACCGAAGGGAGAGCCATTGTTCTGAGCAGCTGGAAGCTGAGGGCAGCCATTGGTAGAAGAGTTTTGTTCATGGGCTGATCTACTTTTGCACACTGCATAAGATCCCATCTCTGAAATCTTACCCATCCAGACAAATCTCTGTTTGGGGCAGGAAGCACTTTATCAAATCTGACCCTAAAGTGGTTCATAAGTTCCATATAAATTGGAAGGATAAATAATTGCTAGTTATTTAGATGTTTTATACTCCAGATTTGGCACACAAAATGCTGCCTTGCTGTCCTCCATTGTTGTAATTCCTGTCACTCATTTTTTAAGCTACCTCACAAAATCAACTTAAGACCAAGAGCAATACAAACAGGGGCAGGATATATTTGTATGCCCCATCTATGGATGGGATTACAAATGGGGAAAATTGAGCGTGCCTAGATTAGTTTCCAGACCATCCAAGGATAAGGCTGCCTTTGGGATATGATGAAAAAGTCAAAATGGCGGCATTGCACATTAAAAAGAACAGGAGGCACTTTGATTGCAACATCGCGGCTACCCTTTTAACTTATCTCACCACATTCAGCAGACAATTCTGCCCAACAGATTCCCACACAATTAACCTGACATTTCTAGTAGAACTGTCAATAGAATAGTTCAAGGCAAGGGAAGAACTTTATATTGAGTTATACACGTTTCTTAGTCTTTACAAATCAAGAAACCTTGTTGTGGGATACCAGATGACTGGGTTGTTGTTGTTTTTAAATCAAGTAGAGTTTGGCAATTACACTTTGTGCAAATGTTTCATTTTTGTTGTGGTGGTTAACACTACAAAATTGTTTATCCTCAATAGTTTATTAATGGGATTTGCATGCCACCTCCTGTCCATCAGGGCCCCTTGGGCCTTGTTGAATGGTACTCCTGAATTAGATACTGAGCAAACCTGCAGTATATCTAAGAAGACAAGATGGATTGCATACTTTCTGGAAACACCCTCTGTAAAGGCCCTGTCACACTGCCCAATGGATGCAAAACGTTTGTAAAAAGGACACAGCGGACGAGAAAAATGTTCCATCCGTTGTTATCCGCTCTCAAAAGGGGCAAAAATTTGCATAAACAGAGTGGATAACACGAAAAGGAACGGACGGGGGGAGGACGCAGAGCGGATGGAAAGTGGATGCGGAATGGAAGCATCCTTTTGCATCCTCTAGGCATCCTCTAGACATCCTTAATATCCGAGATAGGTCCCCTCTGTGAACGTTTTTTCCGTTTTAAATGCTTTCTTTGCGTGCTGCATCCACTTTCATCCTTTCTCCGTCCCTGCTACTAACACTGCACGTCCGTTCCGCGTCCGTTCTGCGTCCGTTCCACTTCCTCCCTGTGTCTGTTTACCACTGGAGCAGATTCGAGTTGCATGGATGTGCAGCGGATGCCTAGCGGATATAGCGGATGCGTAACGGATGACAACGGATGCAGAACGGATGTCCCCCGTATGCCTAGCGGATGCAGAACGGACGCGTTTGATACATTTTCCACTCAAAAGTTTTGAGCAGCTCAAAACCTTTTGAGCAGATGAAATGTCAATAGACGGATGCTGGACGGATAGAGAGGAAGCAAAACGGAGGCAGTGAGTACAGAACGGAAGCATCGCGTTAACCAACGGATGGTAAGTGTTTTTCTCCATTTTACATCCTCTTTCCATCCGTTGCTGCAGTGTGACAGGGGCTTAAGGAATAGCTGTCAGGACAAGAGATTTAGCAGTCAGTTCTTGAGATCTCCAAATGAAAAGTTGTTTAGGGAAGGGAATGCAGGAAAAGAGAGTAAGGAACTCTTGCTCTACAGGTAGTCCTTGACTTATGATCACCATTGAGCTCAACATTTTTGTTGCTAAGTGAGACAATATGTTAAGTGAATTTTGCCCCATTTTATCATCTTTCTTGCCATTGTTGTTAAGTGAGTAACCCGGTTGTTAAGTGAATCTGGCTTCCCCATTGATTTTGCTTGTCAGAAGGTCACAGAAGTTCACAAAAGTGGGATACCACAGCCGTCGTAAATACTGACCAGTTGCCAAGGATCTGAATTTTGATCATGTGACCAGGGGGATGCTGCAACATTTGTGAGTGTGGGGAAAAGTCACTTTATTCAACGCCATTGAACGGTCACTACATGAACCCTTGTAGGTCGAGGACTGCCTGTACTGACCCAGAGTCAGTAGCTCCTTGATGCAACTGAAGGAAAGGAAGAATCAAGAGGGAAACGGGCTTGGATCCAGAACTTGTCCCTTGATGTTTCTTTGGGGTCAAAGCAAAAGGGAGAGGAGACGTTTCTTTCTTCCCTTGATGCCTCACATTTTATTTATGAAAAAAATCTCTGCTGGAATATGCACCAAAAGCTAAAAGGGGCAAAGTCCAACCAGTCAGCTCTTTGTGAATAATGTTCTCCACAAAGTAATGAAAGGCATTTTATCCAAGGCCGTTTCAGTGCTTTCCGAGGGGCCAGTGGCACATCCAGAATGGCTGCAAGAAATCTGCCTCGCTGTGCAGTTTCTGGAGAGCCTCCAGAGTATCCAAATGTCCGTTCTATTCATGGCCCTCCCCCCTTCATAGGCTCATCTCCATGGGAAGGAACTAGGAAACTGGGGGCTCTCCAGGAGAATAAAGGCCCCTCTTCCTTTCATTCTGCAAAAAGCAAATGCCAGCCTCAGTTTTATTGGGCTCATAAAAAATAGATTGCAATAGAAGGTGGAAGCAGCAGCCTGGAGACTCTTCTATTAGACATTGAAGGAGGACAGGAAAAATGCAGGCTTCGTGTGCCAGGGGGCAGAGGAGAACTCTTAACCAAAAACAAGGTTAAGAGTGATCAAATTTTAATGTTTGAAAAGTTATTTCCTCATTGTAGCCCTGGTCTATCCACTGTGTGATGAAGGCCTCTTCCGCCTGTTTCCACTCCAGACACTTCTGAGCTTTCTTTTGTGAAGACATGCTGATGTGACCGATCCCTCTCATTTTAGGTCTCTTTTGTGGATGCTTTTGATCCAGTGGGATCCATTCTGTGACTGCCTTGGTCCATCTCTTCTTGCTCTGCAACCAGCCCGTTTCCGTCTCAATTCTTTGACTCTCTTGATGGCATCGTATATTTCCATTTGTCCTCTAATCCATCTGCAGGTTTTTCTCTCTTGCCTCGTGATGCTGAGCATGCATCTTTCTGTGGCTCTTGGAGCCTCTCGTAGCTTTTGTACTGATTGTGAAGTTAGTGTCCATGTTTCACTGGCATGTGCTAGAGCAGGTAGCACACAGGGATTGAAAACCTTTCTCTTCAGGTGTAGTGGGAGGGAGGTTGTTCTTGAAGATTACACTTAGCTTGTCAAATGTCTCCCAACTACATTTAACATGCTTTTCCATTTCCTTCATTGTATCCCCTTTAGATCCGTTGGCCAAGGTATACGTAGTGGTCTGCTATGTCTAGTTCTTCTCCAGATATGAAAGTTTCTCTTTCTTTGGTGAATTTATTAAACAAAGATATTGAATTTACATTTCTGAACCATCATGCAGAGACTATTTGAAGCAACTGTTCTACTATGGACTTTTTTTTTTAATTTAAGTTGGCCAGCATGGTTGAATCTCTATGTAAAGTGTTTGTTTCTTGCTTCCAAGGCTGCAGAGTCATCCATGACATCACCGTCATTTATTTCCTTTGCAAGTATCAGGAGGAATGAATAGTTCAGCCTATTCTCCAGTCTCTGACCACAAGCACTTCTTAATAAGCTCACATTTCCTAAAATTGCATTCCCTTCATGCCACAGATACTCAGAGTACAAGTGCATATTTAAGACAAAAGACAGATCCTCATAGGCATAAACATAGCTAAGAAGCTGATTTTTAAGCAATTCTTGCAACTCCTTGTTCAGTTTCTGCTGTATGTGAAGGACAGAGACTTCACAAATGGTTCAATTGCTTCCTCTGTGACTGCTGAGGACTCAAAAATAACTGAGTTTTTTTAATGGTCCCAGATAGAGTTTTCAAAATTGAGAACAGCACACTCACAGCTGCATGAACACATAGGCTGTAAATTTATTCTCAAGGGATTATATGTTCTGGAGATGCTTCCTCTTTTGGCTTTCCTACCTGTTTCCTTGACCTTCCCTTCCCTGTCCACAAACTGCTAACCATCTGGGTTTCTTCTTCTGTAGTTCCCACCTTCATCCACGATCACCTTGACAAACTTGTTTTGAGTACCAACAGATTATCTCATGCCAAGAGCCAGTTTGATGTAGGGGTTAAAAGGCTCTGTACTAGAAACCAGAAGACTGTGAGTTCTAGTCCTGTTTAGTTCACAAAGCTAGCTGGTGATACCAATACAGTCCCTCTCTGAAGAACCCTTGGAAGAAACAGGGAAGACTTAATAGAGGCCATAGCATCAGAAGAAGGTTGCAAATATGTGGGAATTTTGAAAGCTTCCAATTTATTACAGAACCGAGTAAAAAAATATTTCTGTCAAATGTATCATGTGAGTTTAGTTTTCCTTGATATCTCAAAATATTGGATTGATCATTAGATTGGATTGAATACTCAAATTTTACAAATAAATCACTCCGGTTGGAACTGCCTATATTTTTAGAGGCTGCCTTAATAATTCTTGGTTATGACTTGAATTATTAAGTTTCTGCAAGTCTTAGATGCTGAACCTAACTGTAGATCAGCTAACTGCAGAATAAAACCAATTCAAAAATGCCTCATTCCCACAATTAGACAGGCATCTCCTTCTCAGAGGTGTTTCAGCAACTTGCAGTATTTTGTGGCTGTGTTTAAGGGATGCCTGATGGCTTCATTATGAGATATCAGATTGCACTCTGCCGTTGATACAAACTGGTCATGTAATTGCAGACCAAACAGTAATTATATATGCTTTCCTGGGGAAAAGATCTACTTTGGTGCATTAACAAATATTGAGGAGGAATGCTGAACCCTCTTTTGTTGAGGCTGCAGCCAGGCGTTCCTTGTCTCTCTTCATCTTCCATGGCTCTTCAGGCACAATGGCTTCTTGTTTTCTGACATTCATTAGATCTGGCAGATAATGGAATTCCAAGGGAGTCTCTGAATCCTTTATAACCGTAACTAATGTCATATCTGAGTTCTACCTAATAGAAATGTTGGAGAACAGCATGCTAATCGTGTCTGCATGCCAGCTATGGCTAATTGTAACAGGCCTAGTCAGATCAGTCTCATCGATCTGTTTCCCGCTTCCCAAAGATTTGTCTTATGTGAGCGGCCATCCTTGGGAGAGCTCCTGTCCCCTGGTACAAGTCAAAAGGAGATGTCAAGGTTCAACAACCAGGGTTCGTACCCTGTGATCTCACTGGTGGAGACCAAGATTCAACACACAAATATTTTCTAAACTCCAAAAATGATTACAGCAACATAAATGCACCATCTTCTCTTTTAATAAGTATCTCTCTGAAGGAGTTGGGTGAGCATCACAAAAGATGTGGCTACTTTCATGAGTTGACTCATTAACTTACCTTTGTCCTTAACTCCTTAAGACTCTAAGATGTTTACCCCCCCCCCAGGTCAGAAACTCCAGAAAAAACCTGAGAGTCAGCATTGCTGTGCCCAATCCAGAAAGTCCTTGGAAGATCTCCCGAGACCCCACATGCACACAGCACCCCTCTGCTCTTTGTTAAAGCAAGCACGACTTTTTTTAAGGCTCCTGAACATTAACTTTTATGTTCTGAATCCCTGAAACAGCTGCACTATTTTCAGCCTTGCCCAGAAATCTGAAGATTTCTATAATGAATACCAGAGAAGTTGTATACTTGCATTTGTGTGAGGTCTAAAGCACTTCCTCCAAGTCATTTTTAAGCATGTGTAGCTCTACTAGTCTGTGTAAATACACTGCCACTATGCTGTCCCCTGTCCCATGATCCTTCAGTCTTTAAAAATAAACCATATACCCAGGCACATACACACTCACACAGAGATCAATTGTCTGCTCTGTCCAAAAAGGAGATCAGGTTGGTTTGGCATGACTTGTTCTTGATAAATTCAAGCTGGCTGCAGCCAAACAACAGAAAGTTGTATTTTCTAGGCTGCTGGATGATGGAGGTGACTTACAATACTAATCTTTAGGGAAATGTCAGGATTCGACATTCTTTTATCACAGGGAGATACACAGCCCACAAAGTTAAATGAAATAAGGTTAAATTACAACACAGAACGATCTCATAGAATCTTTAACTAACAAACAGATGGTTTCATCTAGCATCCTGCACTTAAATTAAATAACTCTCACACTGCGACCATTGCTTCACCTGAGTTGTCCTTATGATTAGGAACCCTTGAATTTTATTAGTCCTTTTATGGATCAGTTATCCGTGGCAGAAGCCGTGAGGGATCTTAATTTTTTTTTCTTCAGTCCATCAAATTGATGGCATTTGTTCCCTTGAAGAAACAGTCTAGTTCTTGTTCCTTTTAAACAGGAATCTGATATTCGGGGATTTTGACAGATTGTTTGCTGAACAAACAAGGAGATTTCCCAAGAAAGATGCCCAGAGAGAGGGATGTTGTATGTGTTGAACATCAAGTGGTTGCTCAGGAGACCATCCAAAAGCCCAGGCTTTTAAGCCGGACTGAAAACCTTCCAGCAGCTGGCCATGGAGAGCCCCTTCCACATCATGGCCTAGAGAATTCCACCTGAGAAGCGAAACTTAATTCTTTCTCTTCTGACAAGTGCAACCTGGAGACCTTGAAGATAGAAACACTCTAATTACAATCAAGATTTTCTCAACTTGCATTAATTAAAAGAATAAGAGGAGCACCCGCTGTGAAGGGGAACAAAATCAGGGAAAATACACTACAATTACAAAGCAGCTAAAGGCCCCTGCTAAAAATGAAAAGTGTCATCTGGAGACTAAAGGGGAAGACACACACGGCAGACATCCCCAGCGGGGCCTGGTCCACCTTGCCTCCACAGGGGCTTTTTGTAGAGCCTCCCAGCAGAGTCCTGGTCTCCCTCACCTGCTGGGCAAAGAGTGGAAATCTGTCCATTTACCTTTTCTTTCTCCATCTCTGAGTCTTGACTGTGATTCTTGGAGAAGAACTCTGTTCTGTATAAAAATAGTAGACTCCAAATAACTCATTCTGATTGGTTACTAAAAACTAATGGGGATAAGTTCAAAAGGAACCAATCCCCGAAGCCGCACAAAGGCGGCAAAATCAAACGAATGTCATTGGCTGCAAGTCGGCAGGCAGAAAAGTATAAAAGGGCTGTCGCGGCTTGAGCCAATGTTCCGTTTTGCAACTGTACTTGAAATAAAGACTTTGTTGTTGGAACCCGGTCTACCTCGCGTTTTTCCGGACAGAACAAACTCCTTGAAAGTTGAAGGGATTTGAAGACAAGGCAACTCACCTCTGTCTCATAGCGTTCCTTCTTGTCAATCACACAGAAAAGACCACACGTAGACACAAGAATTGGCCTTTGCTGCTACAGTACTTGTTAATAAATAGCTTTTCTTATAGCAGAGGGAGATATATATATATATATATTTGTTTATTCGGGTTTTCTCCTGCAAAAAAAACCAATTTTACGCGGGAGAAAACCCGAATAACCAAAGATCCACATACAAATACCCACAAAAACCTCAAGAAAACAAATTTAGATAGATAGATAGATAGATAGATAGATAGATAGATAGATAGATAGATA
>BLBF01000037.1:20839641-20878033 GCA_015471245.1 Laticauda colubrina
TAGATATAGATATAGATATAGATATAGATATAGATATAGATATAGATGTATATGTATATATATAAAACAAGCAACAGTACTTCCAACAATAAGCTAGAAATCTGGATGGACACCAAGAAGTACATTCGGTGTGGTTGAAAGAAGAGTGAAAATTTTTAAGCACAGACATCCTTTTTTTTTCTTTTACTTTCCTAGTTTTTGGTCAAATAGGTTATGATACATTTAAAACTTTTTACAAACGTGTTTAACAGAGACACAAATAGATGTGGGATCTCCCTGCACAAGGCAGCTCTCCTTTCTGATAAGACTGTGCAAAGCATTTGAAAGAGGAGATGGCTACCAGGGTTAGCATGAATGGGACATTTCTCTCTCTCTGAAAACTAGCTGTGTCTTTGCAAGGCTTGGAAGCAGCTCCCCTCCATTTCCTAACCACGGATGGGTGTGCACAAATGACACCTCCCTATGCAGAAGATAGTGAAGAGCTGCGAGTCCCTGAACCTGGTTAAAATCATGGATGTTTTAGTAATTTAGAGATTTAACTTAATTTCATTGTGGTCACTGACCAACACAACAGAACTGGTATTCAAGTATTCAAAAGATCCAACTGACAAAGCCAGAAAGACCTGTTGAGTCAGAGATGCAAAAGGCTTGTTCAGGCTCACCCATTGAACAAGAAGGAACTAAAATTAGCAATCTGGATAACACAAAGAAATGGGCCAGGCTCCACATTAAGCATTGGCCTAGGATGGAGCAGATTGCCTCAGCCATTGTATGATATTCTATGATTCTCAGGTTTGACAGGGGCATCTGAAAATATAATAACTGTTTATAATTCTTAAATCCCTTTTGGATAACGCTAGTCTTTTATTTACATACATACACAAATTTTTGTGTGCACATATGTCTCTGTGTGTATGTATACAGAGTATATATACAGAGTATATACTGTGTATATACATACACAGTATGTATATATGTATATGTATTTCTTTTTATACTGGTATCCCAAGTTTATTTATTTTTATCCATATTTAATTTGATATTGTCTTTTAGCCAAAATGTTTTGTCTGTAAGTACATTTCTTAGCCATCCTGACATTGTTAATTTATTTTTGGGTTTTTTGGAATGTCTGAATACCAATTCTCTTGTGCTGGTTAATGGCTGCCATGAAGTCCGCAATCACTTGGAGGCAGGTGCTTTATTTGTGCAGAGGTTGATGTTCTGATTGCCTTCCATTTTGAGCCCATTCCAAGGCCGTGTGAAAAAAGATGAGACAGAATTTATAAACCTGAATTGATTGGGGCAACATTTCTAAGTGGGGGGAGGAGGAAAGACAAATGCAGCTTTCTTCTGGGCAGTGGCGGCCTCCCCAGTAAATTAGGAGGGTGTCAGACTGCCAATGCATGTATGGTGACTTCACCCTGCAAAGCGTCTACAACAGGGGTGTCCAACTCAAGGCCTGCAGATTGGTTCTTGCCTGTGGGAAGCTCAGATCCAGCCTGAGGGGCCACCCTGGAAACAGTGAAGGACCAGCCCAGGTTTGGTGACTCTGCCAACAAAAATGGAATTTGGGAATGCCACATGCAGCCCCCCCTCCAGCTCCATTTTTGCTGGCAGAGGGTGGCAGGAGGCCATTGCAGCTGAAAATGGATTTTGGGAGCCTGTTTTCACTGGCAGAATTCTCAGCCACCACAGATGCCTTGACATGAGTGACATCGAGCTGACCACGCCTACTCCGGCCCCCGAGATCAAACACAACCCTGATGTGGCCCTCAACAAAATCAAGTTTGACACCCCTGGTGGCAACTTGGAAACAAGTGTAGGAACAACAACTCAGCACATGACAAGATTTACACTAATATGAAGAAATATTGGGATAAAATCATTAAAAAAACAGGTGCCAAAGGAAGAACAAAATGAAACGTGAATGACAATAATTAAAATAGTTTTTTAACTATTTTAAAACAATTAAGTTGATTTAACTTGAGTTGGCCATGGTGAGTTGCTTCCATTTGATCGAGTACATAAATCACACTGTGACATCCCTTCATACATTTTGTGGTTGTCCCCGTGTGGGCACCGGTGTTTTTGTTTCCGAATTCCCAGGCTGACCGACAGGCGTAAGGGGTCCTGATAGTTTGTTCACCAACTGCTTAGTTTGGAGATCTGTCAGATTTAAGCTGATCCCAGGGGATATTGGGAGGGGGGAGGGGAGGAATAAAAACCCGAGGATGGTGATTGTGACTGAGAATCAAAGCCCTGGATCCATTTATTGAGGCTTCGAAAGTCAACTCATTGCTTTCTCCAGCCCTTCACTGGCTGAAAACAACTTTCCCTCTCATGTTCGTTTTTGAAACTAAAACTTAATTTGGAGAATACTTCTATAGTTCTGAGACAGGAGCTTGCTAACAATGGGAGAATTTTCTAAAATATGTATGTATGTCAATTTTCATCATCCAAAGGTCACCCAGCAGGTTAATAAGTGCAGCTGTAAAGTCAGAAAGAATCAGCAAGTACAGCTATCTGCAAGACATGCCTAATCCAGCATTCAGGTCAACGCTGTTCCAGTATTATTAGCAAAATATTGTCAGGATCATTCAAACGTCAAACTCAGAACCATGTCAGATTATCATAAAAATTATTTCAACCTTTAATTATGCTCAGGTAAAGATAGAAGAAAGAAAAGCTTCTGGTCTTCATTTGAATACATCTGGTGTGGCTCAGAATTAATTACTGGATCTGGAATGCATGAGTATAATACTCTACTCCCTTGAAGTTCACTACCCTGAGTAGACCAAGAATGCAAGTAGTCTCAAATTCTGTCTCTGTGTTGCCTGGTTCATGGTGTAGGCATGTCCACACATTCCCAAGGGTTCGGATGAGCCCTTGAGATCTATGACAGGTTCAGATTCCAAGAATAGAGCTAGAACCCTGAGAGGGATTTGCAGACCTTTTAGTGCTAACCCTAGCACTAAAATAGTTGTGTTGTTTACCCCAGAAACTGAGAAGAGGCCTTAGAACCATCCTAACAACAGCCAAGAAACTGTAAATTTTAATATGACAGATTTTTTAAAAAATAATAATATAAGGGGCATCCTCAAGTATAAATCAATCTAACATATTCCACTCCATTATACGTATCGTTCAAAAGTGAAATACAACACTCTACGCTTATCAAGCTCTGTGGCACTTGGCTAAAACAACCAGTTTTCAGACTTACTGCAGTCTTGACTGGATCAGACTAAACAGGCCAGAATCCACTGGAGTTGGCAGAGTCCTGTGGCAGATACAAGAACAGCAAATTTATTGTGGCATAAATTCTCATGCAACAAACCCTCCCCCTATTCTCAATAGAAAATTGAAAATATGGAAAACCTATACTTCAATCCCTCATCAGCTTCTCTTTCTGACTTTGCTACTTTGGTTCAAAATGTTCCAGTTTATTGTCTTCTGCTCAGCGACTCTCACTGTTGAAACACTCTTTTTTCCCTTTGCAATGCTCTTCAGACCCTCTATGGAGATTCTCAGTTATCCAGGTCAGGGCTGTCCCAGAGGTGCTTTTTCAAAAGGCAGCTGGACTTTCTTTGTTTTGTTTCTCTTCCAAGAAACTCTCTTACTTCAGAACCAAAGAAGCTTCTTGGATAAGAATGAAATGTCTTCAAGTACAAACAAAGAGAGTCCAGCTGCCTTTTGGAAAAGCACCTTTGGGCTCTTCAAACCATTGAATTCCTATAAAACATATGGCTGAGCCCAGAAGTGTCTAATTTTTGTATCATCTGGGAATTTTAGGAGTCCTTTCTAAGCTCCTGTTCTACTGCAGCCATTAATTATCATGAGGAACTGGAGGGGCCAAGGGCAAACGGCAACCTTATTTTATCTTCCACTTGCTTTGACAATCAGTCATTAATAATAATTAATCTCTTTGCCATGCAGCTCTTCATGGCAGCCCCTTGACAATAATTGTCACTTTGTTGTTTCATCTCCGAAGCAGATTTTTCTTAACGATTTTGCCACGTGTGTTTCCTGCTTCAGTGTCAGTCCTAACCAATAGTTCAGTCCGATGGGTTTATTTACTTTTCACATTTATGAACCATTTATGAGCCTCCCCCCCAAAGGTTATGCTATTATTATTTATTAAATGGCAGCCTCGCCATTTCAGAAAGCACTCGAGGAAGCAAATTATTTGGCCCCATTATCAGCTGGGACACAACATGGAAGCTATATTAGTTGTGCATGTAGATTGTTCTGTATAACTTGGAAGGTTTCAAATGATCTATTCTGATTGGCCAGAAAGGCCAGTAGTGGATTGGTTCATTAGGAACCAATCCAAGGAGCCGCTCAAAAGCAGCAAAGTTAAAACAATGTTATTGGCTACAAGCCGGCAGGCAAGCCTCTATAAAAAGGGCTGCCATGGCTTGAGCCAATGTTCCGTTACTGTTGCTGTTAACTAATAAAGAGTTATTTGTTGGAACCCGGTCTACCGTGCGTCTTTTCCGGACAGAACACTGGCGACGAGGATGGGATCGTCCTAAAGCGGAGACCGAGCACGCGGCGAGAAAATAACCATGCTAGACAATGGCTGGTAGCAACGCGCTGCCTGCACCTTTTAACCCCAATGAAGAAGATTGGGAGTCTTATATCAATCGCTTCCTGATGTTTCTGGAGAGCAACGAAATGGAAGAAATTTCAGATCAGCGAAAGAGGGCTGTCTTCCTAACACATTGTGGGCCAGCCGTGTTCAAAATGGCAAAGGCATTGGCAAAGCCCAGAGACGTGAAACAGATGACCTGGTCTGAG
Organism: Laticauda colubrina; assembly: GCA_015471245.1. Classification (NCBI taxonomy): domain Eukaryota; kingdom Metazoa; phylum Chordata; class Lepidosauria; order Squamata; family Elapidae; genus Laticauda; species Laticauda colubrina. The sequence continues at coordinate 20,844,439 of BLBF01000037.1, forward strand.
CTTAACCGAATGCTAAAGGCTCACTACGTGCCGGTTGTCTCAAATCTTATTAAGAGACGCAAGTTTTATAAAAGAGACCACAGGGAAGACGAGACCATTGCGGATTTTGTGGCAGCTCTCCGCCATCTGGGAGGAGCCTGCGAGTTCCAGAATATGGATGAGGCCATGCGAGATTGTGTCGTGTTAGGGCTAAAGGACTCTACTTTACAAAGCAAACTATTAAACAGACCTAACATAACTGTGGCAGAAGCAATCGCGGAAGCCACTGCTGCAGAAGCCGCGAAGAAATCAGCGGCCACAATGAAACTGATGAATGCCAATACTGACACGACGACCCTACCCAGAGGGAAGAAGCAAGCTGCCACAACCACACACCACGAAGACCTAGACGAGTCATCAGAAATGGAAGAAGATGACGATGAGGTCCATCGCCTGTACGCGAACCAAAAAAGGCGCAAAAAAACAAGAAATTGTCGGGAATGCGCTGGCTGCGGAGGAAACCACCCCGGAGTCGAGTGTAGGTTCCTTGATGCCATCTGTCGGGCTTGCAAGAAGAGGGGACACATCGAAAGAGTCTGCCATAATCGTAAGAACAGCAGTCCTAGCAGACATGGTAATTCCCCACTAATAACTGACCCGAGGCAAGCCGATACAAAATGGGAGCGCAGCAAAGGAACCAGCAACCGAGAAAAAACTCACCAGACTGTCATTATCGGAGGCGCACAGACGGAAAATGGGAGAAAAGTCAAAATTGTAGTGACCATTGAAGGAAGCCCTTGTGAAATGGAGGTCGACTCAGGATCTTTCCTATCAATGGTGTCTTGGAACACAATCAGGCGGTTGGTTCCAAACATAAAACAAAAAGAACTCCAGAAACAAAAAGTAATTCTCAAAGACTAACAGGGAAATAGAATTTCTGTGGTAGATCTAGGACACTTCAAAGTCACTTACAAACAACACGCCAAAGTCCTGCCACTGACTATAGTTGACCGAGACCATCCTGGGCATCGAATGGTTCGCACCATTGGGCATCGGGATGACTGGAGTAAGCCGAATAACTGCAAACGATTGGGAAGAGAACCTGCTACACAAATTCCAGGACGTCTTCGACGGCACTCTAGGCAGGTACCGGGGAACCCCAATTTCCTTTAGCTTAGATCCAAGAAGGTTAAAAACCAGACGAGTCCCCTTTGCATTAAAGCCCAAAATAGATGAGCAATTAAACAAATTAATTGCACAAGGGGTCATAGAACCAATTGACCATGCTAGGTGGGAGACACCAATAGTAACACCTGTAAAACCTGACGGGTCTGTGCGCATCTGCGGAGACTACAAGGCTACCCTGAACCATGTGCTGCAGCAAAGCGCATACCCGGTACCAGTCATGCAGCACTTACTGCACTCATTTGGGGAAGGAAAATTTTTTGCGAAACTCGATTTGGCTCAGGCATATCAGCAGCTTCCAGTAGACCCAGTAATGGTCAAGGCACAAACAATAGTAACACACAGAGAGGCATTCAAATGTAACAGGCTTCAGTTCGGAGTAAGCGTTGCCCCAGGCATTTTCCAAAGCCTCATAGAATGCCTATTAAACGGAATAAAAGGGGTCGTTCCATACTTTGATGACGTCCTAATTTCAATGAAAAACACAACCCAATTAAAAGCAAGACTAAGAGAAGTGCTAACCAAATTTAGAGAATCTGGCCTAAAAATAAAAAAGGAAAAATGCTGCCTGGCTACTGGCTGCATCAAATTTTTAGGGTATTTAATTGACGAACAAGGTATTCACCCAACAGACAAAAAAGTCAAAGCAATTAAAGACGCACCAAGGCCGAGAAATAAAACGGACTTACAGGCATTCTTGGGTCTGATCAACTTTTATAATGTATTCCTCCCCCACAAAGCAACGATAGCAGAACCATTATACCGTTTGCTGGATAAAAAAACTGTCTGGACTTGAGGTCATAGAGAACAAAAAGCATTCCAAAGCATAAAAGACTTATTAACCTCAGATACTGTTCTTATTCAGTTTAGTAATACACTTCCATTGATGGTCACCTGTGACGCCTCACCTTTCGGAGTCGGTGCCATCCCGAGCCACCAATTACCTGACGGGAGAGAGGCACCCATCGCCTTTTACTCAAAAACGCTCTCCAAAGTGGAACGCAACTATATCCAGCTTGACAGGGAGGCCCTGGCAATCGTCGCCGAAGTTAAACATTTTCACGAATACCTCTATGGGAGGACATTTTCCATTGTGACTGACCATAAACCGTTACTGGGGATTTTGACAGGGAACAAACCCACACTGAACATTCTATCCCCACGGATGACTAGGTGGTCAGAATTCCTGGCCACCTATTCATATACCTTGCTACATCGACCCGGGAAACAAATCACCCATGCAGATGCTTTAAGCCGAGCATCATTACCAACCATAGAGGATGACCCGGCTCCAACCACCGCCGCCCAACAAGTAGAGACCTGCCCTGAACTTCCATTGTCTGCCAATGATGTTGCCAGAGCCACGGCGAAAGACCCAGTGACTGCCCGCATTTTGACTTGGGTAGGTAAAGGAAAGCCAAAAGACTGAAGGTTTTAAACCTTTTTGGACCAAACAGACTGAACTGTCAATACAAAAGGGGTGTTTATTGTGGGGAGATGGGGTGGTAATTCCATCCAGACTGCAGGAAGAGGTGTTGGGTATGCTACATGAGGGCCACCCAGGCATAGTAAAAATGAAAAGCCTGGCCAGGAGCTATGTCTGGTGGCCTGGTATAGACAAGGATATTGAACGCTGGTTTGCAACATGCCACAAGTGTCAGAGAGTTAGACCCACACCATTGCAAGCACCCATACGGGACTGGGAGACCCCATGAGGCCCTTGGTCTCGAATCCATATTGATTTTGCAGGACCAACCAGGGACAACATGTTCTTAATAGTCGTAGATGCATATTCAAATTGGTTGGAGGTTATAGTAATGTCATACACAACAACCGACGCTGTTATAAAACAGCTAAACAAATTGTTTGCAACTCATGGTTTACCTGATGTATTGGTATCTGAAAATGGGCCACAACTAACGGCTATACAATTCGAAAAGTACTTAGCATCCCTAGGTATATGCCATGCACTAACCGCGCCGGCCCACCCGGTGGCGAATGGTAGGGCCAAGCGAATGGTCAGGTTTACCAAAGAAGGCCTAGAAAAAATGGACCGTGGGGATGTCCAAGACAAGCTGAACTGCTTACTTACACTACAACACATCACTCCCAGTAGTACAACAGGCAAGAGCCCGGCAGAATTGTTAATGGGGAGGAAACTCAGATTCCATTTAGATAGACTTCACCCAAATTACACTTGTGAGAAACTCCCCGACTCATCCAGCCGATATTGCACTTTTGAAATCGACGACCTAGTCTATGCTAAGAATTTTACCAGGGACCCTCTCTGGCTTCCAGCCACGATCACGCAAATAACAGGCCCCCGGTCCTACCGACTAACCGTGGACGATGGAAGAGAATGGATGCGGCACATAGACCAGCTTCGTTCCCAAAACATTGAGCGTCAAATGACCGTGCAACCTCAAATAATAAAGATCAACGAAAACAAAACCAAGGAGGAGGGAGGGAAACACAAACAAATAAAAAAGGGTGTGAAAATGAACCATTGAAAATAAATCTAGAACATCTAACCAACCAAAAAGAGCACTTATGGTTAGATGAAACCATCAGAGGTAGTCTGAGCGAAAGGGAAGCCGTCCTGGAAGGGGCCAGCCAGGCCAGCTCAACCAGCCTGGTTGAACTAGGAGGGAGTGGCAAAACAACCGGCCTGAGCAACTCAAGTGGAAGCGGCAATGCTGACTCACCCTTCTAGGCGGTTCCATGGAGACGAGACAGAGAGACAGAGATCCCGACCAAACCACTTGAAGTCCTAGGTGAGAATGAGCCACGCAGGTCAACTAGGACCAGAAGAAGCCCCACCTACCTGCGTGACTACGTCACTCATGTAGGACTGAACTAAAGGGGGAGATGTGTTCTGTATAACTTGGAAGGTTTCAAATGATCTATTCTGATTGGCCAGAAAGGCCAGTAGTGGATTGGTTCATTAGGAACCAATCCAAGGAGCAGCTCAAAGGCGGCAAAGTTAAAATAATGTCATTGGCTACAAGCCGGCAGGCAAGCCTCTATAAAAAGGGCTGCCGCGGCTTGAGCCAATGTTCCATTACTGTTGCTGTTAACTAATAAAGAGTTATTTGTTGGAACACTGTCTACCGTGCGTCTTTTCCGAACGGTCATAGATGAGATTGATGAGAGAGGGAGAAAGAGAGGGTGGGAGACAGAGACAAAGAGTGCAATCTTCCTGGTCCTCCAATTCTCTGGACCATCAGTCATGGTGCTTTTCTGGACCTCTTCCATGGAAAGGTAGCTTCCCCTGGTTCTCCTCTTTCTAGAGGAGTAGATTCCAATTGGTGTGAATCTTCACAAATCTTCCTTCTTTCCTCTATAATATCTAAATTAAGCTATTGCATGTCCTTCTGCACAGGGTTTGTCATTATGAATCTCTGGAGACGTGCAGTTATGCAGCTCAGGCCGAAATGGGAATTAAATAGGAGATTGATAGGAAAACTGGCCTGGGCAGAGAGGAAGAGAGGAATAGGATGGACTCTTTCCAAGACAGAAAGGTTGGGGTTTGAATGCCTGGGGATTCCAGAGTAATGCTGAGTGGATTCATATCCTCCTGCTCTGAGGTGGTCCACTACCCAGGGGTTCTCCCAGACTCACAACTCCTGCTCAGTGGGCAGGTGGCAGGTGTGCCTGAAGGAGGTCAAAGGGCCAATAGTCTGAGATGGCTTCCGGATTCCTGTCTTGTGCAGGAGGTCAGACTAGAAGGCCTTCAAGGTCCCCTCCAACTCTATGGTTCTTTTCCCACAGAGACTGCCAGCTCAGTCCTTGCTGGGCCTTAGGAGAAGTTTCAGGGCCCACCTGCCCTGCCCAGCAGAGGAGAAAGGAAAAGAAGGCTCTGATTGGAAGCGGCTCCATGAGTGCACCGCGTTCCTAGTTTTACCTTTCCATTTCCATTTCTCTGAGCAATGTGTGGTATATATTTGCTTACTTTCCTTTTTTTTAATGCATGCTTTTATCTCACAGAGTGCTTCGTAGCTGCAGAGAGCCTGGGGATTAGGCAGCATAGACATGAAATGAACAAATGGATCAATAACAATGACACTCATTAAGTGAGCAGAGCCTCTGTTTAATCCTTGTGGCCTGTTTATCCAGGCTCCGGGAGAGGCCTCCTGCGCTAAGGAAACTGAGATGAATGGCTGAGGCCATCCATGCTTGCTTCAGAGCACTGATGTGGAGCATTGCTTCTCCCCCACTTGACTTCCTTCAGCTGTGACATTTTACAGGGCAAATAAGGTGGGGGAGCCCCATGGTAGCACACGCAGCAGCCTTCTGCATGCCAAGATGGTTTCATTAGGCAGCAACGCATCCAGAGTATCCCTGAAGGCTCTCCAGGTTGGGTCAAGAATGCCTATGCTGTTGGAATGTCAAATGGTCACTAAATGAATGATTGTAAGTCAAGGATTACCTATATTATCTCATGTTGAAACATAGTTGGAAGCCACAGCTCTTCCTGAGGGATTCTCCCCTTCTTCATTTGTGACACAAACTCATATTGCATCTTAATAAGGATGCAAATGATCCATTTGGAGTTGGATCAGTTTGGAGACTGAATGCATTTTCTTTACCTGGTTGAAACTTTCCGTACCTCACAACCCTTTTAAACTCTTAACTTGCCTCCAGAATTTGTGGTGCTCCAACACTGGAGGTGTTTTTTTAAAGATATTGGACAATGATTTGTTGGAAATGGCATAATAGGGTTTCATAACAGGGAGTTAGACTAGAAGTCCTCAAAGATCCCTTCCAACTTTGTTATTCTGTTAACCTGCTGCTGCTTTCAGTCAAGGGAATGGCATAGAGAAAGCTGGCAACCTCAAGTCCATGTCGCTAGAGTCCCAGCATCCCTTTGCCAGCCTCTTCCCTTCTTGCTTCCATCCACCTGTCACGTCAGACTGCCTGCCCACTGAGCATGCTCAGATCTCCTTGGGAATTAGTCAGGTGGTGGACAGGCTTCCCTTCGGGCTGGATTTATTTTGTTGATTAAGTTACGTCTACAAAGGAAGCTTCCCCAAGGCAGGTTGGCATGCTAGAGATTGAAAATAAACTAGCCAGCATAGGGAGCCATTGTACAAATCTGTAGTGAATTTGCATCTGGAATGCAGAATGCAGTTTGAATTGCTCCAGATGAGGAAGGACTTAGCAGGGCTGGGGAAAAGCGCATAAGAGGGCTTTGTGCCTTGTGGCTCATGCAGACCTTCAAGAAGTTTGAAGCTGCTGCCCTTCGAAATCCATCAAGACTTTTGCATGAAGTTTCCTAACAGTTTCAAGCCGTCTCCTCCAACCACAGAAGACAGAAGGCCATTTGTTCTCCATCCATCTCTTATTGTGGCAGAAATGAAGACGTAACATGGATGCTTTTAGTTAGGGTTACAAAATTATCTGGACTGGTTTCTTTGCATGCCTAACGTCCCAATCAGAAATAGTCTACCAGGGTGGACTTAAATCGATCCAAAACTTAGAGGAACAAGGTATAAGGATGAATTGGTTTTCATATGCGCAAATACACTCAAGATATGTTGAAGATTTTAAAATGGAAGGATTTTATGACAAACAGACTGATTTAGATAAGATATTGATGGGTACTGATGAGAAAGTGATTAAAAAATTATATGGTTATTTATTGGGAATTAAGCTAGAGGAAGAACAAGTTAAAGAAACTATGATTGCTTGGGGGAAGAATTTTGGATATGGGATTGATTTAGAGCAATGGCAAAAATTGTGGTCTCAAAATTATAAAATGACAATGTCAATAGCATATAAAGAAAACTTGTATAAGATGTTTTACAGGTGGCACTTCCCCCCGACAAGAATAGCAAGAATGTTCAAGAACAAATCTGAAAAATGTTGGAATGTCATCAGATACCTGGCTCATATTATCATATGTGGTGGACTTGTGAGGATGCCAGAAAATATTGGACTAAAATTCACATGTGGTTGGAAAAAATGACAAAGAAACACATAGACTTGAAACCAGAGATCTTTTTATTGGGAATCTTACCTGATATATATAATAAAGACTTGAAATATTTGATTGTAAATGTATTAACAGCGGCTAGGATTGTATTTGCTAAAAATTGGAAGAATGAGAAAATACCATTACAGGAAGAAATTATTAAGAAAATATTGGAATGTGCTGAGATGAGTAGATTGACATTTGAAATTAGAGAGCAAGAAGATAAACAATTTTATGAAATTTGGGTTTTTTTTTATCAATGGTTAGATGATAAAATACAATAATAGAGCATTAGTATTATATCTATGAAGGGTTTTTAGGATTGATTTGTTATGACTATATGATTTGTTATAGAATAAACTGTTTGAAGTATTGTTATCTCACAAAGCATGAATGATTAAAAGTATAGTCAGAAAAAGACTTTATTTTAATTTTGTTTGGTAATATTAGGATATGGATTGACAATATGAGTGGTTATGTAATATAACTGTAATTGAGACTATAAAATGAATGCACAAAACTGATGAACCAACCGACACACCGGAAGTATATATGAGAGTAAATGTTTTTAATGTTTTGTATGTTATGTCTGTTTGTAGAAAATTAATAAAATTCTTAAAAAAAAAAAAAAAAGAAATAGTCTACCAGGTGCTTTTCTGCCTTCCTGTTCAAAGACATAGAAATGTTGAAACACTAGACTACAGTTTTCAGGGACTTTTGAAAATCACAATGATATAATTAAGATGATTGTCAAAAGAATATATTTGGTCTGCAAGAAACTGCAAGAAGTAATGTGTGAATATTGTTTTAGTGCCATCTTGACTATGAACTATTAAGAAACTATTAAGAATGCAGAGAAGTCATAAAATTATTTCTATGTAACCCTGAGGTTGATAGCCTGCAGTTCTCATTCTATTGATGAATTAAAAACTCCCAAAGATTGGCCTATAATGTTTACAATAGGAGTATCTTGCAAGGATCCTACTTATGTTGCTTCCACACTGAATTGGAAGTGCTCGATGAGCTTTCATTGCAAGACGCTTTCGATCCCACACAGGACTCACGAATGTGGGATGGTGAAAATTCTACACAAATTTAATGTGTGTTCTTTATGTGGATTAAATGATGCCTCTTTCACTAACCCCTATTAGTCCATTAGGGAATGAACTGGCGGGATTGAAGCAGACCTTAAATCCAAGGCAATTCCTTTCAGAGTCAGGCAGGGATAGCTTTCTAACCACATGAGAAGATGCAACTTTTTAAGGATTTTTTTGATAGAAGAGCCCCTCCCCCATCGCCCCCCTTCCCCTTGAATTTAGATTGTCACACAGCCCATGGAAGAGCTCCAGGAGGAAACAGGCTCCCATCCTCACCGTGGACATAAAAAACCTTGACTTTCGAGTGTTGGTAGAGAAACAAACTCAACCTCCAGAGCAAACACCTTTCTTAATTACTAAAATTAAATTAGCCTTGTAAAAATTGACCGGTTCACCAAATGGTGACCTTTGGCTTGGAGAGTAAAGCCCACAGTTCACCCGACAGCACCAAACTATCCTCCAAAGATAACTTTGAAAGTCTTGGATAACTCAAAGTAATACTTTTTGAAAATGAAAAATGGTTCTGAGGTCACCAGGGCTTTGGGGTTCATGCTACAGTCGCCACTTATTTCGGTAGGGGTTCAAATGTTTTGGAACCTGATTTGGACACTGAAGCTGGCTGAGGAGAAGAAAGGAAAATAAACTCTGCCTTATCCCATTTCCTGAACATTCTCATTATTTTTCCCCCGGCCTTTCATCTATGGACTTGATTTGGAAAGTCATACAGCCCTGGTAGGGAAACACATGATTTTATTTTTATTTCTTTTGCCTGACAGCCAGTTTATTTCTCCTTTAACCTGTCAGGGGTTACAGGCCTTTCAGAGTCCCCCAAAGCAACTGTGGATGCAATCAAAGAAGCCTTTGGATTCTGGAGGTGTAAAACTGTGAAAAAGAAATAAATACAATGTAATAAATGATGAGTGCTCAACTTTTTCCCTTTCTGTTTCTCTTTCCTCCTCCTCCTCCTCCTCCCCCTTTTTTTCCTCTGCATTTCACTTCTATGTACCAAAGATGAGATATTATTATTATTATCATTATCATCATTATTATCATTATCGTAATTATTATTTACTTAATAGTATAAAGTACAAGAGCCAGGTGGGTGTAGTGGCAAAGGCATTGGGCTAGAGAATAGGAGACAGTGTTGTTATCCTGCCTGAGACATGTAGCCACATGGGTGACCTTGGGCCAGTCATTCTCTTTCAGCTCCAGAAAAGAGGCAATGGCAAACCACTTCTAAAACAAATTGGCCAAGGAAAACGAAAGGACTTGTGCTCTTTGTTGCCATGATTTGAAGATGCCAGAGAAGCTCCAGCTCTTCCTATTTTTTAGCATGGGACCAGAATTAAACTGTACATGAAAAAGAGGGAAGTGCCACTAATCCCAAGAATTATGGTTAGTCTGCTGACATTTGGACCCTGGTTAGTTGAATAGCTGAGCCCAACGCACTCTGGGCCACCAAAAATCAAACAAATCAATAAAACCATCATTTTTATCACCCTGACTGGAGAAAGTCCCCACACTGAAGGGTAAACAGGTGCCAAACATTGGTTTCATTTGAGTGCCAAGCAAAGATCTAGCAGTTTATCCAAGCTTTTGGATTTTAGTTACCATTTCTTCAAACTCATCTATATGAAGATTTTAGGCTTCACTGCCTACGTCTACAATCAGGCAGTTTTTGAGAAGAGATTGAGCGGACACTTGTCTGAAATGGTATGGGGTTTCCTGATTGAGCAGGGGGGCTGGACTAGAAGATCTCCAAGGTCCCTTCCAGCTCTATTCTGACTCATGGAATGGATTTAGCATTCTTTGTGTTTTGTTTTTCCTGCTTGTTCTTTGGCCTGGTTCAGTTTATCATTATTGTAACTGAACAATGAGGATCTGCTTTTGAAGAAAAACGTCCAAACATTCTCCAGATTCTGGCCATTGGGTTTGTATTCTCATTATGTAGACATGAAATTATGTTTAACCAAGAAACAGAAATATTCCTGACCTCCTGGATAAATTGAATTTAAATATTTTGTAACTAGAGACTGTCAATGGGGAATAAACTAATTAAGGTTGTTACTATACCCAATAGTTGCTTTTGTAGTTCTTCCTAACAAGTTGGGTCCAGGACAGAACTGATAAGAAGAGAACATTTTGAGCAAAGTCAGTTTGTTTAGCCATTTTTGATCTGAACTTGATGCCGAAGGATATCTCACCAGGAACGTGTTTGAAGTTCTTTCTCCTGCTAATTCTAATCACAATGGAAAAGGCTTGAAATACGCCAGGCCTGGTTCGTTTATATCCTGTATACAAGCCAATTTTCTTGATGTCAAAACTCCATGAATGGGCCGGGAAGAATTCGGCAGCCCTGCAATTTTTCATTTGTGGTCAGTTCCACGGCCGCCAGACGGTAGAAGCAAGGAATGATTTAGCCAAGGGCGAGAACATACTCTTTGTTCCCCCATAAAGCTCACAACTTTTGGAGTAGGGATTTAAAACAACAACAGCACTAAACAACATACACAACTAGGGCAGAAGTTTACAACATGTTCAAGCTGCCTCTTTTTGCATAATTGGAATGCTTTTCATGTTGTTGTGTTTTGTTGTGTTTACTTATTTATGTCACATGGGAACGTCACTTTATGAGGCTCTCTAGCAGATGTGGTACGTTGTCGGGTAGCGTGAGAGATTTTCATTTAGGCTGTGGAAATGACAGGATGTTCCATGTGGTACAAGAATATTCTGCTCCCACCCCACCCCGACATGACCCCACCCTGTACAAACCCCTACAGCTTGGAGGGAAGGAACACTATTTCATCCCTGAAATTGTGTCTTTCGCATATCTTCTCAACTTCACAATCTGCAGTCTATTACTTCTGTGTAGCAAGCCCTTGTTCTGAGAGGGAGCTTCCAGAGAGACCCCTCCTCACTGCTTCCCTGCTTTTAGGGGAGTTGGAGAGAATCTGGAGAGCCCTCTGGGGCATGGACCTTTGGGAAAGGGACAAGGTTGCTGCCTTCTTTGCAATCATTCTCACTTCTGGATGGCAGCCATGGTAGCAGCCCATGGTAGCCATCCATTTTAATGGTGGGAGGGGGGTTAAAGGAGAAGAAATGATGGCACTCAGCCTCCTTGATCCACCACCCAAGGGAAGCATCTCACTTCACCTATGGGGGGAAAATGTCTTCACTGATGACATTCTTTGCACTTCCGTAAACCTCCTGAGTGTCGAAGTTGATCCATCCGCATGCAAAGCTTCTTGGGATGAGTTCTATTTTCCATGGATTTGGTCCCACCAGGCTAAAATAGGCATCAGGGCTGGAAATATATGTAGGATCCAGTTTTCTGGTGCATATTTCAGTTCATCTGTGAACATTTTGAGGTCAACATCTCGCTTTTGATCCCTGCCACAAATGCTCTACAAATTGTCTTCTTTCCTTTTCATTTTGCCTTTAGCCTTAGCCACGCACCAATCCCGATCCGTTCAGCCACGTTTCTGTTTTTTCTTGGTCTTCTTCCTTGGATTTGGCATCTGATAGGAGAGAATAATGCCAGCCTCCCCCCCCCCCCTTTTAATCGAATTCTACTGAGATGCTTTGGGAGGGCAGCCATTGCCCAGTTTTGCAGCTTGCAATGAGAAAATAGGTTCAGCTGAGGTGCTTGGCAGGATATTGGTGAGGTGGGGAGGCTGAAATACTGTATAAACTCAAAGTTGTTGTTGCTATTTATTAATTTACAGTCCAACAGCAAACCAACAAATATTGGGGCACAGGCAGCAGTTTAAACAATTGAGAGAAAGTAAGTGGCTCAAGGTAATCCAGCTGGCTTTGTGCCTAAGGCAGGACTAAAACTCACCGTCTCCTGGTCTCTAGCCAGATGTCTTAACCTCCACACCAAATAAACAAGTAAATCAATACATAAAATTCACCGGCTAGTTCCTATGGGCTAAGGTTACAGGGAGAGGAGAGTTGCCCCTATAAAATACTCGGAGTTGCATCTTGTTTCTGATTTGAAACTCTGCCCAGGTGCCTTATGAATTTCCTGCAGCCTCCAGTGAGGTGGCTGTTTTTCAGCCTTCCCCTCTGCTGGAATTGAGGTGCATTAAAGCAAATTAAAGCAGCCTTCATTTTGCTGATGAAGCTCGGCATCCAAACTGAAGCAACGGAGAAGGTTACCAAGGACACCCTGAAAGGATTAAAATAAAAAGTGCCAAGTGAAAGGCAAGAAAGATCGATCTCTCTGCCTTGATTAAGTGATGCAGGTGAGAAAGCAGATTGGGCAGTGAGGTCATCCATCAGAATTGGAGAGTAATTTAAAAATGGATCAGTCTGAGATTGCCATACCTGTGGCCCTGTGGGCATCTCACAAACGTGAACCAGGGCTGCTAAGGAGCCCACAATCTGGGGGAGATTCTGGGGTTCACCTGAAGTGCCACTATGTACTGACCGCTGATGGCAATGCATTTATTCCTGCCTGTCTTCTTTACTCTTTGGAGCTCCTTTTTATTTATTCATCTACCTCCATCAGACCAGTCTGAAGACATGGATTCTCAGAAGTTTTGGTCTTTCAAATTAATCCCTTTCAAACAGGATGAATTCCAGCCTCGGTCTTGTGCAAATCAATGGAGTTAATGCATCAATTGCTTGTAAGTATGGAACTGTGGTGTCTCTGTTTATTTTTATTTATTCCCCTATATAGATTGCCTTTCCATTCTGGTAGGAACCCAAGTGGCGAATGAAATTTTAAAAAAAAAAGCAGTATGAAAAGTTAACGTCACAAAGTTAATACCAAAGTTGAGCAGATGTGTGTTTGCTGGTGTTGTTCAGAAGAGAGGTCAAATGCAGCTCTCCTACGAATGGCTCTCTCAATAAATAGCTGTTCTTACAACTGTATTAATTGAAACCCAAGCCCAACACTTCAGAAAACTTTCAAATCCAACCTTATAGGAATGGCAGCAATAGACACTACTCACAAAGGCAAGCTTTAACCCATTGGCCATTTACTTTCGGGAAGCACTCCAGGTACAATAGGTGAGTTTTGCAAATCTCTTTTGCAGGCAGTTTAAGAGGGAAACTGCAGAGAGAGCAGCGTAAATGTGTCTACTGCAATTCAGGGGTGAGACATGATACATTAACTGAAGACATTTCAGCCTAAGCTATCTTTGCAAGATGGATGAAAATGCAAATGCTCTCTTTAGCCGTATTACTGCATATACATCATCCTTAAGCCCATGTCACACTGCACCAACGGATGGAAAGAGGATGTAAAATGGAGAGAAACACTTGCCATCCGTTGGTAAACGCAATTCATCCGTTATGTACTCACTGCATCCGTTTTTCATCCTTTTGAGCTGCTCAAAACTTTTTGAGCGGAAAATGTACCCAATGTGTCCATTCTGCATCCGCTACGCATATGGGGAACATCCGTTATACATCTGTCGTCATCCGTTATGCATCCGCTATATCCGCTAGGCATCCGCTGCGCATCCGCGCAAATTGCATCTGCTCCAGAGGAAAATGGACACAGGGAGGAAGCGAAACGGACGCAGAACGGACGCGCAGCATTAGTAGCAGGGATGGAGAAACGATGAAAGTGGATGCAGCTTGCAAAGAAAGCATTAAAACGGAAAAAACATTCGCAGAGGGGACCTATCTCGGATATGAAGGATGTCTAGAGGATGCCTAGAGGATGCAAAGGACACCTAGTGGAAAACCTATATTGCCTATAAAAAGGGGGAGCAACTCATCTGGATCTCACTTTCAGTCCAACAGCCCTGCTGTGCAGACCTCTGCAGCCTTCATCTGGCTCTTGCTCTTCCACAACATCCATTGATGTCAACCATGGATCATCACACACTCCTTTTGGAAGCCACCATTGTTCTGCAACAGTGCGAAGCTATCTACAGGCTCTTTCAACTGTTCTATGGGAAGAAAAGGAGGCGGCGAAGAAGCATCGCCTCCTTTTCTTCCCGAAGAACAGTTGAAAGAAGATGGATCCGAAGATGGATCAGGAGAAAAGCAGAGTACGGACTGTACAACAAGCTGATGGTGGAGCTAAGGAACGAAGACCCTCGTGCATTCCAGAACTTCATGAGGATGCCTCCAGCCATGTTTGACAAAGTTGTGCAGCGCCTGACACCCAGGTTGACCAAGGCAAACACCAACTTCCGGCCCAGCCTGGACCCTGGGCTCAAGGTGGCACTGACTCTGTGCCACCTGGCCTCAGGGACCACCTACAGGAGCATGCAGTACGGCTGGAGGGTGCCACACAACACCATCAGCATTGTGGTCAGAGAAGTGGTGCAGGCCATCATTGAAGAATACCTGGAGGAGCTCCTCCAGTGCCCCTCCACTGAAGAAGGCTGGAAGAAAGTTGCAGAGCAGTGGTATCAGAAGTGGAACTTCCCCCACACTGTTGGAGCTATAGATGGCAAGCACGTGGCCTGCAAAGCTCCAGCCAACTCAGGGTCCACTTATCACAACTACAAGGGCTTCTTCAGCATCATCCTCTTCGCCATGGTCAATGCTGACTACAAGTTCATGTACATCGATGCTTCAGGCAACGGGTCAGCTTCAGATGCCCAGATATACAACACCAGTGACCTCAAGGAGGGGCTGAAAGGCAACCTCATCATGGGCTTCCCAGATCCAGACCCCCTGCCCAACGACACACAAGATGTGCCCTACTTCATCGTGGGAGATGATGCCTTCTCCCTCACAACCTACCTCATGAAGCCCTACAGTTCCAGACTCCTCACCCGTGAAGAGAGGATCTTCAACTACAGGCTGTCCAGGGCAAGACGGGTGGTGGAGAACGCCTTTGGCATCCTGGTCAACAGGTTCCAGGTACTTCTCACCAATATGCAGCATTGCCCAGAGACCGTGAGGAGGATCGTGGAAGCCTGCTGCATCCTGCACAATCTCATGCGCAACCGCTACCCAGTGTTGCAGAACAGGCTCGTGGACCTCCAACAAGGCAATGGGGACATGGAGCCTGGGGAATGGAGGCAAGGGCGAAACCTGATAGACACTCAGGATGTGCAAGGCCCCAACAGAGCTTCACATGAAGGGAAGAAGCAGCACAACCTCCTGAGACAATGGTGCAACTCCCCAGCTGGAGCGGTGGAGTGGCAAGACAGGATGATAGATGATTAATGGATGCTTCCTTCAGCCTGTCTCATCACACTGATGAGATTGGGCCATGTATGTTGGGTGGGTCTACAATGAACAGGGCATTTAATAAAGAGTTGTGTTTATGTTGACATGTGTTGATGAATGATTACATTATTATTGATAATAAAGGGCCATAGGTGTGGCACCTGGGAGGGTGGACCATACAGTCCCACTATGCTTGCAATGGAGGTTTATCTATCCCACAGCTATTACCCATCCCAAAGGTATCCCTGCCCATCACACAGGTATCCCTGCCCATTCCACAGCCATTACCCATTCCAAAGGTATCCCTGCCCATCCCACTGCTATCTTAACCCATCCCACAAGCATGCAAAGGCTAAACCTTTTCTAAAAGTTTCTACCAAGACTTTATTGACAAAAATAAATGAAGCAAGTGTGTGAAGCAAAGATAATCTTTATTAATAACAAGCTGTGAAAGAAAAATGACCCAAGTCAAGTGTTCAAAGCAAAAATAAAGTCAACAGTGGCATCAGTGGCACCGGTGGCGTCCGATGTACCTGTGCCTGGAAAGGGCTAGAAAAGGCTGCCTGTGCTGCTGGACCTCCTGGTAGCCGTAGCCTTGGTAGGTGAGGGCCTGTGGAAAGTCTTGGAAGGGCAGTGACATCACCTGGGTTGGAGGAGCAGGCCTGGACTGGGTGGGAGCAGGTTCAGCTTGGTCTGGAGGATTGTGAAGAAGATAGGTGATCCTGTCCTTCACCACCTGGTACTGGGGTTCCGACATATTCATGAGGGTCTTGTTGACATAGGTGAGGAAGGGCTTGAGGTTGGAGGTTGGGGTGTCGGTGTGTACCTGCTGAGAGAGGAGATCTACGCTGCTTCTGATGGTGTCTCTTATCTCCAGCAGGACAATGTGGCTCTGCCCCTCCTGTCTGGCTTTCTGCCTTTCTGTGGAGGTGGAGTTGTGGGTGGATGCGGGTTGGCCTGTGGTGGAAGTGGCGTCTCCTTTCTCCCACTGTGTCAGGGGGTCCTCCACGCGCCCCACGGGTATTACAGCAGTCGGGGGGGGGGGTTTCTCCATCATGGGACACTCCACAGATACCTGCCTGGACACAGGAGCTGACTCTCTGCCAGAAGAGGACTGGCTCTCATCAGGCTGCCTGAGAGAGAGGGCTGCTCCTCGGTAGCGGATCTCACCCTCCAGGAAGCTGCACCTGGCCATCACATAGATCTCTCTGTCCATCAGCTTGACTGTGGCCTGGCCAGATTTCTTCAGGTGCAGCTTCCCGCACCAGGTGTGCATGTGCTTCCACCAGCCGAGGACCACCTCCAAAGTGTAGCCCAGGCTCTCCGCCTTCTCTCTCCAAACAGCCTGCTTCCTTTTGGTGTCTCAATAGAGCTTGTGTCCCTTCCGCCAAAGATATTCATTCTCCCTGAGCCATTCAAGCACCTCCTCCTCATGTTCCTCTTCGATTGAGTATTGCCTCCTCTCCCGTTCATGCGTCAGCCTCTTCCTCTCTCTGGCAGGGCCATCTGGGCCCTCATCAGAGGGGCTTTGAGGTTGTAGGGGCTGCTCCTCCACACCACCACCAGCAGCAGCAGCAACAACAACAACAACAACAACAGTAGCAGCAAAAGCAGGACCAGCAAGACCAGCAGCAGCAGCAGCAGCAGCACCAGCACCAGCAGCACCAGGAGCATGAGCAGGACCAGGAGCACCAGCAGAAGCACCAGCACCAGGAGCAGTGGCAGCAGAGTAAGCACCACCAGAAGCACCACCACCAGAAGCAGCATCAGCAGAAGCTCCACCTCCAGAAGCAGCATCAGCAGAAGCCCCAGCACCAGAAGAGCGAACCCGGGCAGCAGAAGCCCCAGCAGAAGCAGAGTCAGAGCCAGGGGGTGGGAGGGTGGCCCTGTCCCTCTTGCCAGGGCTGGCAGCAAATGGCAGAGGCTTCCTTTTCTTTCCCATGGTTGTTGGGTTGCTGGCTGGCTGTCTGGCTGGCTGTCTGGCTGTCTGGCTGTCTGGCAGGCTGGCAGACTGGCAGGCTGGCAAGCTTTGTCTGGAAGCAGGTCTTTCCTCTGAATGGTGACCTGCTTGCGAGCTGCTTCCCTTTATATCCACGGGGCTTACGCAATGCATCCCCCCCCGCATGCGCAGTGAATGCTGTGCATCCGCTAGGCATCCGCTAGGCTTCTGCTAGGCTTCCGCTGTGCATCCGCTTCATCCGCTCGGCATCCGCTCGGCATCTGCTGTATCTGCTGCGCGTCCACTTCTCTGTGCTCCCCCATAAGCCTTGCGGATGTGCCATCCGTTCCCATCCACTTCCATCCACTAGGCTTCCATGGAGCATCCACTTTCCATCCGCCCTACGTCCTCCCTCCATCCATTCCTTTCCGTGTTGTCCGCTCTCTTTATGCAAATTTTTGCCCCTTTTGAGAGCGGATAACAACGGATGGAACATTTTGCTCGTCCGCTGTGTCCTTTTTACAAACGTTTTGCATCCGTCGGCCAGTGTGACAGGGCCTTAACAGATCTTATCAAAGGGATAGCGTGCGATAAATTTCAGAGAAAGAGGGAAAACACAATGGGGATGATTGGACTGGGATTTCACTTGGTGCATCCTGATCAGAGTTCCCTGTCTGCCCAAATCAGGTGCAAAAGTATTTCATGGCCCTTCCATCCATCCCTGAAAGATAAAAGCCAGGCCTCCAAGTGAAACTTGTCCCCGGAATTAAGTGATGGCATTTCTGCAGCTGTGGGCCTGCAAGTCTCTCACCTGTGCAGGGAAAAACTTCTGGTTTGGAGCAAACTTAGGCAGGGGGTGGGAAAGTGTTACAGATAGAACTATTTTTTGTGTACCTTTTCGGGAGCAGAAGGCAAAGGAACATGTGTGCAGGTAGTCCTTGACTGACAACAGTTCATTTAGTGACTGGAATTACAACAACACAGAAAAAATGGGCTAATTTTTCCCGCTTAGAACCATTGCAGCAACCATTGCAACCCCAGCATCTGAATTCAAGAGCTTGGCAACTGATTCACATTTATGATGGCCACAGCATCCCTTGGGGTCACCTGATCCCCTTTTGTGACCTCCTGATTAGCAAAGTCAACGGGGAAGCTGGATTCACTTAATGACCATGTTACTCACTTAACAATTGCAGTGAATCGCTTAGCAACTATCCTGAGAAAGGTCATAAAATGGGACAAGGTTCACTTAGCAAGGGTCTCGCTTAGCAAGAGACATTCTGAGCTCAATTGTGAACCAAGTGTTAGGAATGTAAGTCACCTAACAGGTATTTGGGTTAGAAATATATAAACCAGGATAGACATTTTAATACTGTCTCTTTAAGAGCATGCTAAAAACTGCAATTGGGTGTGGTTTCTCAAATGGCCATAAGATGGAGCCAGAAACCTGAGTTGTCTTAGTCTGAGTCTCAGAAGAGAGTGTAAGTGTATCTCTGTTTTCCTTCTATTGGAGAGTATTGCTGTTCCTCCACTTTTCCTAACTGACTGCTATTGATGGATTTAATGTAAGTCTGATACTAAACTGTTTTTGACACTGGACTTTGTTACTGGATTATCCCTGGACTAAAAACTTTATTGGAAGTAAAAACCAACATTTACTGCACAGTGTATCTGTGTGCTTTGTGTGTATTATTCAAACACTTCTCTCAAATACGTCTCCCTGTATGTGCTCATTCTCCTAACGGGGAATTACCTCAACACCAAGGACGACCTGCATTAGAGGACGTCCCTCCTCTCCTTGGACCTTCATTAGGTTGCTTATTTATTAGACTGCCACATATCTGTGCAAAAGACAATCATTCCCAAAGGTTGACAGAGCATGGGAAGGGACCTTGGAGGTCTTCTAGTCCAGTCCTCTGCCCAAGCAGTTCAGGTTCAGGTGCAAAATGCCACCAATGCCGACCTTCCTGAGAGCCATAAACATGAGCCTTAAGTGGCCCCAGAGGAGACCCAAGAGTGTGAAATAAGAGGAAGGAGCTCTTCGTAATTCCTTGGAGAAGATTCTGATTTAACAGAGGGTGAATCAGAGGGACATTCAGCCACTGCCCAAATGGGTCTCTGTAGCTCCAGGCAGCAGCCCAATTCCATGGCTGCCCACCTGTTGCTCTCCAGGCCCTTCTTCCCTCAAAGTGGACGTTGGCCTTTAGGGCTTTGCAACCTCCTTTCAGAGCCCCTCCCCAAAGGTCAACACCTGGTTAATAAAGAAGATAAGACTTTATGGTTATTACTTTGCAAATGAGGGAAAGGTGTAATTTCCTGTCTTCAGGTTAACAAGAAGAAGAAAAAGGAAAAGAGGCAGCAGGCCAGTATCTTCATTAGGCCCCCTAATCATCATCTTAGAATTCCTGGTATTGGTGGCACCAGCTCTTCAGATCTTGGGAGGTACAAGCTGAATGTAAAGGCACTTTAGCCTAAAAACAACCACCACAATACCTTTGGCTCTGTCCATTATGGCTTTGCAACCACCTGGGGGCATCTGTATCCTTCACCCTGCAAGGTGTTATTGTCTAAGCTCCCCTTCATGACAGGTGTTTTTTTTTTTTCACTTAAATTGCCATCTGGGCACTTTCAGCCGAGCCGTTTCCCTGTCCAGAAACCTCTCAAGAATTGAATAATCATTATTTTCTTGCACTAGCACACAGAATTAAAGGGACATAGTTCAGTCATGACTAATAAATTCCCTATAAATCCAAGTCCTTCCATCTTCTTCCATTTCCAGCAGCTGAAGGAGCCAAGGTGACCCTCCTTTAGAAGTGCTGATTGTTCAGCTTAGGAAGAGCCCAGGGCAATTAGATGCTTTATGGAAAGCTTGTTGCATTCTCTGCTCACAAATGTACTACATAATAGGTTTTTTTTTCTAGGAATAGGTTGAAGGAGCAATTCGCCTTTACAGTCCAACAGTAAGTGAAACAGCTGCCTAAATGCCACCCCTGCCCTGCGAATCTCCCCCTTCTACAAGGTCTTCAGGAACAGCAAGAGACAGATTGGAAAAAAGGCCTTCCCAATGGAAACTTGATGGGAAATTTAAAGAAGCCCATCCTGATTTCCAATTTAGGCCTTGGGTGGAGGAGTTAACACCCCTCTTCACCAAAAAAAGGCAAGTAGGTTAAGGCCATTCCTGAAAGAAAGCAAGACTTTCCCCTGTCTCCTCAACTGTGATGTTTAAGGCAGGTTTTGTTATATCACGATTAACACAGAAGGGATTTTCACATATGAGTTGGGTGAAAACTGGCTTTGAAGTGAGTTTGCTGTGGCAAAAGGGGGAAGAACCATAGAGTCCCTTTAATGGCACAGGATACAGAGTGAGGGGGAGCCCTTCAGTTCATTGTGTTGTACAGATGTGCAGGAATCTATAGTAGCAAAGATGATCCTGGTGGAAAAAGGCAGAACCCATTACCTTGGCCAAAGGGGATGAAACATTTATGACCAATCTCCATCAAAAGCTCCATTGAGCCTTCTGGAGGAGTTGATTTCCTGCCCTGATCTGTCCAATGGGATTGCATCAACCTTAAGTCTCCCCTCCTCCTAACTTGGAGTGTACAATATAAATATTAATCTCTCAGTAGCCTTTCCTCTCAAAATAAGAATAATAGCAATCAGAATCTGTAATATAAAAGTTAATCTCTCACCGGACCCAGTGGAGATAGCATCATAGTATTATTCTGGTTTTTAATTTATTCATGAATATTGCAAGAATAGAACTGTGGGAATTACAGAACTTCTGTAAATTAGAAACCTCCGGCAGCACTTATTAACTCAATAGATAGCTTCAGGACACCTTGGAAGAAGCTTTTTTTAAAAAATCCCAGATATGATACAGAATTGAAGAAGTGTTCATTGAGGTTATTTCAGCTTAATTGCATAATATCAAATGGATCCAAATGTCCAAAAAGGGTCCTGGGACTATCACCTTATCCTAAATTGCATTATTGATTGGATGTTGTACTATCTCACAAGCTACTTAATAAATCCCATCCCAGTTCAGGTTTACTTTTCCTCCTAAGATCTCTGATGAGCAGAGAGGGAAAATTGGAGGTGTGAATTTATTCCAGATAGTTCTTTTTTATTTTTTCCCTAAAAAAATATGTCCCTGGGTCACAGTGAGCTGATCATCCTGGGCACCAGATATTTAGAACAGGGAATGAAAAACAATGTTTTGGGAAGCAGAGCTTTGCATTCTGGCTTCTGATGCAAGAGGCTGCTCCATTTATAATGTGGAAACTTTTAACTTCAGCTGTGTATATTTAATTTCAGCACATGAAATATGGTTCTGGGTTGTCATATTCATCTTCTTTGGCATCAAAATCTTGAGGTTCTGAAAACTGCTAGGGAATTGGTGAATTCTGACAAAATTCCTACAGAATATCAAAGGTCCCTCTCTGTCTAGTTTTCACTCTTACAATCTCAACTTCAAGCTCTAAATTGATCTAAAGTAACTTGGCAGGAAATGTAAGATATTAAAACATTGTTCCTTTAACATTTGCAATCAGTTACCAAGTGCAATCAAGACAACTGGAAAGAATTTGCTTCAGCGGAGATTAATCTCCGCACCCGCTATTTTAAAAAAAAATCAGCAAAAAGTAGGAAAATATGTTTACATTTTTCATGAAGAAATATAGCTTCCTACTGCCTCATAAGCAACAGGACTGGGCCATCATGTCTTTGCCTGCAAAATGAGACCTTGTTAATATTTAGAAAGGGGGGGAATCTACCAAAAATTTTTAATACTGTAGTAGACTTTGAAAAATCTCAGAAGACAAATAGCAAAGCATTTTCCTATTATTGCCAAGAAAATTGCATGGAAATGTCCATGGCATTGACTTCAACTTGGGAGTATCTTCAGGTTTACTTGGTAGCCACTGGAAAGACTGAGATGTCTCTTATGTGACCGCTGATTTGCTCTGCACTAAGAGCTCTGTTTGTGGTAAATCTATACCATGAATGCCAATGGCTTTGATAGCTACCTCTAAAAGTGCATGAGGTTCTCTCTTCTTTTTAGTATTGCAAGAATATTGCCTGCACTTCAGGATCTGGGCCATCTGTTTGGAAAAGAGCACTTATCAAAATGTTTGACTTTCAGACTTTGTGTCTGTAGGTGTGCTGATACATTGTGTGGGGGTGGGGGTGGGGGTCAGTGGTGGGTTTCAATTTTTTTATTGCCGGTTCTGTGGGCATGGCTTGGTGGGCATGGCAGGGGAAGGACACTGTAAAATCTCCAGTCAGAGGTGGGATTTGCCAGTTCTCTGAACTACTCAAAGTTTCTGCTACTGGTTCTCCAGAACTGGTCAGAACCTGCTGAATGCCACCTCTGTGTATGTGTGTATGTGCCTTTGAATTTTTATTCTTGGCAATTGTCTAGAAAAATCCCTGCAGTTTTTTGAGGGAATTTTTTTCAGAAATGGTTTGCCATTGCCTCCTTTCTAGGGTTGAGGGAAAGTGACTGGTCCAAGGCCATCCACATTACTTCCAAATGCACAAAATTATTTTAACTTTTGTATTTCTGGATTGACTTTATTTTATTATTATTGGCCACAGTTGCATTGAAATTAATTTCACCTTTTATTTGTTGAATTTTCCCACAAGTTGTCCCACGGCGAGTTGCCTGTGGTGAATTGGCCACAGTGAGTTGTCCCAATCCATCCCTGTGCAGCATAATTCAAAGTTGGGATTTGATTCATTAGCACCACAACTCAAAGTTATGAACTTGTAATTCATTTCAAAGTTTTGATTCAATAAACCTGTCCATTATTCAGTCCAACAAATCAGTTCAGCTCTAGATTCAAAGGGTCCATTGGAATTACCTTTAAAACAAATCTTGAAAAATTCACACACCCATACCATCTTCAGCTTGTTTTCCATTCAAAAGAAGAATCAGCCAGAAATTTGAACCACCATCATGCTTTTTACATGGTGATGGTGGGGGAGGGAAGAATACACATTTAACCTTTTGTTCCATTAATTCTGAGTCCTTCTCTAAGAACCACCCTGCCCCAACAGTTATGTATGACTCTGCATATCTGCTGGAAAGTGTTTGAATATTTGATGCCTTGCCTGGCTGTTTCCTTCCCACTTTCAGATGGCAATCAAGACTTTTTGGCAGTCTCATTTGGATGGTTCACAGAAATGCACGGAACAAATTTAGCCCACCCATGATGAATGAAAGAATCCTCATTCAGCTCCTCTGTCACTTCTTGGTTGTTCGCATTCCTGCAGGAACACGTTAGAAGAATGTGAATCAGCTTGGAAATACATCCAGATTAATTTTATGGGTGTTTGAAGGAGAGTGACTGAGATGATTTAGACAGCAAATCACCATGAAGATGGACCGTGGAATACCCAGCTTGTCTTCATGAAACCCTGTTTGTTTTCTTATACAATTCTTGGTCAGTCTTTAGCAAGGTATGGAGAGGTCAAAGGACTCTCAAATACTGAGAGCATTTGCACCAAGACAAATTCCTTGTGTGTCCAATCATACCTGGCCAATAAAGAATTCTATCCTGTTCTGTTTCTATTTCTATTCTATATTCTATTCTATTTCCCATGTCTACTGGTAGGGCCTGTTGGTTCTTCCGAGGTACTAAGCCACTGTTTCTAGGATCAGATCACTGATCTACTCCATCACATTGTTAAACATCCTCAGCTGAATTGAAGAGTCATCTCCCCAGATTCTGAAGAACTAAAGGAGATTAAAAGATGGGTTACCAATTTCTTACATCAGCTATTGATGTGTTTCTGGGCCTGTAACGTTTAAATAATAACAATCTGAAAGGATTGGGATATCCGTTCTAAAAGTCTTCTCAGTAGAGTTGTCTCTCTACATCGAGAGAGATAGGGTTGGTGACATTTTGATTTAGGTTTTCAAATGCTTTCTGTGATGTTTACTTTATGACATTCTTTGATTCTGTGACTGAAAAATCTGCTTTTGATCTTCTCCTTTTGGATTTAGGTAGTTACACTGGTTTTAATCAACGGCTGTTGATTATATGCTATTTTTTCAATCTTGAAAAGCAAAATTTTAAAGCATTAGCTGCATTGGAAGAAAACAGTCCTGGAAAACAGCTAGGAAATACCCAAAATAGAAGTCAAATGGTTGATCATTGTTTATTTGATTATGCTTATTTATAAATAAAAAGTGAAATGCTATTTTTTAATGCAAGTTTTGAAGTAAGGGAATATTTCTTCCTTACTACATTAATTTCCACAAAGATCAGCAAAGAATGGTCTGCAAATGGTTCTCAGAAATATTTCACATGAGGGAAAAGAAGTATTTTGGGTTTATTGACATAGAAGCCAAGACTGAACCCTTTGCACTTAACTTATAATACTTCTGTTGACAGCCTACCCAGAAGCTCTGAGTCTATGGCCCTGACCCTTCCGACAGCTTTCCAGAAAGACATGGAATTGCCCTTTCAGCAATAAAAAAGAATAACTTGGCTCCTAGATTATAATTGGCCCTTGTCAGCTTTTGGAATTTCTCTGGCTATTGGTCAGAACTTCTAAAGAAATACGATCATATTTTACAGAGATTTTCTGCCAGGGATGTGTTTGTTATTGACTTCTGCACAATCTGTTTTCTTGACATCTTCATGTGCCTTTTTCAGGGAGGATATTTGTGAAGACGAAGTCACAAGATGATTGCCTTTTTTTGCTCTGTGAAGCAGAACCAGGATTTGTAGAATGATTCACTCACCAAGAAGAGGAGAGTTGAGTTTTCCACTTATAAAACAATATTGACTGACACAGAACACCCAGACTCCTCTGGGCTTTCCATGAAATGTAAGAGTTGGGCTTCTGGCATGTGATATATTTTCACAGAAATATACTGGAAACATAGTGATCAGTTTGCTCACCAGGAATTTGGCAATCACTGGCTCAATCTTGCAAGATGAAACAAATTGAAAAACAGAAGTTGGACTTTGTGGTCCTTCTCCATACTGCAGAAACTGGAAATCCCCTTGTGGTACAAAGCCTGGAGAAGTGCTTCATTTAGGACATGTCCACATACTGCAGCTGTGGTGCTCCTCTCCTACATCCAGGAAATCTTGGTGCCCTGGATCTTCCTGCTCTTCCAGAGTGCTCTTCACCTGCATCTGAAACATGCTTGTGCAGGGCTGCTGCCCACATAGCTTTAAGGTGCAAAGTGATAGGTGGAATTCCAGCCTCTTCCAATTGGCATGAACGACGCACTGACAGGAGCATATTAGGGGGAACAAGGAGGCTGCCAGAACATCTAGGCAGGTCTGTTTACAGTAGTTCAAATGCTCAGCAGATGACGGAATCTGACTTTGAACTCACTAGTTAACACAACTTCTCTGGAAAGCCAGTTTGGGGTTGTGGATGAGGGCCAAGCAAGAAACCAGGAGATGGTGAATTCTAGTCTTACCTTAACCAGGGAAGCCGATTGAGTGGCTTTAGACCACTTACTCTAAACTAGCTCATGAGACCCATTGAGTGACCAAGAGGTCAATCAATTCCTGTTGCAACTAATGGATCAACACTTGGTCAATCCACAAAAGTGGACCCTGCCCTTGTGGGAAAACAGTAAGAAGGAAAATAAAGTTAACACAACTTCTCTTATTCTCTATTGAAGTTTAATTAAAGAATTGTGTTGAATTGTAAGATCCTGGGATGCCTAACATACTAGAGAGATCAATAGAGGGTCAAACCACCTTATCCTTCTGCTTTGAACTCTTGCGAGCGGGCGAGAAGGACGGAGGGCAGCCAGAGTCTCTGGTGGAAAGCATCCATCCCCAAAAGTCCATTTCGTCAGGAAATCCAAGGGTCTGTCACAACATAACAGGGCTGCACACACTGCACCTGACCCTTAAGGAGAAAGGTGAGGCGGTGGCCTAAACTTCTGAGAGTGGGTCTCATCATCTGCCGCTTCCTGCCCACAAGAGGTGCCCTGAGCAAATGAAGTGCTACATACAAGTCCGCACGATAAGGGAGGTGAGCGCGATTCCTCCATGTCTCTCAGTGAAGGAGTGCTGACAGGCGGGACCCAGAGCCAGGCTTTTGAAAGGAGGCTCAGGCCGACGTATCTCTCCATCAAGATGGAGGCAGCTGCTCTGCCTCTCAAGCAGCAGCAGCAGGAAAATAGCAAGCTTGCTGTGGCAGCCAAGTCCCAGCATAGGACATGCCAGAAGGGGAGCTGAAGTGTCTCCAAAATGGGGGACAGCCATCCAAATGTTGTGTCAGAGGTGCTGACATGAGGAGACTCTCTGCTTCCTCCAGGGACCTTCATCAGGTGACAAGCATCACCTGTGTTCAGTTGTCCAGGCTACATATGTTATCCCTTTCCTGGCAACAGGTTCAGGACTTGGAACATCACCCAGACCTCCAGGCAGGAGCTCCTGCAAGGCTCTTCTCAACTCAGGACTTTCACAGCAGCAGGCTTTCCAAGGCTTTTCAGACAACCCTACTTTTTTTTACTGTCTTATGAGGCAGGGCCTTCTCTAAAATGCCTCTCTCTGTGAATAGGGGCAAAGTCTCCCCTCCACATTTGGTAACTCAGTAGGCAATTTTCTTTTTTTCCAATTTCTGTCTTCTAACCTCTCAAATTTTGTTAGTGTTATTGATGCCATTTGTATTACATCTGAATGGGATTAATCTCTAATTTATTTAGCTTTTGTTTGGCTTTAATTCATTTCCTGCTTCTTTTTTCCTCCCCAAAAAACTTTTCCTGCCTTTTTCCTGCTTCCTCACTTTTTACTTTGTCTACAGAGAGCAAATTTTGATTAGTAGTTCAAAACTGCGGAGTCCAGAATTCAAATTTACCATCAAATTTATAATAATCCTGATTTTTCTGCGAGAGATGTTTTTTTTCAAAATCAGCCAGTGTTATTAACTTTCTAATTCTGTAATATTTATTTAATAGAGGCACTAATATGTTAGCAAGTATCAAGCTCTATCAGATCGAGCCCCTTTCTCACAATTAAAAAAAGACTGAACAGACTAGAAGGAATATCATCGTATAGCACAGGGGTGGAAGGGTCCTTTGGAGATTTCTAGTCCAACCCATTGGACTCAGGGCCCTTAATTTCCAAGCAGGATGGCAGGATGGCAGAAGACAGCGGAAGTAATGTTGGTTTCACTTTTGTCTCCTCAAGCTACATTTAAAACAGAACCCCTTTAGGCCGTGATTCCACCTATGACGGAGACCAGGGAGGGCTCTCAGCATGAAGAAGGAAACCTGAGGTTGAAAAACTTATTCTGATATTGGGAGAGACTCCGATTTGAGAACAATGTCTCAACATTGATCCCCCTGTTGCTGCTTAGTTCATCCATATTGTAGGAGCCACAGATGCAAGTAACCATGAAAGGCTAAACATCCTGCTTGTGCTTGGCCAGCTGGGCCTTGGGGGACGCAGCAGCAGCCAAGAGGACAGTGAAGGGAAAGGCAGCTCAGCTGTATGTTTGAGCCCTTTGGAAACCCCGCTCTCCGGTTCCTTTGTGCCAGAAGAGCAATTCTCTCAAGGCTCCAATTTAGTTATGCTCCAATTCAGGCATACTTATGCGTTTACTTAATGCTCAGTTGTTACCAAGAATGTCCCCTTGAATCAAGGCTTAAAAAGAAAATGCAAAGCCTACAAGACTTCAGCTAATTTGAGCTCAGCAGAGGCAAGGAGGGTGCAATTTGGGGGGAGCCTGTCTCAGAAACGTCGGTAGATAGGAAACGTTTCCATGGTGCTCATTAGTTCTTTACCACCAAGGACTTGCAAACCACGGAATGAACAATGCAAACAAATATCCTGCAAATGTGCGGATGATTCGTGCAGATCACAAACCCCTTCAGCCCTTCCAGTTCTCCTGCGGCATCGCTTGCAAGGAAATCATTGTATTTTGTGCAATGTGCAGGGACAAATCATCTGAGCACTGGTGCATGTTTGCACGCAAATCTTTCTGTGTCAACTGGATCAGCCCAGTGATTCTGTTTCAAGAAGAATGCTTGGAAAACCTGCTGAGATTTTATGCATAGCAATACCTGGATAAGAATGCCATCTTTGCTCTACAGAACCTGTTCTCCCTTCTTTAAAATGAACCCATGCAATCATTCAATGTCCGTGTTTTATTTCTGACAGCCATTCATCAGGAACGTGTCATAAGATTGTAAAAAGAAGGATATGAAGATGAGTGCTGCTCCTCCCCTTCAGCAACATGGACAAGTGCCTTTCTCAGGTGCCCTGCTTGTTGAGTTGCAGGAAAAAGAGACTCAAGACCAGTGTAACTTCAGCTCTTTATTAAAGGTATAGATCTGTGTTGGACCTGCGAGCCGCGGCAGCCCTTCTTATAGGGCTTGCCGGCGGCTCACATCCAATGATGGCTTTCTGAATCTCCCACGATCGGCACGGTCAATCGTGGTTGATTCTTTACCATCCAATCACTATCATTCTCTCATCCAATCACAGTGCGGTCCGTGTTAACCAATCAGTGAGGGTATTCCAAGAATGCTAATATGGAACACCCCTTCCCTCTTGGTTTGGTCCATCCTACGTGACGTAGTCCTGTAGGTAGGCAGGGCTTTTAACCTGCCTACTTGACCTGCACAGCTCAGTTGTTGCGTGGTCTTCAGCCAGTTCAGATGGGTTTTTTGTCACTCCTGCTCTTCTGTATGGAACCGCCTGAAAGGGTGAGTCAGGCCTTTTGCTGCAACTCCCACCCGGTCTACTGGGGTCGGTTGAGTTGTCAGCTTCTCTGTCCCTGGTCGGTCTTTCCGGGATGGTTGAACTGGCTTGGCTATTTCCTCCAGGCGAGGTTCCACGTGGATTGTCTTCTGCTGGTTCCCTTCTGCTGCCTTCATTTGCTGGTAAGTGTTGTTGGTTTCTTTTTCTATTTATTGGTATTGGTGGTGGTTGCTTGGTTTGTGTCGGCTGGGCATGTTCAGTTTGCCGCTGTGCTGTGGGAGGATTTTCTCCTTCCTTTTGGTAAATGTTTGGGATTTCTTCCCCCCCTCTAGTTTTTTTATTTAAGTCTTTTTGTGGTGTTTGTGTGTTGCTCATGATGTTGGAGGTTGTTCTTGATCTTAGTTGGTCGATATGTCATTTCCAATTCCTTCCGTCCTCCATTTCTAGCCGGTATGACTGGGGACCTGTCACCTGGGTTATCTTGGCAGGTACCCAGAGCGGGTCCCCTGAAAAGTTTTTAGCATAAACTGTGTCTCCCGGATTAAATGTCAGACCTGCTAGACGAGTCTGCTGGTTTTTTGGAATTATATGTTGGGTGCAGTCTGTCTTGGTGGGATTGGAGTTTTCTTCTCATGAGGAGCTCTGCTGGGCTTTTGTTGGTTTTTGAGCTGGGTGTTATATGTTGTATTGTTAGTAGTTTATTTATTTTTTCGTGCATGCTCCCTGTGTCCATTTTTTCTAGAGCATCTTTCATGTATCCGACCATACGTTCTGCCTGCCCGTTCGCCGCCGGATGAGCGGGCGCTGTTAATGCATGCCGTATGCCCCGTTCGGCAAGAAATTGTTTGAATGCCAACACTGTGAATTGTGGCCTGTTGTCAGAGACTAGCAAGTCTGGTAGTCCATGGGTGGCAAAAAGCTTAGTTAGTTATTTTATGACAGCTTCTGTTGTAGTAGATTGCATAATGCTTACCTCCAACCAGTTGGCGTAAACATCAACTGTGATTAAAAATGTGTGTCCTTTTGTGGATCCCGCAAAGTCTATGTGGACCCTTGACCATGGGCCTGGGGGTGTTTCCCACTCAAGGGTTGGAGGGTTTGGCCTGGATTTTTGACATTTATGACATGTTGCCACCCATGTCTCGATGGTTTTGTCCATCCCTGGCCACCAAATGTAGCTTCTGGCCAGGGATTTCATCTTTATGATGCCTGAGTGTCCCTCGTGCAGCATGTTCAATATTCTCATTTGCAATGTTTCTGGGACCACCACTTTGTCGCCCCATAAAATACATCCCTTTTGGGGGAATAGTTCAGTCTGCCGGTTTCGGAAAGGTTTAAACTGGTCGCTGCTCTCAGTTTCCGGCCACCCTTTTTCTACCCAGTTCAAAACCCATGCCAGTTTCCCATCTTTGATTGTCTCTCTAGCAATGTCTGACGCGGTCATTGGCAGGTTGGGCAGTGTCTCTATTTGCAGGGTGGATGTGGTGGGTGCTGGGTCATCCTCTAGATCCAGCAGGGGGGAACGGCTTAATGCGTTGGCATGTGAGATGCTTTTCCCGGGGCGATGTATTAGCAGGTAGTTGTAGGCGACAAGGAACTCGGACCACCTTGTCATCCGGGATAACAAGATGTTAGGGGTGGCCTTGTTCCCTGCCAGGATCCCCAGGAGTGGTTTGTGATCGGTGATAAGGGTGAAGTTCCTACCGTACAGGTATTCGTGAAACTGCTTCACGCCAGAGGCCGCTGCTAGTGCCTCCTTGCTGAGCTGGCTATAGTTCCTTTCTGCCTTTGACAATGTCTTAGAGAAGTATGCAATTGGTCCTTCTCTCCCGTCTGGCAGAGTATGGCTCAGTATGGCTCCAATGCCGAATGGTGAGGCATCGCAGGTCAGTGATAGGGTTTCACTGTATTGGATGAGGACTGATTCCGATGTGAGGAGATCTTTTATTTTCCGGAATGCGGTTTCTTCCCACTTGCCCCAGGACCAGGTGGCTGTTTGTCAAGTAACCTATGCAGAGGTTCCGCCGTCATTGCCTTTTGTGGCAAAAAAACATTGTAAAAGTTAATTAGTCCTAGGAAAGCCTGCAACTCTGCTTTATTTGTGGTAGTGGGCTTCCTTGATCACTTTAATCTTTTTCTCTGTGGGGTGAATTCCATCTTTATCAACTAGGTATCCCAGGAACTCTACCTTTTCTGTGCATAGCTGGCACTTTTCTTTTTTTACTTTTAGTCCTGAGTTTTTAATCTTCTGCAGGACTTCCCTGAGGCATCTCCTCAATTGGCTTTTGTTTTTGGCTGCTACCAAGACATCATCGAAGTATGGCACCATTTCTTTTATGCCTTGTAGAAATCGTTCCATTAAGCTCTGGAACACCCCTGGTGCCACGCTGTATCCAAATTGGAGTCTTTTGCAGAGGAAAGCCCCCCTGTGGGTCACGATGGTTTGCGCTTCTGTAGTCTTGGCGTCAACTGGCAGCTGCTGGTATGCCTGCGAAGCCAGGTTGAGCTTCACGAAGACTTTTCCTCCCCTGAGTAAGTGTAGGAGGTGCTGTACCACTGGAACTGGGTACGCACTTTGTTGCAGTGCATTATTTAAGGTGGCTTATAGTCACCACAAATTCTCACTGACGCATCTGGTTTTATCGGGGCGACTATTGGGGTCTCCCAGCGTGCGTGATCTATTGGCTCCAGGACCCCTTGCGCGATGAGCTTATCTAGTTGCTCACTGATTTTAGGCTTGAGTGCGAATGGAACTTGCCTCAGTTTAAGACGGATTGGGGCAATATTGGGGTTCTGATTAAATGATATTGGGGACCCCCGGTACTTGCCTAATTGTCCGTCGATAACCTCTTGGAAGTCCTTCGTGAGTTCCTCCTCCCAGTCTGTTTCCTCGACATGGTTGATGCCTGTCACCTCGATTCCTAATGGTGCGAACCATTCGAGTCCTAACAGGCTTGGGAGGTCTCTGTCCACAATGGTTAGTGGAAGTACTTTCCCATGATTTTTGAAGGTAATGTGGAAATTTCCAATTCCTATCACAGGGATCCGGTTCCCCTAGTAGTCTTTGATGGTTAATTTTTGACTCTCCAGCTCCCGTTTTTGTAAGCTGGGCACTAACCACTTGATCATGTCCCATGATACCATGGAGAGGTAGGATCTGGAATCCACCTCCATGTTGCACTGCCTGCCTTCAATGCTGACCTGCATGTGCACCTTTCTGGCGTCAATGTTGTGTGAATGGCCGATGGTGACTGTATGGTGCGTCTCTTCTCTCTGTCGGGCTTCGCTGAGCCATTTGCTTCAACCGTCGCGGCTCCAGTGGTTCTCTGTATGTTTGTCCCAGTTCCTGGGGGGCATATTGTTGCGTCGCCTCGGGCTGTAGTTTCGTTTGTTTCAGCAGACCTTGGCGATGTGCCCCGTTTCTCACAGTGCCCGCAAATGGCATCTAAGAACTGGCACTCTGAACGGGGGTGATCGCCATCACATCCAGCGCACTGAAAACCCGACTTACGACCTCTCCGGTCCCATCGGTTTTACTCTGCTTACAATCTGTGGATCTCCTCCTCCTTGTCTTTGGTATTGGGGGAGTAATCGACGTCCTCGTGGTGTGCTGTTGTGGCTTTGTGACCAACCTCAGGTTTTTTCTCTGGTGATGAGTTGGTCTCCGAAGTTATTTGCCAGTCCCTTGCGTTCATTTGGCGCATCTTGGCTGCTGACTTCTTTGTGGCCTCGGCTGTGGTGGCTTCAGTGATGGCCTCGGTGATCGTAATGTCCACCCGAGCCATCAATCTGCTCTTGAGTATGGGATCTCTTAACTCGAGAATCACGTGGTCTCGATGTTTCTTAGGCTGCCACAAAGTCTCCAATGCTCTCTCTGTCCTTCTGATCCTGTTGGTAGAACTCATGTCTCTGGATTAGGTTGGGAACGGCTGGGGCGCAGTGGTTTTAGAGTAGCTGGTCTAGGTCTGGCCATGCCATCTCTTTTATGTCTTCTGGCTTGGCCAACGCTTTGGCCATCTTGAACACTGCAGGCCCGCATTGTGTCAGGAACACAGCTCTCTTCCTGTGGTTGTTTGCATCTTTCAAGTTGTTGCTTTCGAGGAACATGAGGAATTGTTCGATGTATGATTCCCAGTCCTCGATTGCCTGATCGAATGGTGCAGGTGGCGAGTTGCTGCCGGCCATCTCGTCGGTTGTTCAGTTCGGTTACCACGTGCTCGACTGGTCTCTTTGTCTCAATATCCCAACCTCGTCGCCAGTGTTGAGTTGCGGGAAAAAGAGACTCGAGACCAGCATTACTTTATTAAAGGTATAGATCTGTGTTGCACCTGCGAGCCGTGGCATCCCTTCTTATAGGGCTTGCCAGCGGCTCGCATCCAATGACAGCTTTCTGAATCTCCCGCAATCAGCATGGCCAATCGCGGTTGATTCTTTTCTATCCAATCACTGTCGTTCTCTCATCCAATCACAGTGCAGCCTGTGTTAACCAATCAGGTGAGGGTATTCCAAGAATGCTAATATGGAACAATTCTCTCTCTCTCTCTCTCTCTCTCTCTCTCTCTCTCTCTCTCTCTCTCTCTCTCTCTCTCTCTCT